>CM042017.1:82530356-83130356 GCA_023525715.1 Cichorium intybus
AACGGGGGATGTGCACACTGTGATATTACAACCATGTTTTCGTTGACTATCTGACGAGGACGCCGTTAGATGTGTATTGATATACATTCTTACAGCCAGTAACTATGGACGAGAGATCAATGAAAAAGTAACCGTTGAATAGTTATCGTTGGTGGAAGACTTTGACGAATTTAACAGGTATTTAAGAATTAATGTGTTTTATAAAAATATAATAGATTACTTAAATTTAATAACATTTTTATGTCTATCAGATATCCGTGGGGCACTCAGATTTGGGAGAGTGAATATAAAGAGTTAAATAAAATTTTTGATAGGTTCGAAAAGCACCAGAGATTGCCGGCTCCCCAACCAACATTAAGGATGTTTGTTTCAGGTTATTCATATCCGTTTAAGGTAATTTCTTATGTTTAATTTTTAATTTTAATTTTAACATGAAAGTCGCATATAAGTTTAGAATTTAAATAAAATTATTTTTGTCATAGATTTGGATATGGGAAACCATACCGGCTCTCGAGGGTTTATTTTTGCGACGGATAAATGAAAATATTCCCAGATTTGCAAGGTGGCAGCAAATAAAGAAGATGAATGAGGATCAAGTAAAAATGATTTACACACAGACAATGGTTAGTTTATATATATATATATATATATATATATATATATATATATATATATATATATATATATATATATATATATATATATATATATATATATATATATATATATATATATAATTTGAATGTTCATATGTGCAGGGAAATAATCCACCCCCAATTTTGTGTATGAGGCTTACGAGAGAGGATATAAATTCAGAATATTATGCCTCATATGTGGAATATGTTATGTCATCTATGCCGCAGACTCCTACGTACGTTTGCGATGACTTTAGGCGACAAGAAATGTCATCGTCGAGCACCTCTTGCTCAAGTGAAGCGACGTTGGGCTCAGGTCGTCGCAAACGAGACCCAATGATACCGAGTGTTATTAACAAACTTTTAAAGAAACTTGAGAAAAATGTTACCAAAAGAATTGAGAAACTTGAAGAGAAACTTGTAGATACAATAAGAAAGCAAAAAGAGGTTGTGGAGGAAGCGGTCATGGATGACGATTTTTTTGATCCCGTCAACCAAGAATGGGATTGAACGGTAAAATCAAATGTGTTTAATAGTCTACCGCACGCACACACACATACATACATATATATATATATATATATATATATATATATATATATATATATATATATATATATATATATATATATATATATATATATATATATATATATATATATATATATATATATATATATATATATAATGAAATTTATATGAGAGGAATTTTATCATAATGCGACACCGAGACACGACAATGAAGAAAATTATGAAAACCAGAATGATGGTGAAGACGATGATGAGGTGACCGTGAGTGAAGTTCCGCCACTAATTTTCAAACCTAGGCGAAGAAAGCCTTCCCAGTACGTTAAGAGTCCTTTTACGCAGGTATTGTATTTGTTTATGTTTTAGACATTAGGTTTACGGTTTAATTTTGAATTTAATATACAATTTAAATTTGTAGATCAAAGATTCAACAGTTAAACAGCAACGACGAAAGATGATACATGAAGAGCCTAGAACGGGCCTCATACTTGAGCCATATGTACCTTATGGTCAAGATTTTGCGTATGAGTATGTCATTGGAAGTCCGCAACTGTTGATTCAACATAGACAGTTTAGCGTACCATTTGATATGGAATTTTGGTGAGAACTAATGGGTCAAGAAAAAATTGGATGGTTGCAATACATGGTTAGTATTAACTTAAACTATAAATTTAGTATTTGTTAGTTTATTAATGTTATTAATTTGACAAATTTTGATTTATCTTGCAGCATGTTACTCTTTGGATCCACCTTTTGTTGGAGAAGTGGGTTGAAGGAGCCAACTGGTGTTTTATGCCTTCAAATTTCTTCCCTAATGCTAATCCTCGAATTTGGAGTAGAGTGGCATCTGGTGAAGGTGGTGAAACCTATATGAGCCCGGCTTGGTGGAAAGTGGATAGGGTACGCACATGATATTTCAAAGTTTGTGTGTGTGTGTGTGTGTGTGTGTGTATATATATATATATATATATATATATATATATATATATATATATAAGTAAAAGGTCGTTAATATTAATCGATTTTAATTTAGGTGTTCTTCCATGTAAACGTTAAAGATCAACTTTGGATGTTAGGAGAATTACGTTTGGACACCATGAAAATCCACCTTTACGATAGCTTACTACAGGGTCATTACTACAATCTCCTGGAAGAACAAGGGCACATCCAGAAATTCAAAACGGATGTTGTTGCCCTGTTGGATTCAATAAAGTATTGGAATAAACGAGGCATCCCTAGAAGAGAGGTTGATTTGGAGTTCATCATCGAAGCATGGGTGCCTCAACAGTCCGGGCCATTAGGAGATTGTGCTGTTTGGTCTTGTTTATTGTTAGAGTATGCTATATCTGGGGTTCGGGTTCCTGTACAGGGGGACGCAAATTATATGACCACAGATTATATGGCTAGGGTGTTTCGTGAACGTATGGGTCGTATTTTTTGGGGGTTCCCGTTCATGTTATTATTAGACGGTGTATGTGAAAATAATTTGTAGACGATTTATGTAAAGGTTATAATTTTAAGTATTTATGTCGTTATAAGTTTCTAAAAACTTGCATCTACAAAACGTTGTAGATAGAAATATTCATTACACACAAAATAAACAATACAAAGTCATAGAAAGTAGCTGACATCCGTCATTTGCTAACATTCATAAAAACTAAAAATACATATAAAATACGACCATACCATAAACGTAAACAAAGGTTTTACGGATGAATTTGAGATAGGTGCAAGCGGGCAGTGTCTTTGTGACATTCAAACAGACTGATGTACTGTTCAATGAGACAAACTGCATTACGAAGAATTTCACTTCGGTCTTGTAAAGTAGATTGCGGCCCAGATAATTGATTGATTGTAGACATTGTTGAGATAAAACGTTGAATATCTACAAGCATTTGGATCATAAGCATTTGCAAATTATAATGCGCTACCTTTATACGCTCATCTAGTATCATACGTGTTATTTGGAAATCAAATTCCTCCAATTGTACTCGGACATGCCGAAAAGCCCTGGTCATCAATAACACGTGAGTGTCAACCAATCTATTTATACGTTCGTCGAGATCTGTCAACTCATTATGTAAGACATTATCAACGGTTGTATCCTGATATAAAAAAAGATAATCAGTTCACTGAAAACCATTTTCACATGTTAGAAGATTTAAAGAATTTAACAAAGTAAAAGAATTATGATAGCTTACAACTCTGCTTGAGGAACCCCTTTGGTGATCCATTGATCAATATGAGCTACTGAATGAATGAAATCGGTTTGAAGTTAGTGTATATATAGGGTAGTACTTTGTATGAAATGATGAGTTGTCGTTTAAACTATTCCCTCTTGCCATTTTCTTTTAGATAGGGCTGTCACTATTAATGATAACTCATTATAGTACATAGAGTAGTGTGTTGCATTAAAGCTTGAGTTGTCGTTTCAACTGTTTAATATCGCCGGTAATTTATGTATTCGTGTGACAAATGACTATTATTAATTATATAGTCATAATAATTACGTAAAAGGAAGTAAAAGTTTTTATTCAATAGAGTAGAAATCAAAGATGATTCCATGAAACTGGTTTTACAACCTACAAATAACGTAATAGTAAACATAATTAAACCCCCCATTTAGCTCAAATCCACGATAGGATAAACTGCTTCACTCTGTGACATGCTACTAGAGTCCACTCTTATGCTCGTTTTCCCTTTATTGTCTGAAACACGACGTTTGCTTGATCCTTCTGGTTTACGGGTTGGAACTAACGCAGGACATGTAGTTCTTGTGTGACCCCTTTGATGACAACGAGAACATTCTTTTATTATTGGACCCTCACCTTGTGACAGAATACGATCCATATTTCTTGGTCTTCCAGGTAGACGTCTGTCCATCACTGGGGTCTCACAAAAATCAAATCGTCCGGTGTCTCCCAATCACAAGGGGTGGGTAGAGGGTTGATAATGTACTCGTACGTCTTTCTATAAAACACAACCTGATATGCATTGTGCACCCATCTAGTACAATCTCCATGGTTTAATCCGTTTAAAACTCTTATTAGATGGCCACAAGGTATGCCAGACAGTTGCCACTTATGACATGAACATGTTGACTCTGCAAAATCGACGATCCCATCCCTAAGGAAGTCTACAACCTGGAATCTTGAATTTGAAATTGGATGGACTATCCAGTTGCTGCTTTTAGTCACTCTTTTACGAATCTTTGATTCCGCCCAGGGAGTTAGTGTTGTTTTTAAATCAGCTAAATAAATATTTCAAGTTAGTAGGTCAATATTTTGTATACAAAGTAAATACGACAACGCTATTACTGTATGATGAACGATGTAACTCTTACCTCCACGATTGCGGCGTTCAAAATACCATTGCTGCATTATTGTTCGAAAAAAGTCAATGAGCATAAGCACTGGCATCTTTCCGGCGTATCGGGATAGTGCGTTTATGGACTCGGCGCTGTTGGATGTCATAAGATTATACCGCATGCCTTCAAATCTAGATCAAGCCCATTTTTCTGGACCTGCCTTGTCCAAGTATGCATACAATTCAGGATTATAATTGTTAATCCTTTGCATCCATTCATTAAATTATTCGATTGTATATGCTTTACAGGCCCCCCAAAAGAATGACTTGATTATTTTCTTGGATACAAACTTGGTCACTACATTAGAATATAAATGATGACCACAAATTCCATGATGTGAGGTAGGGAAAATGTTTTCAATGGCTGCAGCTATTGCCACATGCCTATCAAATATGAAACTAAGAGATCCCATGTCGCCAACGCAATCGTGCAATTTTTCCATGAACCAAGACCATGTTTCTGTGCACTCGCTCTTGCATATTGCATATGCTACCGGTAATATTTGATTATTACCATCCATCGCAACTGCCAATAACATGGTGCCCTTGAAGTCGCCCTTGAGGTAGGCAGCGTCTACCACCAATGTAGGTCTACACCAATTGCGGAAAGCATTTAACTACAAAAAGTATATTGTGTTAATTCTACGGTTACATTCCTGTAGTGGTTGTGCAATTAATTAGTTAAAACGAAACTTACAGCGCAGCCTAATGAAATAAAAATAAATTGAAATCGATCGTCAGCATCTTTTCTGATTGAAGTTACAGTTCCAGGATTATGCTTTTCCAAGTTGTAGCAATACACAGGGAGTCTTGTGAACGATTCCGCTGGGTCACCCCTTAACAAATACAATGCATATTGTTTCGCCCTCCATGCTTGTTTGTAACTAATATCAATTTTGTACTTTGAATTGATATCACGCATTATGTCGTTGCCACGATATACCCTACTTTGGTTGGCAGCCATAACCTCAGATAACAGATGACCCAATACTTTCTTGTTTGCTTGGCGATGGTTTGGGTTGAGTTGTGACGACGAGCACGTGTGTTCATCAACAATCTTAGTGTAGTGGAATGAGCCGTCACCGCCTTTTTCTGCTGTAGCTGTAAAACACCAACTACAGTTATCTTGACAACAAATAGCCTCATACCTTGTTTTTGTTGATCTTTTAATTTTGTATTGAAAGCCTTCGGTCATACTTTTAACACCAAGTGCAAGTTTCATAGCTTCTTTGTCTTTGTAGGCTTGGAAAACTCTAATATTTTGTGATGGGTGGTGGCTGTAAGATGAGGTTTTTATCTTTGATGGGACAGGACATGGCGGAGGCTGTGGCATACCGTATAACAATGTGCTTCTTAACCGATTGTGTTAAGTCTCATCCGACACTCCTTCGTAGTCTTTTTGATCAGCCGTCACTCCTTCGTCACGATCACTTCCTTCCAGGTCCGATAAACGTAAATCACCATCCACGGGATCCCTATTTGGTGCTAGATTACCATCATTTAGAAGAACACAAACTTCATCCTAGTCTTTTTGATCAGCTGTCACTGCATTAGTCATCATATTTTGTTTGCCAAAATCATCTGCACAAGTACCAATGTCGTCATCTCTTACGTACTTGAAATTTTCAGGTTCCACATAGTGGATTGCTGTTTGGAAGACGGTTTCTGGAACATTGTTGGTGGTTATAATATTACATGGAACATTGTTGCTCCCAAATCCGCTAGACTTCTTTTCATGTGATGTTTTGCACCGGTCGTTACTTCGATTCTCGTCATCATCTGCAACAACGTAAACAGGAATGATGGTGTTCACAGCTTCGATAACTTCTATGAAATGCAAGATATCATTATCATCAACTATCTCCATAACATAGTTATATTCTAGATGTTGAATTGATAATCTAACACTCGATTGAGCATCCAAACCGGCCTTTGATTTTACCAATAAAGCAAAATCATGAAAATTTATATTAGAACTGAATTTCACTCCGTAATTCTTATGGTTTGGGCTAACGTATTTAGGTTGCCCATCAAATGTGGACCAATTCCCACCGATGCACACTAGAACAAAATATTTTTTCTAGGATGAACTCATTGTGTAATGTAGTTTAGATTGTTTTAGTGTATTCGTTTTGTAAGAACAAGTCTTATAGTTTGTATGACAGCGAAGTTCGCATTCAATGTGGTACGACTTCGCAGTCAAAGTTGTACGACTGCGCAGTCAAAGTTGTACGACTTCACAGTAAAGTTGTACGACTTCGCAGTCAATGTTGTACGACTTTGCAGTCAATGTTGTACGAGTTCGTAGTCAAAGTTTTATGACTTCGTAGTCAAAGTTGTACGACTTCCCAGTCAATGATGTACGACTTCGTAGTCAATGTTGTACTACTTCACAGTTAATGTTGTACGATTTCGCAGTCAATGTTGTACGATTTCACAGTCAATGATGTACGACTTCGCAGCCAATGTTGTACGACTTCGCAGTCAACGTTGTACGACTTCGCAGTCAACGTTGTACGACTTCGCAGTCAAGCTGGTATGACTTCGCAGTCAATCTTGTACGATTCTGCAGTCAATGTTGTATGAGTTCGTAGTCAATGATGTACGACTTCGCAGTCAATGTTGTACGACGTCGCAGTCAATCTTGTATAGAGTTATATATACTGTTACAAGGTAGTTAGCATTTGTGGAGTTAAATTATGACTTCTTCTGCAGATGCTACTTGGCATTGTGAGGATGAGGATTGTTACATTTGTTCAGATATTAACCCTTTTCCCGATGTCTGCCCAGGTCAGCCAGGATATTCTATGAATGATCCATTACCAGATAAAATGCTAGACTATATATTTGATGCGATGACACGCGCAGAAGAAGAAAACAAAAGAGACCTGGAAAAAATAAGGATTCTAGATGACAGTATAGAACTCCTTTGTGAGAAATTGAAGTCTAAGAAAATTTGGGTTAAAGATACGTCTATGAAGCTAAAAAATGCTAAACGTTGGATTGAGGAAACTGAACAAGAAGTTTCTAAGCTTGTGGAAGAAAAAAATCATATTGCAGATGTTAGTAGGATAAGGGGAGATTTTATCGACCGTGAAAAAACAATGTATCCGTTGCAATTCCCAAATTTGTGGCCTAGTAATTAATATTATGTATTATATTATTCTAATTAAAGCAAATCGCAGTCTATATACTAGACAGTTGATGTGACAATTAAGTAGATCTAGGTAGAGTGGTTTTTTTATGTGTATCTTTCCCACTTTTCATCTCTATATAAGAGTGTGCTCTTATGCTCTAACGCATATCTTTATGTTGTATCTGTGTTTCTTCCATCAACAAAATATCAAATGGCAAGAACATGCAGTTGTTGCGGTTATCCTATAGTAATACGTGTGTCGAATACAAGCAAAAACCCAGGAAGACAGTTCTATGCTTGTACTAACAAGGTAATATTATAATATGGAACCCACCTATGTTTTATAATATGATCGTACTATATGATAAACTTTTGCTGTAATATCATTAATACAAATGCTAAACTGTGGGTTTAATGGGTGGGTCGATGAAGACAATGTTGTTGCCAGAATTCAAAGAGATAGAGAAGTAAGAAGGCTTCAACTCGAGAATCGAAATTTGAAGATCGTCCTAGTGCTCAGTTGGATGCTTTTTGTAGCCATACTAGTTTATAAGGTCTAATTACCATATAACGGTGATGAATTGTTTAATGGTAGTAAACTAAATCCTTATATGACTGTACTGAATTGTAATTTCCCTAATGTGTGTAACGTCATTGGAATCTAATTTCAATTTCTATGTTGTCGTTAATAATGTTATTGCATAATGCATACACAACCATCATTTTGCAATCATGAAGTAACAAAATGACGTTACCCAGCATTTAGTCAACAACGAAATACTTTGATCAAACAACGAAATACTTTTAACACAAAGGTCAAATATCTAAGACAAAGCTAATGGGGGTAAAACATCTAAGACAAAGCTAAAGGGGGTAAAACATCCACCATGTTGATAGGTACATGCCATTCACTTTAAGGGGGTACAGCCTGCACCACTTCCGTTTGATATGCAGCTCTATATGCAACCATAGTGAAATAAATGTTCACCGTATTAAAATCCTCCTGTAACATCATATAGGTTCGATACGCAGCCAGGCCGTGACGACATGGAATACCAGAACTCCTAAATTTTCCACAATCACAAGTGTGTTTACGCAGGTTAACAATATATGTTTTCGTGAAGTCGCATACAAAAAACTCAGTGTTGTATAATTCCGTTACTTCACATGGTTCAGACTTGCGCATTCGTCTGTAAAGTATGTTCTCCGCATACGGGGTGAGTTCATGAAATAGCATGCCTAAAAAAATCATTAGGAAATTAGCATAAGTCAAAGTATCTTACACACAAATATAATTAAATAATAACGATTAACCCCCTAAAGCACCACGATCAGCATAAATACGTTGCAGCATGTCAACGAAAAACCGAAGGAGTGATATTATTGGTAAATCTTGCCGAGCTGCAGAGACCCAACGAATCTCATGGGGCATTATTATGGAGAGTATGTTGTAACGAAAATTAGGGAACATCACCCGTGCCCATTTTTCTTGAGAAATACCTTCAAACCAGGTCATTATATTTTGGCCCCCGTGTTGGACCAATGCGTCTCTAAGTATAGCAAAGTTCGGTTCAAATTGACGTAATTCATAAGCCTTGCAAGTCTGCCAGAAAATATGTGGACATTCTTGGAAGATTGAAATTCTATCAAGAAAATATTTAAACACACTTTTGCAACAATATCCACGGTAACAATGTGGGAACACCTGAGATAGGGCGACGTCTAAGTGATTGGACAATTTCGTAATGAAAGAAACTTCTCTAGCATTTCTTATGCATTCATTTAGTCTCATAAGAAACCATGTCCACGAATCTAACGATTCTGCGATTCCAAGACCGATTGCTATAGGTAGAGGTTGATGGTTTCCATCTACCGAGACCGCTACGTACATTGTATGGACGTATGGTCCATTCAATGGTAGGCACTCCAGGAAAATGATTGGTAGGGTAGTAGAAAGGAATGTATACATCTACGAAAAGGTTTACAACAAATGTTAGTAGTATAGAGTTGTGATCATTAGATGAAAATTATGATTAGAATAACAACTTACGACACATCCTACAGCCATAAAACAAAATTCAAATTGTTTCTGGGCATCTTGCTTTTGTTGGATTAGGTGTTTAAGCCATGACTAATAATTAGTATTTATCTGATTAATAGTAGCATAGTCCATTTGGGTTGCCCTCATAGTTGGAGGATTGGCAGAAAGTCCGGTAGAGAGAAAGATTGATTTATTATATGATTAATAAATCAATAGAAATTAAATAAATAGTTTATTAATATATTTAAGTGATAATATATTAATTAGAAACTATAATAATTAATTAGAAATTTTTCTAGAATTAATTGGAATTAATTTGGCAGTTAAATTGATTAGTTAAAGGTGTATGGACTAAAACTGTAATTATTCGATAGTTGAGTAAGTGGCAGTGTGAGTGACCATGTGGTGGCCGAAAATATATATATAGATATATATATTTTCGATATATATATATATATATATATATATATATATATATATATATATATATATATATATATATATATATATATATTACAGATAAATGTGGTTTAAATGATTAAAATAATAGTTTATCTTAATTCGAATTCAAAAAGGTTTATCTGTAACGATTATCTGATCACCACATGGAGGCTATAAATAGGGAGGCTTCCCTAAACCCTAGGCCACGTTTTTTGTACTCTCTCTGAAGGAATTTTCGGCCAAAGCCTCAAGCTAGGGTGTGACTTCATTTGAGGCAGGACAATTGTGCTGCTTTGCTTCAAAGAAATCCTAAAAGGTTAGTTTTTCTTATTTTATTCTTTTAGTTAATTTCTTCTGGTCTTCTAGGATTTGTTATATGTTTAATTAGAAGAAAACCTAGATCTATATAGGTTGCATGTAAACTTAGGAATTTTAGTTCATAGTTGCAGAAAACCTTTCAGTGGTATCAGAGCTTTTTGGTGTGTTTTCTTGTTAAATTGTTATAACTGTATTCTGTAAATTAGGGTTTATTGTTTCTAAACCCTAATGTGGCCGTTTTGAATATTAGGGTTAGGGTTTCGCAAAACCATGGCCCCTCCCCTGCTTGGCTTGAAAAAGGGAATGGTTTAGTAGGCTTTCTATTTTTGGTAACTTTAATTGTTTAAATAGATAAAACCTTAAACCTTTATCCTAAATTTCGAAAATTAGGGGATAAGGATAGGTTTAAATTAATTTGATTATTTTGTGATACCTATATTAAAATTAATTAATTTAATTAATTGTTTAATTAAAAGATAATTAATAGGATTTAATTAATTTCTATTTAATTGTTTTAAATTGCGAAAATTAATAGATAAAAGCTAGAAATATTTTAAAAGGTTTAAAATATCAAATATTAATTAATTTAATTAATTGTTTAATTAAAAGATAATTAAAAGGATTAATTAATTTCGAATTTAATTGTTTTAAATCTCGAAAATTAATAAATAAAACCTAGTAATATTTTAAAAGCTTTAAAATATCAAATTTGATTAATTTAATTAATTGGTTAATTAAAAGATAATTAAATCGGGTTTTAATGGTTTAATTTAATTTTAAATTTAATAGCTTAAATCGACAATAAATTAAAAGATAAACCAGAAATAATTTTTTAAAGGTTTAAAAAATTACATCTTATATATATATATATATATATATATATATATATATATATATATATATATATACATACATATATATATATATATATATATATATATATATATATATATATATATATATATTATAACTAGGAAGTTATTTTTTATATGTATGAGATTAAATGGTTAGTCAAATCATTAGTAGGCCTCATTCACGAAGCTGGTCTATAAAGTGGGTATAAGGAGACTGCATATAAAATGGTGATCTAATGGGTGAACACTCTCACCCACCGCTCGCCTGATCAGTGGAGGGGTCGTTAGCCGAACAGGTTTGATAGGACCGCCTAATAATCACTAAAAGTATAATGATTCAAAGTACTAAAACACTTAATAAAATCCCAATCTAGTTACTTTAGGAAAAATTTGAATTGATGCTAATCTATGAAATTGCACATTGCACTTTATGAAACATTGCTGGAGCATGTGTGGTTAACCGGCACGCCAATTGGGGTTCATAAAGAGTTGCAATGGGTTTCCCGGGTATTATCATTGTTGATGGATCGTGTGTGGTTTACCGGCACATCAATTAGAGATGATAATTAACCCGAGAGTACCAAGCTAATTTTCATGGTTATTCACATCCAGTTTGTGATCCTCGGCATCCCAGTCACAAACAGTGGGGCACATCCGAGATTAAACATGCCATTTAAAAGTTTAATGAATCTCATCAGAACTAGGAATTTCATAAGATGAAATTGATAAGTGTTTATCTACCTTAATGACCATTATGTTGTGATTACGGCATCCCTCTTCATACCATAGTTGGGAAATTTTGGATCCTAGCCTTATTAAATAACATGTTGGGTAATTATTTAAAAAGGACCAATTAAGCTAATAAATTCTATTTTCTTTTATAGATGTCAAGTGTCAATTCTCCTCCTTCACCCATTTCTGAAAGCCTCAGAATGCACCTGCTTAATATGGAAAGGCTGACTGGCCTCAACTGTAAAGAATGGCTTCGCAATTGGAGACTGGGTCTCGGCATTGCTGGCAAGCTACATCTCACCGAGTATCCGATCCCAGTTCCACCAGAACAAGTCATCATAAAAGGTTGTTATGATGAATCCGAAGAGATTCGTGACCTCATGCTATCAACCATTGACCCCGAGTTCCGTAAGGATTTTGAATCCTTGGGGCCATATGAGTTGATGCAACTGGTGGAGGAAAGGTTCCAAAAACCAGTTGAAGAGGAACGAGCTAGAATCCTCAGAATACTTGCAGAGTGCAAGCTAAAGGGAGGAAGTAGCATCAATTCGCATGTTCTTCAGATTGAAGGGTACATAGGCGAGTTATATAAACTTGGTTATTCCATGAGTCAAGAAAAGAGTGTTAACATTCTACTCGATTCGCTGACTGGTGAGTACGATATGTTCATTCAGACGTATAGAAAGGAAGGCCAGGAAAAGACCCTCATGGAAATGCGTCCACTGTTGACTTTATACGAGTCACTCTTGGACAGGCATAGCTCCAATGGCTCAGCTACTTCTGGATTAAGTCCAGTGAAGAGACGTAACAAGAAACGGTCGAGATCGACTAGACATGTCTCAAACTGGGAATCCACTAAATCGGATACAGTCACGGAAAGATTGGAAGACGCTCCAACTCTTTTGAAAGCTCGGGTATATCTAAAAACCTCAAAACTGCTGTTCCAAGATTTCTTGATACATAATGTGACAGTCGCATAGGAGCACATTTAGATTGGATCTCCAGCTCGTACAGTTTTGAAGTTTAGATAGATATTAAATATTGTTATTAGTCTTTAGATACATTTTTGACATTGTCTATTACATTTTTCAAGGAATTAATTTTTAATAAAATTGTCATATTTTCTTTTAACACTTGTTGTCTGAAATTATCCTTGAAATGTTATATGAATGTGTTGAATGTATGATTAGTAATAACTTGAATGTTGATGCATCCAAAGTGTTTGGATTCAAGAATTGTGTCATTTATGATTGTTAATACAAATGTTATAAGAATCAATTCAACCATAGGTCCAGTTGGACAGGACCTTGGAATCATTTGACTTAGAGTCACTTGATGAATTAATTTCTTAATGTTTCAAGAAATGAATCAACCAAAGGTCCAGTTGGACAGGACTTTGGAATCATCTGACTTGGAGTCAGATGATGATTAAGTTCTTTATAAAGCACATGTGGCAAGAAATGAATCACCCAAAGATCCAGAGGATAGGATTTTGGAATCAGTTGACTTAGAGTCAACTGAAGATTGCATGTCTTGAACAAAGTCATAAGTTTACATAGATATGTAAAGGACATTGAGATTAAGAGCAACCGACACACCTGTTGTTGTGTATTGCCAGAATCTTGATATAGAACACAACTTTTTGTACTTCACGATATTCATCATTCGGTATGACGAATATAACATTGCTAATCGGGATAAGCAATTGAATTGAAACCTCGAACAGTTCAAGGACTTCAAAGGAAGTACAAGTTCCACAGAACCTGAGCGATAACATAAACTGAGAAAAAGATTTCACAGTTCATTCTCTTCCAAGAATATCAATGGTTATAATGTGTCTTAGGGAAGATAATGGAGCATTGGTCAAAACAGTTCGATCCTCGGTGTATGAGATACATTGCCAATTAGTTTCCAATAAGATGAACACTATACCAGTCAGTCCATATAAACCATACTCCGACCACATCCTAGACTAAGTAGGTCTTGTAGACACTGCCTGGAATGTAAAGCTAGGATTATCCCACTTGTACATATAAAGTCCAGGGTCTTGTAGTGTTCATCTGAACCTCATGACCAGCTGAACTTGATCAGCATTGTCGTTTCATTAGCTATCCTACTGTAACTAAAGAGCTCTTTTAGAAAGAACTCACAGTCTAAGGAAACAGTGGGAGTTGGGACAGTCCTAAATGAGTTTAGGATTAGCAATGAAAGAACCTTTTAGTCATCACCAGGCTTGGAGCAGAAACCAGATTTCTACTTTACAACTAACATAATCTCCTCTTAACCAGTAGTATTGATCACCATCATAAGTAGTTGTGATCGGGGTGACATACTGATTAGTGGTAAAACACTGCAGTTGGTACGGATTTGCAATCCGACTACTTGGAAGCATTGGTGAGCCCGGCTGCTGCCAAATAAGAGGACCTTAGGACGAGACATGGTCTGTGTGAAAATTTGATTGATTTTACACCTGGTCTAAAAACCAGTGGGAGTAACTGAATCATCAAAAGAAAGAAACATGGACATATACATACCTTCAGAGCATCTAGTTGAGTAAATCGATAATCAGAGTCAAGCAATTGATTCCGAGTAAAGCACTCTCAATAGAAGATGAAAACCGAAAGGATTCTGCATGGCATAGTGTGAGTCGTTAGTGGAGCATGTGTGGTTTACCGGCACACTAATAGGGACACACATAGAGCATGCCATTATAAAAGGTACATGGCCCCGGGTTTCGTCCCACGGGCATCTCGCAAGAAAGGATATTCAGATTCTCAAAATATGCCAAAGGATTGGATCTTGAGAAAGGGCTGAAAGATTTCCATTAAAATGTCAGAAAGGTTTGGATTCTCAAAACGTGCCATAAGTCCTGGATTTTGTGAATAGCCTATAACCGTGTCAAAGCCAGTGGGAGTCGCCGTTATCCACTATCCCCACATGTGGGATAAATAATGGTTCTAGGAAACGTCTCTTTTCATTACGAAGTGTAATGACTTGGTGTTAAGAGACGGATCGCTATGAAAGCCTTAATAGAAATACGGCATACTCAGGTGGTTGTAAACGTGTATGAGATAGATCCAGATTCTGCCAAGATGATCTTGATGAGATTCAAGATGCATAGACTTAGGAAACGTTTTTCTTGTCATTGCAAAGTGTGATGACTTGGCATGAAAGAAATAAAGAAGGTGTAACATACTCATGTAATTCACAGTCATCTATTGGAAAGATGAAATCACCAGTATAGACCTAGCCATTGTAAGCATGATCTTGATAAGATTCAAGATGCACGAGAAAAGTCTCCGAAAGGAAAATAGTTTTTCAAAAATCATGACACAAAGGATTATAAATAATCCTTGGATTCTGAAAGGGTTTGGAATAGGATTAGATCGGGTTCCACAAGTTTTGGATCGATCATAAAGTCATGAACATGTCCTGATAACTTAATGCTTAGGGCATAGTAAGTTAGATTTAGGACATTTCCTGACTGGGATACTGGATAGATTAGTTGAACTCAAGTGAGAATTCATTAGGGTGAAAGTGATAGCATTAATTTGAAAGATTTTCAAATTGGTAACGTCAGGACATGATGGTTAAAGAATCTCGATGGTATTCTGATGGAGCGCGTGTGGTTCACCGGCACATCATAGCACCTTGAAATAGTCTTAGGGTGCAGTCAAGTAGACTAAAGACCCAGAACCATAGGAAGTCACAGTACACATTACCATAATAGAGTTAGGAGATAAATTGACAGGATAACAGATTGAGATGTTATCGGATGAGTATCCGATTGGATCATCTGCAATAAAGTGTATAAGTATAAGATACTTTGCATACATAGGAAGAGTGTAAGGTTCATAATGACATAGCTATAAAATTAGAATTGAAAGGTTAAAAGAAATTTTTGAAACCGATAATAGTTTATGACAAGACCAGACTTGGTGATTACCTTGTGGAGACTTGGTAATAAGCAGGAGTAGCTGCCAGTCAGATCTTTATGTTTCGCTTTCGCATGTTTTACTTCCCGAATAATTTAATTATTCAGAAAGGTCTACAGTCGCTCATACTTTGGGAAGTAAGTATTGAATCAAGACTGTCGTGAATTAATTTGTAGACTGTCTAAGGAGTTAGGCATAGCAATAGGATTGCTACAATATTCATGAGTACTTAGAAATAGAGATTTGAGTATTGGATAAACTCACGCTCAATAGATTGCTTCATGGATTATATCACAAGCAATATTGAGACGATAATATCCTATGATCTTCAAGTAGAGAGATATGAGTTATAATTTACAAGGCAGTTGTTCATTGATAATACGAAAACGCATCGGTAACTCGATGTTATAAAACGTGTTGTTGTGAATGATTTGACTGGTAAAAGATATAAGCATATGAGTCGAAGCTTATTCGTTCCTTGACCCAGATGGGAAACAGATATCTGTAGGCCTCTCGATGATTTTGAAGTTGACTAAAGTGCTGGCCAGCCTGGACTAAATTGATGTGTTCAATTAGAAGTTCTAAAGTCATAAGCAGAATCGGAAATCGGGGAACAGAGTATCGGACAGAGATTGATCTCAATCCATGTCTCGTGTCTGAAAAACATCTTGTTGGACGAAGGATCATCTGATCACTTATCTTTGGACAGAACTGACTAGGTCAGAGTTCGACAGCGGTTTCTAGGAAGCTACAGTTGCTAAATTAATTAGAGGGTAAATTGGTAATTTTAGTCATAGACTTATCCAAGTGGGAGACTGTTGGATTAGGTGTCTAAGCCATGACTAATAATTAGTATTTATCTGATTAATAGTAGCATAGTCCATTTGGGTTGCCCTCATAGTTGGAGGATTGGCAGAAAGTACGGTAGAGAGAAAGATTGATTTATTATATGATTAATAAATCAATAGAAATTAAATAAATAGTTTATTAATATATTTAAGTGATAATATATTAATTAGAAACTATAATAATTAATTAGAAATTTTTCTGGAATTAATTGGAATTAATTTGGCAGTTAAATTGATTAATTAAAGGTGCAGGGACTAAAACTGTAATTATTCGATAGTTGAGTTAGTGGCAGTGTGAGTGACCATGTGGTGGCCGAAAATATATATATATAGATATATATTTTTAGATATATATATATATATATATATATATATATATATATATATATATATATATATATATATATATATATATATATATATATATATATATATATATATATATATATATATATATATATATATATATATATATATATATATATATATATATATATATTACAGATAAATGTGGTTTGAATGATTAAAATAATAGTTTATCTTAATTCGAATTCGAAAAGGTTTATCTGTAACGATTATCTGATCACCACATTGAGGCAATAAATAGGGAGGCTTCCCTAAACCCTAGGCCACGTTTTTTGTACTCTATCTGAAGGAATTTTCGGCCAAATCCTCAAGCTAGGGTGTGACTTCATTTGAGGCAGGACAATTGTGCTGCTTTGCTTCAAAGAAATCCTAAAAGGTTAGTTTTTCTTATTTTATTCTTTTAGTTAATTTCTTCTGGCCTTCTAGGATTTGTTATATGTTTAATTAGAAGAAAACCTAGATCTATATAGGTTGCATGTGAACTTAGGAATTTTAGTTTATAGTTGCAGAAAACCTTTCAACTTTATGCTAGTGATTGTATGTGGGTTCGCAATTTCAAGGTTATGGACGAAAAGAGGGGAAGGTGGGTAAATCTTTTTTTGTGTTGCTTGGTTGATGTACTCATTCTGGATAATAATTGAAATACAAACTGATTGATTAGAAAGTATGGAGATATCCACGTATTTATATCCTACTCATTTTGATTACTGTTGACAACACACTGCTCCCTATTGCTAAACACTATAGATTACCATATGGACATGACTTTTCACTGCAATTCGTTTGAGCATTTCGTAGTCAAACCCACTTATTTCGTAGTCAAACTAGCATAAACTCATGTTGACAAGACAATACACTGCTCCCTATTGCAGGACACTATACAGTACCCTATGGACATGACATTTCACTACATGGACACTATACAGGCTCCCATGGGCTGCGCTTTCCTCTAGATGGGCTGCGAATTCCTCTAGATGGGTTGCGTTTTCCGTATGCACAAAATGAGGTTGACAAGACAAGACACTGCTCCCTATTACAGGACACTATAGAGTACCTTATGGACATGACATTTCACTGCATTTCGTAGTCAAACCCACTTATTTCGTAGTCAAACTAACACATGTGATTTCCCTAATTTCTATATAAATAAATTTTTTCATCTCAAGTATCACATCTACACGATCAATCAAATTAAGTAATTTTTTTGTTTGTAAACATGTCTCGTCAATCTCAGAAGTTAAAACGGGTATTGGAAAAATGCAAGGCTCTTTCTACATCAACAATTCCACCTACTATTGATGATAGGATGCCAGAGGAAATGAAAACAATTCTCCTTCACAGCACCTCTGAAGTCGACAAACAAATTCAATCAATTGTTGAAGATACAAAATTTTTAGAGGGTCAACGGAGATTACTTGACGGTAAAAAAAGGTTGGATAGCTTCAAAAAAACAAGAAGTAATAGAAGCTGAGAAATGGATTAAGTCAACCAAAGCAAACATTGATCGAGAGATAGATAACGTATTGTCACTTGGTCAAGAAATTACTGAAAAAAAGTTTTGGGTAGCTAATATGAAAAAAAACTATCCATATGAGTTTCCTTAGTGGCAAATTAAAGATTAGTTTTTTATTTTGTATTATCAAATATATTTTCTTAATTATAAATTTCGTAGGTATTAATTATTTCTATTTCGAGGTTGGTATTTAGGGTCTCAGTACTCATTTGTCGTTTATTGTTTGTATATCAGTACTTATTGTTTGTATCACTTTATGTATCTCAGTACTCTATATGTCTTTATATTTAATGGTCACATCAACTCCCTCCCCTGTATTTTTATTTCCAACCTACCAACCCATTCTAAATGTTCTATATATATATACCTTATTTCACCTTAACAATCTTCACACCAAACCATTATCACTCATCAAAAATATCGTAGCCCAAATATGTCTGCTTCATCCTCAAACCGACAAGGAAAACCTTGGCTAATGCCTAAAGACCTTAGAAAACTAGTTATACAGAAAGAAAAGGAGATTGAATCTCAAAACAAATCTATTAGGCAAAAAAAAAAAACAGTTGGATCAAATGCAGGAAGAGGTTGTCAAAAAAATAAAATGGATCAAAAAGACACAACAAGATATCAAAGAAGCAACTATCTGGGTGCAAAAACAAAAGGAGGTTGTTGAACAGGGCGAGTTGGAGCTGCAAATTAAGGTAAAAGAAATGAAAAGGAAAAACAATTGGATGCTTGCAGAGAAAAAAAATATCTTCTTGATTTCCCAGATTTATGTGATAGTAATTAGACCTATTGCGTATGTTTCTATTATCATGTAACCTTTTGATTAGGATATGCTTTTATAATATTTGTCTTTGTTTTTGTTTAATATCAGTATACTAAATATTAATATTTACACTTTCTATATAAACATTACCGACAATCTTGTTTAGAGCTTTAAAAGGTACAATTTCTGTCATCAAAATGTTGGGTTAATACACTTCACGTTAAAAAAATTTTAAAGTAAATCGGAGTTCGTATGGAGAAACTACGACCGTTCAAAGTTGGACAAAAAATAAATAAACGTTACCGACAACCTTTTTTAGAACTTCAAAAATAAATCTTTCTGACATCAAATAATTTGGTTAATCATGTTTGTGAACACATCTACTAATACACTTCACGTTAAAAAAAATTACAAGTAAATTGGAGTTCGTATGGAGAAACTACGACCGTTCAAAGTTGGACAAAAGATAAATAAACGTTACCGACAACCTTCTTTAGGCCTTCAAAAAGTAAATCTTTCCGACATCAAATAATTTGGTTAATCATGTTTGTGAACACATCTAGTAATACACTTCACGTTAAAAAAATTCAACTAAATCGGAGTTCGTATGAACAAACAACGGGGGTTCAAAGTTGGACAAATAATTAATAAACTTTATCGACAACCTTGTTTAGAGGTTCAAAAGGAACACTTTCCGACATCATAAATTTTTGTTAATCATGTTTGTGAACACATCTACTGATACACTTCATGTTAAAAAAAACTTCAACTTAATCCGAGTTCGTATGAACAAATGACGAGTGTTCAAAGTTGATCAAAAATTACAACTAAACCCATGAACCACCAAGATCCTCAAGAACAAGTGAGAGGAAAACGCAGGCGATGGGGAGGAAAACGCAGCCGAGCAGAGCAAAACGCAGGCGAGGGGGAAGGAGGAGGAAAACGCAGCTGGCGAGAGGAAAACGCAGCCCATGAAGACCAGTTGCGTTTTCCTTGGTTATTTTGGGGAATACCCCTAAATTTTGGCTATTTTGAGAAAAACCCTTATGAAATTAGGTTATTTTAGTTATTTTCTCTATATTATATTTGTTTGACTTATGCGGGAGGCAATATAAACTTTATATAGAAACATATATTAAATAGAAGAAAATAAAATATAAAAAGATTGTCTTTATTAATAAATGCAAATATGCAATAAATATATATAAAAAGATCAATTTTGAGTTTGTCACTTTGTCGGTGACTTTTGGAGATCAATTTCAAGCTGCGACAGAACCATCGTTGTAGAGGATTATTTAGTTATCTGATCTCTATACTAATCGGAGCTTTTTCGCAACAATTTCGTATAAAATTTCCCGAATGGCGTCTTCTTCCACTTCATTTGTTGACAATACATTTACGTATGATGTGTTTTTGAGTTTTAGAGGCGAGGACACTCGCACAAGCTTCGTTGATCATCTTTATCACGCTTTACAGCAGAAAGGAATTCACACTTACAAAGATGACGACAGAATCAACAAGGGCAAAAAGATCTGTGATGAACTCATCTGATCCATTGAAGATTCAAAGTTCTACATCAATGTTTTCTCCAAAAACTATGCCTCTTCGCCCTGGTGTTTGGATGAGCTACTGAAAATAATGGAGTGTCACAAAACCCCCGAGCATACGGCCTGTCCCATCTTCTATGATGTGGAACCCTCAGAAGTCCGAAAACAAAGTGGGGCAGTTGGAGAAGCTTTCGCCAAACATGAAAACGAAGAGGCTGCTGGAAAATGGAGGTCAGCTCTGAAGGAAGCAGCGGATCTGGCTGGTTTTGAGATGAAGAAGACAGTTGATGGGTAATTCCTTCATTTTTTTTTTGTGTTATTCTTTCAATTAATTTGAACCGACGCGATTCTGGTGGTTTCTCCATGACTCGACGAACCCCTTCTCTCCGGTCTCCCCAATCGATTTTGGCATTAAATGTGCTCCGCTTAGGGCGTCATTTGCAAATTTTTTGCCAAAATGGCGACTAAGTAAATCTTGATCGGTTTCCAATTTAATATTTTTCTGTTTCTATTTTGTCATAATTCAGCCCCAAGTCGAAAATAGAACAAAATTTGTAACAATATGCTTTTTTATTACACCATTGTTTATAAAATTTGTAAACATCATATTTTTATGAACTTTATTTTACTAATTTTCTTATGATTATAGCATTAAAGTTTTATCACTTCTCACAATATGTGCTATAAAGAATTCATACATAGAATCAAATATCATTATGAAAACATCATTTCATAAATTAAAATTCTCTTTCTCCACTAAAAATTGTTAACATCAGATTTTATGAACTTCTCACGTTGTATTGTCAAATTCTGACTCAACGCCAAGTCTTGTCCAAATTAGTGAACATGAAACTGATTATAGGCCTATGAAATTACTTCTTATATGTTTGTATGCTTTGAAAGTAATTGTTGATGTGGAAATTTTGAGTAAGCTAATTAAATCTTCTTTAAAGTACAGGCATGAAGCTAAGTTCATCCAAAAAATTGTTGAAGAGCTTTCACTAGAGTTACGAGACATCAATTTCAACGTTGATGAGAATTTAGTAGGCATGGATACCCGGATCAATGATGTTTTTTCGTCTTTAGAAATTGGTTGTGATGATGTTCGCATGATCGGGATCAAGGGAATGGGAGGTGGTGGGAAGACAACTTTGGCCAAAGCTATTTTTGATCAAATGTCCTTTCTGTTTGAAGGTGCAAGCTTCGTTGAAAATGTGAGGGAAATTTTAAAAGCTTCTTTGTTCAATTTGCAAAACCAAATCCTTTCCGATATCTTATATGGTGAAGGCATCACTGTAAGTAGTGTTCATGATGGTATAAAAAGCAGATGAAGAAGAGGTGGTGTTGCAAAAAGGTTCTTCTTGTTCTAGATGATGTGGATCATATAGAGCAGCTTCAGGTATTAGCTGGTGAGCTGGATTGGTTTAAGCCGGGAAGTAGAATTATCATTACAACAAGAGATGAGCAAGTGCTTGTAGCACATGGAGTGAAGTCGATTCATAAGGTCAAGTTGCTATTGAATATGGAAGCAAATTTCCTCTTTAGTAGGTATGCATTTGGGAGAGCGATACCAAATCCAGGGTACGAAGAGCTATCACGCCAAGTTGTGCATTATGCTGCTGGTCTTCCCTTAACGATCACAGTTTTGGGTTCGTTTCTTTGTGGTCAAAATAAGCTTGAATGGATAGATGCCCTTGAAAGCCTAAAAACAATTCCGTTAATGGAAACTATGAAAAAATTGGAAATAAGCTATAACGGTCTCGAAGAGGATTACAAGGAAATATTTCTAAATGTTGCATGCATACTAAAAGGATGGTTGAAAGCCATGGCAATCAAAGCGCTTGAAAGCTGTGGATTTCATGCTAGAAATGGTTTAAGAGTTCTTGAGCAAAAGTCTCTCGTAACTGTTAGTCATAATGGGTATCTGGGCATGCATGACCATATTGAAGAAATGGGCAAGAATATTGTTCGCGGTTCGCACCCAGATTCTCCTAACAGACATAGTCGATTGTGGATTGATAAAGAAATTGAAGATATATTTGCTAATGATTTGGTAAGGGTCTTATTTTATTTCTAAGTTACTTCCAATTAACACATTTGCTAACACATTTTCTATCATTACGACACAAGTTTCATGGTGTATTCTTTTTGGATTATAGGGTACTGAAGCGACAAGATATATAAGTTTCTATACACAGAAACTCACTCCGGAAGTTGTGATTAAAGGTCTTAGAAAGATGAAGGAACTTAGATTTCTTGACGTGTCTAGGGGATATGCAAGTAAAAGTGATTGTTCTTGTGAGGAGTGGAAATTTCATAAGTTTCCAAATGCTTTGCGATATCTTCGTTGGAACCATTACCCTTTTAGGTCTTTACCAGAAAATTTTCAAGCAACGAATCTTGTTGCACTTGAGATGGCTAACAGCAACATTGTACTGCTATGGGGGAAGGGGGATAAAGAAAGGTAGAATTATGGTCGATTGATTATTTTGCGTCACTCGTCTGAATGCTATACACCAATTGCTTTGTTATTACACTAATATTCATTTTTTTTTGCTTATATTAGGTTCTGAACAAACTCAAATTCCTTCGCCTCAGTTTTTCAACGTTGAGGACCCATGACCTTGGGTCGGCTCCAAATCTCGAGCTGGTAAATCTCGAAGGATG
The DNA here is from genome assembly GCA_023525715.1 of Cichorium intybus. NCBI lineage: Eukaryota > Viridiplantae > Streptophyta > Magnoliopsida > Asterales > Asteraceae > Cichorium > Cichorium intybus. Next base: position 82,554,053 of record CM042017.1, read on the forward strand.
TTCGGATTTGGTAGAACTTCACATGCCCAATAGATCTTCAAATCTAATATCCCTCAAACTCGGTAATTCAAAGTTGAGGACCCTTGACATGGGGTCGACTCCGAAACTCAAGTATTTAGATCTTAAAAATTGTTACAATTTGGTAGAACTTCACGTAGCCGATGAACGTCTAACAAAGCTTGTCCACTTAGACTTAAGTGGTTGTTTGAGGTTTGAAATTTTCATATTTCACATAGAGTATGATGCTTCTTGTAGTAAGAAAGTTGGTTCTTGTAGCGAGGGTCATGCTTCTTGTAGGGAGGATGAATCACTTAAGGTTGGTTCGTTAGCTGAGTTACATCTGATTGCGAGGTCCCTAGAGAGATGCCGATTTCACCCTGGCAATAACTTGCCAAAGTTTAGGTTTACGTGTTTGTATAATGAAGGTGTACCCTTGTTGTCTAGAAACCTTGAGAAACTTATTTCGGTCTGTGTGCTTGCACAGACCTTGAGACGTTTTCAAGAAGCATTTGTGGTTTACAATGTTTAAGAAAGTTAAAACTCACAGGCAGTATTCTAGAGGCCCCTAAGGACCTTGACCACCTAGAAAGTTTAGAGGAGCTAGATTTGTCATATACAAAGATTAAATATCTTCCCGATAGCACTTGTATGTTGAAACATCTGGAATATCTCGAGCTTAATCATTGTTCATTTCTTGAGAAACTACCTGAGGATCTTGGCCGATTAGAAAGTTTAAAGAAGCTAAGTTTGTCATCTGCAAAGATTAAACATCTTCCGGATAGCATTTGTATGTTGAAAAATCTGGAATGCCTCGATCTTAGTTGTTCATCTACTGAGAGATTACCTAAGGACCTTGGTCAATTAGACAGCTTAAGGAAACTAGATTTGTCTGCTACAAAGATTAAAGATCTTCATGATGGCATTTGTATGGCGAAACATCTGGAATCTCTCAATGTTGGTTATTGTTCTTTGCTTGAGAAGTTACCCAAGGACCTTGGTCAATTAAAATGTTTAAAGGAGCATTTGTATGGCGAAACATCTGCAATCTCTCAATGTTAGTTATTGTTTGTTGGTTGAGAAGTTGCCTAAGGACCTTGGTCAATTAAAATATTTAAAGGAGCTAAATTCATCTTATACAAAGATTAAAGATCTTCCTGATAGCATTTGTATGCTGAAACATCTTGAATCTCTCAAAATTTACGGTTGTTCGTTGCTTGAGAAGTTACCTGAGGAGGATCTTGGTGGATTAGAAAGTTTAAAGAAGCTAAGTTTGTCATCTGCAAAGATTAAGCATCTTCCGGATAGCATTTGTATGTTGAAACATCTTAAATCGCTCGAAATTAAATATTGTTTGTTGCTTGAAAAGTTACTGTGGATATATTGTGATTATTTCTACAAAGTTGAGGGACTATTTGTGGAAATGTGCAAAAGTGTTAAAAACTTAATTTGACTTTTTGGGGTGAGTTGTACGTAAGCTTTTAAGTCACAGTTTTCCTTTAGTTTTTTTTTCCTTCTGTTCTTTTTCTTTTCTGTAAAGCTACATTTCAAGAAATAAGATATTGGAATTTGTTTGGCCAATTCTTGTTGATTTCTAGTTCTAATTTCGATTGGTATGATAATTTGATTTTGAATCTGCATAACAAGTGGTATCAGAGCAAGGGAGGGGAAATTGATTGAACAAGTGGGTTTTTGCTTTTTTCTCCAAGAGATCCTCAATTTCATGGTTGATTGGTTTTCTTGTTTTGATAAAGAGGTTGAATCAAGTGTGGGTGAAGAATTCAAGTTTGATTTCAGTGATTCTCTTTGATCAAGAACAATGGCAAAAATCAAGTTACAAAGTCTACATGAAATTTTCTAAGTCATCAAATTCTTCAAGGTAAGTTCAATTTCTGTGAAGATTATAGTTGAATTGCTCTTAGTTTTTGGTTTTGGAAGATTATTGGATCCCTCCATTGTTTGGATTATTGTTTTGAGGTGGAGGTTCTAGCATGCCCACAAGGTGTTCGATAAAAGTCCTTTAAGAAATTGTTCTTCAAAATAGACGGTTTTTGGGTGTAAAAACGCTTCTAGAAGTCATGGCTCCTTAAATGGTGATTGAAAAGTTCACGGGAAAGAACAATTTTAATTTGTGGCGGATCAAAAGGCGAGCGTTATTGAAACAACAAGGAATTTGGACTCCTCTTGCCGGTGCCAAACATACATCAATGGATGATACGGAGTATATGCAACAAGAAGAAAAAGCGCATTCGGCGATTTTACTATCCCTTTCGGATGAGGTTCTATATGAAGTTGCCGATGAAGAGACGGCGGCGGGTTTGTGGTTAAAGCTTGAATCGTTGTACATGACAAAGTCTCTCACAAACAAGTTGTTGCTCAAACAATGTTTGTTTTTACGAATGAGGGAATGATCCATTCTTAAAGATCATTTGGATGAACTTAATTCCATCCTTATTGATCTTAAGAATGTCGAGGTAAAGATAGAAGACGAGGACGCGGCTCTCATCTTATTAGTCTCCTTGCCACCATCGTACGAGAATTTTGTGAATTCCTTTGTGGTTGGACATGACACCGTCACATTGGAAGAGGTGAGGTCAAGCTTGCATTCCCGAGAGTTAAGGCATAAAGCTTCGGGAAGTGTTTCGGAAAGTCAACCGGTTGCGTTGAATGTGCCGAATCAAAGTAGAGGACGGTCCGGAAAAGGAAAAGGAAAAGGGCGTAGAGATCGATCGAAGTCACGAAATAGAGGGCCAAATCCGAATGACACTTGTCATAATTGTAAAGAAGTGGGTCATTGGAAGAAAGATTGTCCAAAGCTAAAAGGAAAAGGGTCAAATGCTAATCTTGTTAAAGATGACTCGGGCTCGGAAAAAGACTTGGTTTTAGTCACCGCCGATTGTAGTTGGGTAAGGTACAATGAGATATGGATGTTAGATTACGCATGTTCTTACCACATGTATCATAACCGAGATTGGTTTGTTACCTATGAAGAAGTTAATGTCGGTAGCGTTACGATGGCTACCGACACTATAAGTAAGGTGGTCGGTATTGGGTCGGTTAAAATTCGCATGCATGACGGAGTTGTAAGAACTCTAACGGGTGTATGGCATATTCCACATTTGAAAAAGAATTTGATTTCATTGGGAACTTTGGAGTCAAATGGGTTTAATTACTCCGGTTCGAATGGTGTGCTTAAAGTAACGAAATGAGCATTGGTGGTAATGAAAGCATTGCGAGAGTCGATGATGTATGTTCTCCAAGGAGAGACGGTTACCGGTTCGGTTGCGGTTTCTCAATCCGAAGAAGAAAATTCAAAGTTAACCCGTTTATGGCATATGCGGCTCGGTCACGTTGGTGAAAAAGGTATGGTTCATTTAAGCAATCGGGGTTTACTTGGGAGTCACAAGGTGGCGAATTTGGAGTTTTGTGAAGATTGTGTTTTCGGAAAACAACATCGTATTAGTTTTTCAAAAGCAATTCACCAAACTAAAGCGATGTTAGATTACCTTCATTCGGATTGTTGGGGTCCGTCTCGAGTCCCGTCACTTGGTGGTGCTCGGTATTTTCTCTCTATTATCGATGATTATTCAAGAATGTCATGAGTTTTTATTATGAAGCACAAAAGTGAGGCGTTTGAAAAGTTCAAGCATTGGAAGATTCTTGTAGAGAATCAAACGGGTCGGAAGATTAAAAAGCTTCGTACGGATAATGGCTTGGAATTTTGCTCGAAGGAATTTGATGATTTTTGTAGAAATGAAGGTATTGCTAAACACCGCACGGTTCGAAATACGCCACAACAAAATGGGGTAGCGGAAAGGATGAATAGAACTTTGTTGGAACGGGCTCGGTGTTTGTTATCGAATTCCTGGTTAGATCGGAGTTTTTTGGCCGAAGCGGTCAATACGATTTGTTACTTGGTGAATCGATCTCCTGCTACCGCCATTGAGTGCAAGACCCCGATAGAAGTATGGTCCGGAAAACCGGCAGATTATTCGAATTTGCGGGTTTTTGGGTGTCCGGCTTATTATCACGTTAATGACGGGAAGCTAGAACCGAGGGCAAAGAAATGAATGTTCATGGGATATGGTGACGGGGTAAAAGGTTACCGTATTTGGTCGCCATCCGAAAAGCGGGTGATTTTGAGTCGTGATGTAAAGTTTGATGAAAGTTTTATGCTCGTGCAAACATGGAGAATGTTTCGGTAAAGGTGGAAGACAATGATGTAGATGGGTTTTTTGAAGGCGATGGTTTTCACGACAATCCTAACGATGTTGATCACCAAAACAACCGCGAAACCGGTGACCGAAACAACCAAAAAGATGTTGAAAATGATGTTCGGGGCTGCCCAAATAGTGCAGCCGAAACAGCCCCGTTCGGTAGCCCGGTTGTGGTTCGAAATAGTCCAAATAGTGCCCAAAATTTGTCACGTAATAGCCCGAACAGCCATGATTTTGTGGTACAAAATAGTGGGGTCGAGACACTTGTGCAAGGTGGTTCAAGTTCTCAAGGTGGAGGCGAGACCCAATTCCATTCTATAGCTCAAGATAGGCCACGAAGACAAATCAATTCACCTATTCGGTATGGTTTTTAGGACAAGGTGTCTTACGCGTTACAAGTAGCGGATAAGATGGAATCTTGTAAACCGGCTACTTATCGGGAAGCAATTGTCTCAAAAGAAGCGGGTTTATGGATTGGAGCTATGAGTGAAGAAATCGAGTCGCTTCATAAAAACGAGTCGTGTGATCTTGTAAATTACCAAACGGTAGACGAGTCGTGGGGTGTAAGTGGGTTTTCAAAAAGAAAATCGGGTTACCGGGTGCCGAGTCAACTCGGTACAAGGCCCGGCTCGTGGCTAAAAGTTATAGCCAAAAGGAAGGGGTCGATTACAACGAAATTTTCTCACCGGTAGTTCGACACACGTCTATTCGGGTGTTACTTTCTTTAGTAGCACATCACGATTTAGAGTTGGAACAACTTGATGTAAAGACGGCTTTTCTCCATGGGAGTCTCGATGAAGAAATCTATATGAGTCAACCGGAAGGATTTTTTGTGCAAGGCAAAGAAGATTGTGTTTGTCGATTACGCAAATCGCTTTATGGGTTGAAACAATCGCTGAGGCAATGGTACAAAAGGTTTGACGAGTTTATGGTAAAACATGGGTTTTTGAGAAGCTTGTATGATTGTTGCGTTTATCACCAGAAAGTGAGTGATGGGTCGCAAATTTACTTACTTTTGTATGTTGACGATATGTTGGTGGCGGTGAAAAGTGTTGAAGAGGTTAAGAAGTTGAAATTACTTCTTAATTCTGAGTTCGATATGAAGGATTTGGGTCCGGCTCGAAAAATCTTGGGAATGGAAATTGTTCGAGATCGTAAGCATGGGAAACTTTTCTTGTCACAGAAAAGTTACATCGAGAAGATTATTTCCCGGTTCGGTATGAGTTTAGCAAAACCGGTAAATACTCATTCGTCGGCGGGTTTTCGGGTTTCAAAGGCGTGTTCACCCAAGACCCAAGATGAGGTGGAGTTTATGTCTAAGTGTCCTTATGCAAGCGCGGTCGGAAGTTTGATGTATGTGATGGTTTGTACGAGACCGGATATCGCTCATTCGGTGAGTGTTGTTTCACGATACATGGCGGATCCCGGGAAGGAGCATTGGGTCGCGGTAAAAAGTATTTTTCGGCATCTAAAGGGAACTTCCGATGTGGGTCTCATTTATGGAGGAAATCGGGAGTGTTTTGTTGCCGGGTATTCGGATTCCGATTATGCGGCGGATTTGGATGCTAGAAGGTCGCTTACGGGTTATGTGTTTACGGTTGGAAATTCGGTGGTGAGTTGGAAGGCAACTCTACAACAATCGGTGGCATTGTCTACAACTGAAGCCGAGTATATGGCGTTAACGGAAGCGGCTAAAGAGGCGATTTGGCTAAAAGGGTTGATTGGTGATCTTGGTATTAGTCAAGATCAAGCATTGGTTATTGTGATAGCATGAGTGCTATATGTTTAGCCAAAGACCAAGTGTTCCATGACCGGACAAAGCACATTGATGTCCGGTATCATTTCATTCGGTCTGAGACGCGAGTGAAAGTGGCGAAGATTGAAACTCATGAGAACCCGGCGGATATGTTGACAAAACCTGTCCCGGAACGCAAGTTTCGACATTGCTTGGATTTTCTAAACATCGATAGTTGGAGAAATGAGGTAACGTAGTAGAAAAATCAAGGTGGAGATTTGTGGATATATTGTGATTATTTCTACAAAGTTGAGGGACTATTTGTGGAAATGTGCAAAAGTGTTAAAAACTCAATTTGACTTTTTGGGGTGAGTTGTACCTAAGCTTTTAAGTCACAGTTTTCCTTTAGTTTTTTTTTTCTTCTGTTCTTCTTCTTTTCTGTAAAGCTACATTTCAAGAAATAAGAGATTGGAATTTGTTTGGCCAATTCTTGTTGATTTCTAGTTCTAATTTCGATTGGTATGATAATTTGATTTTGAATCTGCATAACAGTTACCTTTGGATCTTGGCCAAAGAGAATGTCTAAATATTCTCAGCCTCAACGCATGCAAGTTTTTACGAGATATCCCGGACAGCATATGTAATATGAAAAGTCTTTGATCTCTTAGTCTCAGCAATTGCATTCAACTTGAGAAATTTCCAGCGGAACTTGGACGTTTGGAATGTTTAAAATTTTTAACATTAGAAGGTCTGTGCATAAGTTATCTTCCGGATAGCATCTCTTTGTTAAAAGGTCTGCGTATTGTTGGGGAGAGAGAGCTTCTCCAGTCATGTAGTTTTTTATCTGAGATAAAAACCACAGAAATCGGAACGTACTGCTACGTACAAACAATTGAGGTCTCCAACAATGATTTTGAGAGGCTCGGAAGACCCGGAAAGAAAGCCAAAAATAATTAAGTTTTCAGGAAAAAGTCCTTGTTATAGTTCTTGGCTTGGTTTTATGGGGTATTGTATATGTCGTTTTCTGTTATAATGTTGAGCCTCATTCGAGTTGGAACCAGTGGCAGTGATGGTTTGGCAGATCCAAAAGGTGACGATTCTTTCTATCATACATTTTACAGTCTCAAAATTTAAGAATGGAATGTTAAACTTATAACAACACATGTGGATCTTGTGAAGATTACTTAAACACATGAAAATCGGGTTCCCTTTTCCATTACCTGCATTTTGTTAAAATCGAGCCTAATGTTTTAACCATTTCTTGTAGGGAAAAGCAATCAAGACACAGTGATTTGCTTAAGTACTTTAATTTGGAAAACTATGTGGCTTACATCATCCAATGTAATTGATTCTTGTCCTAAGTATGTTGAGTTCCTTTAACCCCATGCCTTTTTCTTCATTCTTAAAGCGAATCAGTTTTTATGGAAAATACCAGGAAATATAATTTTTTTCCTACAGTCGTGTTTTGAAAATTCTATAACAAAATTCCCAGGAACCGATTGGTTTCTAGAGTTACGAAGTACAATTACCATATGATTTGGAAGCTAAAGAACGGTTTAATCTTAGGTTAGTAGCCAACAGAATATCTTACGTTTGGTATATTGATTCAATTGGTTATCCGAAGAGAGTACTAAAATGAGGAATCTTGCTTATTTTTTGAACAGTAGAACTCTCCTTTATCCACATCATGGCCTCAAAATCTGATACAATTAAATATCATGATGATGAAGATAATTGGAGTCCCTCGGGCCTCTGTTAGAATTTCCCAACGTGCTGCACATACAATGCAAGCAGGTAATTTCCCACTTAAACTCGTAGCATTATGATATGCGTTCAATGCATGAAATAGAAACATACGTTCATGTATTTGTTTATTAGAGCATCTTACGTCTGTTTCTTCTCATTATTATGAAAAATCTACATAACTATAGCAATACCATCCAAATACAAAGCAATGTTCGATGATTTTATTGGGTAGTGTTTTCGAAGTACAATGTCAGGATAAACAAAATTCAAACATACAATCCTACAATTGGGTAGATTTTGAAGTACAATGCTTTAATAATTAAGAAGTAAAGTTAAGGTACATCAGTGCAATAGAAATTAATGGAAGTGGAATGTCATAATAAACAAATTAATCAACGTACGTTGCTATTTCTCGAATTTAGCCCTTATGATTCTCCAAAGATCACCCGACAATAGCAATTCAAGGGTTTGAATTCCTTTCATGTTCTAAATTGAAAAATATCATGGGTGTCATTTTCCCATCCCATTATCTCAATGCATTTGGTTTATACTTTTTTCTTCCAGTTCAATGCAAAGCTGGAACAAAAGCACCAGGCTCTTAAGGTAGAGATGATTAGGTACATAATACATTACATTGTTGTTGACCTAAAATTGTATCTTTTTGTAGTTCTTAGTTTTGTCCTTGTTAACGGTCAATGTTGGTTCTCTTTTTTGTGCCAAATGATAATGATAGGAGGAGCAAGAAAAGGCTATAACGCAAAATGGTTGCATGTGCCGAATATTTTTTTACCGGGTTGAACTTAAAAAGTTAATTTCTTCTCTATACCATATGGTTGAAGTTAAATATAACAAGGTGAAAAGATACTATGAAAGATAAACGTGGCGTTATACTTGTCTACATTACATTAATTTATAGGGCTAAATGCTTATCATCCTACTTTTATATGTTTATAGAGTAAATGACACATTTGGTCCTTGTGGTTTGCGTAAAATTGCAAGTTTGGTCCAAGTTTAGTGTTTTTATTTCACAAAACCCCCCCATGTTTCATTTTATTACTGATGTAGTTCTTGAGCTGCCCGTTAAATCCAACTAGTTTACACTTCGATTTTGTTAATATCCATTTACCCTTTTTAATTTCTTTTTATTTTTCACTATTAACAATTATAAGGGCCCACCTCCACCCATCTCACCTGAAACGTTGTTTCCTCCGAAACCTAAAAATTGAAACAGTTATGGCCTCTCACTTCCGTATTCCACCTGACATCGCTCTCCCTGAACCTTCTCCTGTTGCTTTTTCTACATTTAAGATTAACGTCCTCCACACATTAGCACCATTTTCTAGCAAAGTAATCTGTTCAGCGATTCTTTCGTCTCCTTTATTTAATTATCGTTTTCTTTCAATATTTAAAAATAATCGTTAATCCAATATGAGCATATCTATCTACATCCGTATTTCCTTTGTCTATGAGTAAATTGACCAAATCAGACAAACCCATTATTGTCTCTGGCAAGTGCTTGATGTTGGTAAGCTGTCCGATTCGACTTATGTTTGGAAGAATCCACTTGATAATTTGATTTACATAAGAACCAACCCGCGAAGGAACATACCAATCGACTGTTCTTCCGATTGGTCTGGAATAAGGGCTGAGAGGGCTTCGAATTCTTCAATGTAGTCATCGATGGAACCCTCTTGAAATAACGAACCCAGAGCCTCATGGGCATTACGGAAATTTGTGCCCCCAAATCGCACCATGAGTTTGTCACGCAATTGAGACCAAGAGGTACAGGGGTGCTTGACTAAAAGGTTCGTGTAGCAGTTGAGAGCCACGCCTTCCATACACATCTGGGCTAATTGGAGTTTATGAGCAATAGGGATCTGATTTACATGAAAATAGAGCTCGGCTTTCGTTATCCAACCGCGTGGGTCCGTTCCGTCAAATAAGGGAAGCATCACCTTCGGTAGAGAGAACAGGGATGAATCAAAATGATTATCACGGATGAATGGATGCAACAATCCGGATCCAGATGGTCGGTCGGGATTAATGAGAGGGAACGACGGAGAGGGAGGGTTGGTATCGGCGGAAGGAGTGAGCTTCTTCCCGGTGGAGACAGCATGAATCATACTCTCGACTGTCTTGGGCAAATTGGTCATGAGTTCTTGCATGGAGACCATTGCTGTGGAGAGGTTAGACAGTTGAGTAGAGAGTGAAGCAATTTTCTCATCCTGAAGATCAGCACGAGATAGAGACCTGGTAGTGACAGTGGAAGGTTGAGCAGGAGGATCGGTGGGAGCCATGGTGCACACAGGAGAGAAGGGAACCGGCAATGGAACCTGTAGACAAAATCGACTTCAATAAATAATCGATTAACTTCAAGATCGAAGTATAAAACCCAAATATCACGATAATGATTCAACGGAATATAAAACTATTGAATAATCAACCAAGAATAGATCGAACGGTAAAAAAAAAAGAACACAGGATATTTACGTGGAAACCCAAATCGGGAAAAACCACGGGCGGAGGAAGCCGAGAACCAATTCACTATAATATTCAGTGTTTACAGAGATAGAGGAAAGAAAACAAATATATCAAATATATATTTGTATGAATATGAGAGAAAGATGAAGATGTAATTTGAGGTGTGTGTTTTGAGATGGTTTTGTATCCTATATATAGGATTTTGGTTACATGCCATTGTTGAACTAAACATTTGCTTAATTTTGTATTGCATGCCACAATTGAAAGCCATCTTTAAAAACCTTTGAATGTTTGAAGTTTTAGCAGCCATTTTGTGAAGTCAAATTCCACAATCTCCACCTTGACTTCAAAATGAGACAGAATGAAAAACTTTAACTTGCACAATGATCATGCAAAACGGTTTATCAACAGCTCATCATACTCCAAATCTCTATAAGAATCTGCAAACACCATATGAGAAAAAATTGATCCTGAAAAATGAAATACGTCCTCCACCACGAGCCTATCAGGCTCAAATGCGATCAGAAACACCCACCAAATCCAAACATGTTTTGAACTTGGCTATTGGAAGACTTTTAGTGAACATATCAGCAGGATTATCATTGGTGCTGATCTTGTTTACCGTAATTTCGCCTTTAGCAATAACATCTCTGATGAAGTGATAACGAACATCAATATGTTTCGTTCGATCATGGAACATTTGATCCTTTGTCAGAAATATTGCACTTTGATTGTCACAAAAAAACAGTTTTAACGGATAACTTGTTTGAAAGCTCACCTATCAACCGTTTCAACCAGAGGGCTTCCTTCACTGCTTCCGTAGCAGCCATGTATTCGGCTTCGGTGGTGGATAACGCTACAGTATATTGTAACTGCGCTTTCCAGCTAACTGCGCAATCACCCAAAGTAAGCACGTACCCTGTAATCGATCGTCTTTTATCCAAGTCCTTTGCATAATCGGAATCCACATAACCAAGTACTCCACTATCGGTTTTGTCAAACCGCAGACATAAAGAGGAAGTACCTCGCAAGTACCGAAAAATCCATTTAACAGCAGCCCAATGCTCCTTTCCTGGATTCGCCATGTATCTGCTCACCATGCTTACCGCATATGACAAATCTGGACGTGTACAAATCATAGCATACATAAGAGATCCTACAGCGCTGGAGTATGGTGTTATTTCTATATGCCCAAGGATGATCATAAAATGATATTACTAATAATACATGATCCTATAGGGTCACACCAACAACAAGTTTGACACCAATTGATCATTTAGAACGTTAAATTTGATTTAACATCAAATGATACTAAACTTGCAATTTAATCTTGTAGGTTATTATTTGAGATAAATAATAATAACTACAAAATTAAAGGTTGATTAATAATTCATATGTGATGAATTAATTAAGTGTTACAATTAAAGTGTTTAAATTGTTAAACGATTTAATTGATTTATAAGTAAGCCTTTTATTTAATTTAATTGGTAAATTGAATAAAATATATATATATATATATATATATATATATATATATATATATATGTATATATATAATTATACAATTAAGATTGTATATTTAGATGGTTTATTTATATATATGATTATGGGTTAAATGTTATCCCATTTAAGAAATAAGAAGATGTATTATTTATAAGCTTTTATTATCTAAGTTTTATAAATAATAACAACCCACTAGCACTTCATTTGTCATCATAAAATCAGCCATATTGGAAGGAAAAGAATGCATTAAGAACTTAAAAGAAAAGGAAGATGCCTTGTGTCTTCTAGCTTTTGATTATAGAAATCAAATGGATCTTTCTTTTAAGCTAGTTGCATGTGCTTTTCTTTTGCCTTGGTGGGATATATGTTGGACGAATTTGAGGGCATGTGTACATCGTTCTTGCTTCAATAAATCAGCCAAAAACTCTCCTTAAGTTCTTAGAAAAAACTCCTTTTTGGTTTCATAAGAAAAGGAGTCATATCTTGCAAGTTGTGGAACTAGCATTCAAGGGTGTTCAAGCTTGTGGTGGATCAACTATAGAGGGATTCTAATTTGATTCCTAGCTATCAAAATCATCCAAACCAAACCCAAGAACAAAGGTTATGATCTTGAACTTAAACTATGTTTGTTCTTCATCTTATCTCTACATGCATGTAGCATGATCCTCTTGAAAATGGAATTTGTGTTCATGATTTTATGCTTCCGTTGCAAACTCTTGTTTTTGAAACTAATTACATGAACCATGATTTCCAACAATTGGTATCAGAGCCATGGCTATATTGCATGTTTAGATAATAAGTTTATTTGGATAAACTTGGTTTTTGTAAGCCATGAATGTTCATCTTCTTAAATGAAAGTTTCATGCATGGCTTCTTTGGCAACATGCAAGTATATTATCTATGATTTTATGTAACCAACTATATCTTATTTATGCATGCTTTTGGTTACATAAATTGTTGCCTTAGAAAAACAAAGTGTTGATTTTCTTATGATTTTATGTGATAAAATGGTGCATAAACAAGCCAAGGACCATATGATGCATGTTTTGTGTTTGTATTCGATTTGGTTGTAATCTATTCTTTTATTCAAATGGTTTGTAATAATAATTAGTTATTTACTTCTTTTACTCATTTTGTAATTGTTAGAATAGTTGTATTTTATTTCATTCACAAAATGTAACAAGAGAAGGAAGTAAGAAAAGATTACACCCAACAGCAGCACTTTCTGAAGAGCTGCTGTCCAGATTTCAAAAATGTTTTGGAAGTGTTTTATAAATTCATATCTTGGTTATTTGGTGATATACTTGCTGGTAACTTTAATATCTAGTATATACATTAAGTTTCAACAAGTATTAGCATCAATATAGCCAAGAATGAATTGAAAAATGCAACAAAAACCACAAATTTTCTTCCTGTCCCCCCCTGCTGGTCGCAACTTTTGAAGGCCAAGAAGAAAAATCACATCTCACTCAATGATGTCTAGAAATGGTGGTTCAAGTGTCATTTGGTGATATAAGAAGCTTGGCAAAATTGTAGCCAAATCGAAGATCATTTGGTTGAGTTTTTGTCACCCTTTTTGTCCCTAGGTTTGGACTTGATATTTCATGTGTGGCTCACATGAAATATCAAACTAGTTGGCTTGTGTTTATGCACCCATGCATGCTTGTGATGTTTGAATGTTTTATTATGTTATGTTGTGGATGAAAATAAGATTTTGCATGCTAGACAACCTAGATAATTAAACATAATCATCAAGGAGTTTGTATTTTCAAAAGTTGACAATTAAAACATAAGATGTGATAAAATTGGTTTTATTAAAATGGGTTTTGTTTTAAAACCTATTAAGTCAAGTTTTGAAAATGATTGAAACAAGAAATAAAATGGAGATTTTATAAACTCTTACAAACTCCAACCCTAAGTAACAATGGTAATTATTTAGGATTATAAATTGGTTCTAATATATGTGATCAAACTCAAACTTAATATTGGATATTAATTGTAATATTGACCACAAACAAAGAATCAATAAAATGGAGATTTTATGATTAAGGAACCAATTAACAAAATAAGATTTAATGGTACCATGTTCATTGGATGCATGCAATCTACATGATACCATATGTTTTTTCAAAATTAGAATTGTAAAACATTCAAATCCCTTATGAAATACGAATCAATGTCGTCCCTCTTAAAGACACTCATGTATCACTTGTATTTCCTTGTGGGATAAAGGATACCTAACCATTTGGAGTCTTCTTGTGATACAAGAAGTAGTTTTTGCAATATTGATGGGATAAAGGAAACCTAACCATCAATAGTTGACAAAACTACACGTCCGTTTAAGTAGGATGACTTGTTTGGAAATCTCTTGTGATAAAGGTCACCTAAGCATTAGAAATCCAAGGCATAGATGGGATCAAACATGCCAAACTTATAAATGTTATAATGGGATCCCATAACTCTAGAAATTATATTTGGATATAATTGGTAAACCGTTACCTACCTTGTTGATTCGAATAGGCGGGATAAAGGATACCTAACCACTTATTCGTAATGCAACTTGGATTCTAGACCTTAATTAATTAAAGTTTATGAAACAAGAAAGGGTATTAATTATTAAGGACTTAATATCATAATTTACTAAATAGAACCTTGTTAAAATTTTGTAGATGGCACCAAACAACACACACTCGGCTCCTAACAAAACCTCACTACGGTCTCTCCTTGAAGGAGAAAAACTTAACCATACAAACTTCTTGGATTGGCACCGTAGTGTGAGAATTGTTCTCAAACAAGAAAAGAAAGAATATGTTCTCAATGAACCACTTCCAGAAGAGCCCCCTGCCATTCCTAAGCCCGCACACGATGCATGGCTTAAAAAGATGGATGATTCCATCGATGCATCATGCCTCATGTTGGCAACCATGATTCCTGACCTTCAGAAGGATTTGGAGAATCATTCAGCCTATGACATGATTCATCAACTAAAGGAAATGTTCCAACAACTTGCAAGAACGGAAAGGTTCGAAACTGTTCGGGCTTTCCATGCTTGCAAGATGGAGGATGGGCAGTCGGTAAGCTCTTATGTGCTTAAAATGAAGAGTCACATTGATCATTTGGCACGTCTTGGAGTTGTGATGCCCGAAGAGCTAGCAACGGATATGATCCTTAACTCCTTAACAAAGTCCTTTGATCCTTTTGTCATGAATTTTAACATGAATGGTTTCAACAAGACTATCCCGGAATTACATGGGATGTTAATTACCTTGGAAAAGAATCTGCCTAAGAAAACCACTCAAGTTCTCATGATCAAGGAAGGTGGCACAAAGAGAACTAGACCAGAACACCCCATCAACTCCAAGGGCAAAGGGAAAGCAAAAGCTTTCAAAGGAAAGGGGAAGAAAGTTGTCCAATCATCCCGTCCGCCCAAGAAGAAGGCAAAAGTTGCCAAAGAAGACGCGTGCTTCGAATGTGGCAAGGTTGGGCATTGGAAGAGAAATTGCCCTACCTATCTTGCGGAGTTGAAGAAGAAAAATGCCGGTGAAGGCACTTCAGGTATCTATGTGATAGACCTAGAACTTTATAATTTATCTCCTAACACATGGGTATTTGATACTGGTTGTGGAACTCACATATGTAATATGTTGCAGGGGTTCAAAAGGAGTAAGCGACTGAAGGCAAATGAAGTAGTACTTCGAGTTGGAAACAATGCAAGGGTTGCGGTGGATTCAATTGGAAGTTTTGATTTATTACTACCTAATGGCTTGTGTATGACATTGTTGAATGTTTACTATGTTCCTAGCTTGACTAGGAATATTATTTCAGTTGCTAAATTAAGACAATGTGGATTTGATCTTTCCTTTAATAATGATGATATTTACGTTTACAAAAATAATGTATTCTATTTTGAGGCTAGGCCTTTAAATGGAATTTATGAAGTAAACCTTGATGAAAAGACTAACCATGGTTCTTTATACCACACTTTCACCAAGAAACCCAAATTTGATTTGAGTCAAACCTATCTATGGCATTGTCGCCTTGGGCATATAAACAAGAATCGCATATCCCAACTTTAAAAGAGTGGACTTTTGAAGGCAAATGAGAATGACTCATTTGATATATGTGAATCTTGTTTACATGGCAAGATGACTAAAGCTCCTTTCTCCGGAACCAATGAGAGAGCAAAGGACTTGTTAGGAATCATACATACGGATGTATGTGGTCCTTTCAAGCCAATGACTTGATATGGTGAAAGATATTTCATTACCTTCACTGACGACTTTAGTCGTTTTGGATATGTTTATTTAATTAAACATAAACATGAGGCGTTTGAAATGTTCAAAACGTTTCAAAGTGAAGTGGAAAATCAACTCAACAAAACAATTAAAGTTCTTCGTTCTGATAGAGGAGGTGAGTACTTAAGTACAAACTTTATGGATCATCTTAAGACTTGTGGAATTGTTTCACAACTTACTCCACCTGGAACACCACAACATAATGGTGTGTCTGAGAGGCGGAACCGAACACTATTGGATATGGTTCGATCCATGATGAGTAAAAGTACTCTACCTTTATCATTTTGGGGTTATGCTATACAAACAGCTGCTCGTCTCCTAAACATGGCACCTACTAAGAAGGTAGATAAAACGCCTTATGAGATATGGCATGGAAGGGTTCCATCTTTATCCTATCTCAAGGTATGGGGTTGTGAAGCTTATGTTAGACAATAAGCTTCAAACAAATTTATCCGAAAGATTGTCTTGGATACTATTTCTACAATCCCATCGAGAATAAGATATTTATTTCTCGAAAAGCTGAATTCCTAGAAAACAAGTTTCTGACGGAAGAGGCTAGTGGGAGGTTTGTGGAACTTGAGGAACTTCAGGAACCACAACCTGATACACAAGAAGTTGAATCTAGCATTCAACAAGAAATTGTTGAACCTGAACAAACGGTTGATCAGGAACAAATTGTAACACAAGGTGTTCGCAAATCTGGTAGGGTTCGAATTGAACCAGAAAGGTATGGTTACCTTTTGATGGAAGAGGAATGTTATACGATAGATTCTGATGAACCCGTCAACTATCAGAGTGCAATATCAGATCCTGAATCTGATAAATGGCTTGAGGCCATGAACACTGAGATGCAATCCATGCACGATAATCAAGTTTGGAACTTGGTTAATCTTCCCACCAATTGTAAGACTGTTGGGAACAAATGGGTTTTCAAGAAGAAAATCGACGTGGATGGAAATGTTCACACTTTTAAGGCTAGACTTGTCGCTAAAGGATACTCACAGACTCATGGTATTGACTATGATGAGACCTTTTCTCCAGTGGCAATGATCAAGTCGATTAGGATACTTTTTGCCATAGCCGCGTACTATGATTATGAGATATGGCAAATGGATGTCAAGACCGCTTTCCTTAATGGATACTTATTGGAAGATGTCTATATGGATCAACCTTAAGGTTTTGTCGATCCCAAGCATCCAAACAAAGTGTGCAAGCTTAAAAGATCTATCTATGGATTAAAGCAAGCGTCTCGAACATGGAACATCCGTTTTGATGAAAAGATTATGAGTTTTGGATTCATCAAAAATGAGGATGACTCCTGTGTTTACAAGAAAGCTAGTGGGAGCATTGTCATAATCCTAGTATTGTATGTAGATGACATACTTTTATTTGGAAATGACATCCCAACCTTAAAAGATGTCAAAGCGTTCCTTGAGAGTTGTTTCTCAATGAAAGATTTAGGGGAAGTTGCTTATGTATTAGGCATAAAGATCTATAGAGATAGATCTAAGAGACTTATTGGTCTTAGCCAAAGTGTATATATTGATAAAATCTTGAAAAGGTTCAAGATGCAAGACTCCAAAAGAGGATTCTTGCTAATGCCGCATGGCACCATCCTAAGCAAGTCTCAGTGCCCAAACACTAGGACTGAACTTGAAAGGATGGAACATGTCCCATATGCTTCGGCAATTGGGTCCATCATGTATGCCATGTTATGCACTAGGCCCGACGTCTCATGTGCCTTAAGTATGACTAGTAGGTATCAACAGAACCCAGGTGAAGCCCACTGGACTGCTGTAAAGAACATTCTTAAGTACTTGAGAAGAACTAAAGATATGTTCTTAGTTTACGGCGGTTTGGAAGAAAGCTTAAAGGTAAAGGGTTACACTGACGCAAGCTTCCAAACAGATAGGGATGATTCGAAATCTCAATCTGGGTATGTCTTTATTTTAAATGGAGGAGCCGTGTCTTGGAAGAGTTCCAAACAAGAAGTGATTGCACAATCCACTACAGAATCAGAATATGTTGCTGCTTCAGAAGCTGCTCAAGAAGCTGTCTGGATGAGAAAGTTCATAGAAGATTTAGGGGTTGTTCCTTCCATTCGGGACCCTATAGAAATCTTCTGTGACAATCTAGGTGCTATAGCTCAAGCAAAGGAACCTAGATTGCATCAAAAAACCAAACACATTCACCGAAGGTATAACTACATTAGACATGAAGTTAAGAATGGTGAAATAAGTATTCACAAGGTTCATACAGATCAAAATTTGGCAGACCCATTCACGAAACCTTTACCCCAAACTAAGCATGAAAGTCATGCTAAGGGTATAGGACTCCGTTTTTCTAATGAATGGATTTGATTTGTGTTTAATGTTTTATGAATATGAACTTATGTAAACGACAAGAATTATGTAATATATGTGACGTGATGTTTCATTCATAATTATTGTGTTTTATTAGCATGTTTAATCCTTGAATAATTTATTTATTCTAAACGTCCATAGTCGATCATAGTTGTGGGAGCAATTATGAAGTAAGACTAATATGAATTGGATTGGTTGACTTTTATGGGTAAAAGTAGCAAAAGGTTGCAACCAAATTCATAGGTACTTGTCAGTGAACAAGTATTGGACTTGACCCGTTTCAAGATCAATCCATGGATCATCATCATAAGTGATTCTTGAATAAAGGTATTATCATTGTATCCTTTGACCTGAGATACATATTTGGGACTCAAGTGTAGAGTGTACTATGCTTTGATATGGTTTACTGTTGTTCTTGAAATACAGACAACCATAAAGGCCATACTCATGCATAGTACTAACTATATGAGGGGCGTATGTAGTCAAGACGGGATTTGTTCCTCTTATGTGTTAAGAGTTAGACATCTAAGGCGCCTGTTTAAAAGTTGAACATAAAATGAGAATGATTAAGATCCATGTCTCATGTTCAACATGATGTCTGTGACAAAGGGATAATTGATAGATAACCTTATACATCAATTAGAGCCTCGTGTTTTCTGAAGAATTGAATGTTGTTGAATGGCACAAAGTCATGTGTTATTGGGGGCAGTGAAATGTTGCTAGACGTTTTCCACTGTCGATATCATTCTATGATGCAACCTTGTGCAAGTGGGAGATTGTTAGTTCTATATGCCCAAGGATGATCATAAAATGATATTACTAATAATACATGATCCTATAGGGTCACACCAACAACAAGTTTGACACCAATTGATCATTTAGAACGTTAAATTTGATTTAACATCAAATGATACTAAACTTGCAATTTAATCTTGTAGGTTATTATTTGAGATAAATAATAATAACTACAAAATTAAAGGTTGATTAATAATTCATATGTGATGAATTAATTAAGTGTTACAATTAAAGTGTTTAAATTGTTAAACGATTTAATTGATTTATAAGTAAGCCTTTTATTTAATTTAATTGGTAAATTGAATAAAATATATATATATTGTTATATATATATATATATATATATATATATATATATATATATATATATATATATATATATATATATATATATATATATATATATATAATTATACAATTAAGATTGTATATTTAGATGGTTTATTTATATATATGATTATGGGTTAAATGTTATCCCATTTAAGAAATAAGAAGATGTATTATTTATAAGCTTTTATTATCTAAGTTTTATAAATAATAACAACCCACTAGCACTTCATTTGTCATCATAAAATCAGCCATATTGGAAGGAAAAGAATGCATTAAGAACTTAAAAGAAAAGGAAGATGCCTTGTGTCTTCTAGCTTTTGATTATAGAAATCAAATAGATCTTTCTTTTAAGCTAGTTGCATGTGCTTTTCTTTTGCCTTGCTGGGATATATGTTGGACGAGTTTGAGGGCATGTGTACATCATTCTTGCTTCAAGAAATCAGCCAAAAACTCTCCTTAAGTTCTTAGAAAAAACTCCTTTTTGGTTTCATAAGAAAAGGAGTCATATCTTGCAAGTTGTGGAACTAGCATTCAAGGGTGTTCAAGCTTGTGGTGGATCAACTATAGAGGGATTCTAATTTTATTCCTAGCTATCAAAATAATCCAAACCAAACCCAAGAACAAAGGTTATGATCTTGAACTTAAACTATGTTTGTTCTTCATCTTATCTCTACATGCATGTAGCATGATCCTCTTGAAAATGGAATTTGTGTTCATGATTTTATGCTTCCGTTGCAAACTCTTGTTTTTGAAACTAATTACATGAACCATGATTTCCAACATATGGTACCTTTTCCATGTATGCTATATCTTCTTCGGTGGTAGGACTTAAGGCGGATGATAGCTTGAAGTGGGCTGCAAAAGGAGTGCTGACTTCTTTTGCGTCATGCATATTGAAACGGTGCAGAACCTTCTCAATGTAGCTTTGTTGAGAAAGGTATAGAGTTCTTGCACTACGGTCTCGCACTATTACCATTTCTAGAATTTTCTTGGCAGCACCCAATTCCTTCATATCGAACTCAGCATTCAACTGGTCTTTTATCTTTTGAATCTCCTTTATATTCTTCGCTGCAATTAACATGTTATCCACGTATAAAAGTAGATAGACCATTGAACCATCGTCACACTTCTTGTAGTAAACGCAGCTATCATAGGTGCACCTTTTCAGCTTGTGTCTGGTCATAAATGAGTCAAACCTTTTATACCATTGTCGCGGAGATTGCTTGAGGCCATAAAGAGACTTCTTCAATTTGCACACATAGCTTTCCTTGCCAAGAGCTACAAATCCTTCAGGTTGTTGCATATATATCTCTTCCTCAAGCACACCATTTAAGAATGCTGTAGTAACATCAAGTTGCTCTAACTCATAGTCATGAGAGGCAACTAATCCCAACAAGACACGTATTGACGTGTGTTTCACAACCGGAGAGAAAATGTCGGTATAATCGATACCTGGGATTTGACTGTAGCCCTTGGGTACTAAACGAGCTTTATATCTTGGTTTGTCACCGGGGTGGATAGCCTCCTTCAACTTGTAGACCCATTTGCACTTAACTGTCTTCTTACCCTTTGGAGCTGGAACGAGATCCTATGTGCCATTTTTCTGAAGAGATTCCATCTCCTCGTGCATGGCAACCATCCACTTATTAGAATGTTTGGATTTAATGGCCTTGTTGTAGCTTGTGGGCTCCGGAACAGACTCAACTTCATTGGCAACTGTAAGTGCATAAGCGACAGAATTGGCTTGAACATATCTTTTTGGAGGTACAATCTGTCTGCGAGGTCTATCTCTTGCAATGGAGGGACTGTGAGGTTGGCTTGGAGCTTCGGCTGGCTCATGAGAAGAGGAATGTTGATTATTCGAGGGTTGAGAAACCTCGACACCTTCATGAGACTGGTCCTCGAAAGATGAATTTAAAGGAAGCTCCACCTCCACTCGAACTTTGTCTTTTTCCGAATTTTCATTTTCTCTGGTCTGAATGTTGGAGACAGGATGAAGCATGGCTTTTTCATCGAAGGTCACATCTCTTGATGTAATGACCTTCATAAGCTCTGGGCTCCACAATTTGAAACCTTTCACTCCTGTCTTGTATCCAATAAAAATGCACTTAATGGCTCTTGGTTCTAATTTGCCATTATCAACCCGTGCATATGCTGGACATCCAAACGGTATTAATTTTGTGTAGTCAGCAGGCTTACCAGACCATAGCTCAAACGGAGTCTTTTTTCCAATAGTACGTGAGGGGGAGCGGTTGATAATATAGCATGCGGTGGAAGCTGCTTCGGCCCAAAAAGACTTTGGTAGCTTCGAGTGAGAGAGCATGCATCGGACCTTCTCCATGATGGTGCGGTTCATTCTTTCCGCAACGCCGTTCTGCTGTGGTGTGTGGACTAAAGTGCGGTGACGTGTAATCCCTTCCATACGGCAATAGGAGTTGAATTCTTCTGAGCAGAATTCCAGTCCGTTATCGGTACGAAGGTATTTTACTTCAAAACCGGATTTTTTTCAACTAACACTTTCCAATCCCTAAAGGTTGAAAATACTTCTCCCTGTAATACCTTAACTTTAATTTAGAGTAAAGTTATGTTTAATATATATATATATATATATATATATATATATATATATATATATATATATATATATATATATATATATATATATATATATATATATATATATATGAGATTAAATGAGTTAAAATATGAGTTAAAATGTTTAAAAACTAAGCTAAGAAAAATAGAATGCTTAAAAGGTCAAACCGGGTCGAGTTGTGTGACAAGGGTTGAATTGAATTGAAAAGAAAGTAGAAAACAAGCCAAACCGGGTCGTGTTATACAAACCGGGTCGTGTCCGACTGGAACCCGGGTCGGGTCACAGAAACCGGAGCGAGTTACGAACTGAATCTAAGCGAGAAATAGCGTGACAAAACCCAGGGCGGGTTGTGCAGCCCGGGTCGGGTTGCGGGTAAAAACCCGGGGCGGGTTTGACAGCCCGGGTCGGGTTTCGGTGTGGGTATAAATGCGTTTTTGCCCTCATTTGAACCATATTTCGAACCATAAACACCCAAGAGCGATTTTTGAGAGCTAGAAGCGTAGAGCTGGTCATCTAGATCGAAGATTTTGCCAAGAAAAAGGTTGGAGAAGTTGGATTAACACCTAAATCGTGTTCTTGAGCTCTTGATTTCCAAGGTATATGATTTTGACTTCTAGAGTTATAAACCCTAGATATTCAAATTCGAGATTTTGCTTTGAATTAGTTTAATTGTTGCTAATAGGTTGCTATTACTTGTTGTATGGAGTCTCTATTGTGATTGTTGAGAAGTTTTACCGGTTGATTTTGGTAAAAACCGCAAACCTTGGAATTCTTGAGATTATAGCATATGATGTTCATAGTTTATGATCCTTATTAGCTATTGATTATTTATCTAATGAGTTAAATGTGGTTAAACTATTATGAGAATGTTGAAGTATGATATGTGATGTCGTTTTGAGCAGATACACATAGGAGGGAAGGAGATACACGAGGCACGGGTGGACCACGGACTGATCAGACACCAGGTGAGTAGTTATAATTCAATATAAATAGTTTGATTATAACTAAATTGACTTATTGCACATCTTAATTTGGTTGAGACAACCAATTAACATGAATTAAACGAGATTGAGAAATTCTTGTTAATCTGATTGCTGAGCTTGATTGAGTATACCAAATGACTGAGATAGTCATTGAAATAGAGAGCAGTAATTTGAGTTGTAGAAATTGTGATAATTATTAAATAAATTTCTAAACTTTGATAATTTTCTCACTGAGCTTAATTAGCTCATGTAAATAGTTATATGTGGTGTTATAGGTGACAGAGGTAAGAAGATTGCTGAGGGATGATCCGACTGGACATGGGACTTGACTTTTGGACTAGTTGTAAACCATGATATACTTTTTGTATAGTTTAGTAAAAACAGTCTTTTGTAACCCAGTTTTTGGGACACGTTCGTTATGTACTTGTTCTTTTGATAACTACTTGTACTGCTGTTGCTTAATCTTGATTACACCATGAAGCATTGTGGTTATTTTGAGTAATTATTGGTGTAATTCAGAGATAAGAAACTGGGTGTTACAAGTTGGTATCAGAGCAAGGGTTTGAGTGAATTAGACTTTAAAGAGTAAACTCTAAACTCAAACTATTAAATAGAAGTCCCATTTTGTCCCTATGCAATCACCCTTAAAAACACACATTATGAGTATGTGTGTTATTTCGAGAATTTTGATGAGATATGTGATACGAAAAGAGTAATGAGATAAACGAGATCATAACGAGTTAAATTTCTTTTCAGCCTCATTATGAGTTCTGGAAAGGAGAAAGAGGGAGGTGATCACCGAGATGAGCATTCGGGATCACAAGATCAAAGACTGGGGCGCCAGTCTGAAGGCGAGAGACCGCCTGAGTTAACATCATCTTTACAAGAGTTAATTGCTGCGGAGGTAGCAAAGGCAGTTAAAAGCTTATTGCCTACCTTAGTGAGACCTCAGACGGAGGTGACGAATAGAGATGATCGAGACCGACCTCCTATCACACCTGTGGTTGGGAGGGGACAGAGAGAGCCGGTTACTTTACATGCTGAAGTTGGAGGGTCAGGCGAACCAAAAGGTTGCAGTTATGAGACGTTTCGCAAATGTAAACCAAATGATTTCTTCGGTACTGATGATCCTGTTGTTGCACGAAATTGGCTGACACATATCGAGAAAGTTTTTCGTACGAGCAAGTGTGCGGAAAAAGATAAAGTTGAGTATGCCACAAATTGTTTACATAAAGATGCTCAATTCTGGTGGGAGAACATAAACCTTGATATAGAGAAAGGATTGGAACCAGAACCGACGTGGGAGGAGTTTAAAATGAAGTTTATGAAGGAGTATTGTTCAAATACTGCGATGAAAAGTTTAGAAGAAGATTTTCTGAGATTGCAGCAAGGAACGCGGTCAGTACAGGAGTATACGACAGAGTTCAACGAAAAAGCCAGATTTGCTGCTCAGCAGGTGGATACTGAAGAAAGGAAGATTGATAGGTATCTGTTGGGACTGAGGACCCAGATACGAGAGTTTTTACAGAGCTCCAGTTTTATAACTTATCAGCAGATCGTTGAGGCAGCTAAATCTCGAGAAAAAGAACTGCGGAGGCAAGATAGTAAAAGGAAGGGGGACCAAGGAAGCGGAGGCCAGAAGAGGAAATGGGAAGGAAAACCTGACGGTAGTTTCCAAAAACAGCCAGTTCCGAGTTATCAATATCGAGGTGATCCAAGAAAGACTGAGAACAAGTGGTGTGAAAAATGTCATCGAAAACATGCTGGAAATTGTGATACGAGCACCCCGTCTCTTATGTGTTATCAATGCGGGAAGACAGGGCATATGGCTAGAGATTGTTTGGAGAAAAATCGTGTGTGTATCAATTGTGGGGAAAGTGGTCATATTCGCCCGGATTGCCCAAAGCCGAGAACTGATTCACGTCGCGAGACTCCGAGGGCAGGACGAGGAGATAATCGGGGCGATAGACGAGATAGAGGTGGTGGGAATGTTAGAACTCGAGCTTTCCAGATGACAGTGGAGGAGGCTAGAGAGCGACCAGATGTGATTACAGGTATTTTTAGCCTGAACTCTCTTCGAGCTCGTATGGTGTTTGACTCTGGTGCATCGATTTCTTTTATATCTGTACCTTTCGCGTCTCGAATTAATGTACCGGTGTCTAAAATGAGTGAGAGTCTGATAGTTGATATTGCTGACGGGAGAGATGTTATAGTGAACACTCAGTATACAAATTGTCGGCTTGAAATCAATGGGATTTCTTTCCTTATTGATTTGAAGCCGATGAATACTCGTGCGTTTGATGTAATAGTTGGAATGGACTGGTTAGATAATAATAGGGCAAATATGGATTGTCACGGAAAGATTATTTCCGTGAGAACTCCGAGCGGGTCGCAGACATTAATACGAGGTGAACGCCGTTTTCAACATATTCCGGTTGTATCTTTCGCGAGAGTGCGAAGGTATACCGAAAGAGGTGCTCTTTTGTTTATGGCACATGTTGCCCCAATTGAAACCGAACATCCCACTGTGAAGGATGTTGAGATAGTAAGAAATTTTTTTGATGTTTTTCCTGATGATCTTCCGGGCTTACCGCCAAATCGTCAATTGGAGTTTGTTATCGATTTAGTTCTTGGAGCGAAACCAATAGCTCGAGCACCCTATCGATTGGCGCCGTCCGAGATGGAGGAATTAAAGAAACAACTACAAGAACTTTTGGATCGCGGTTTTATTTGTCCGAGCTCATCTCCGTGGGGTGCGCCGATACTATTTGTTCGAAAGAAGGATGGTTCTATGCGTATGTGCATAGACTATCGCGAGTTAAACAAAATTACTGTGAAGAATCGTTATCCCCTACCGAGAATAGACGATTTGTTCGATCAATTGGAGGGAGCAGAGTATTTTTCGAAGATTGATTTGAGGTTGGGATATCATCAGCTAAGAGTAAGAGAATCTGACGTCCCGAAGACAGCATTTCGCACCCGATACGGTCATTATGAGTTTCTAGTAATGCCGTTCGGTTTGACGAATGCCCCAGCGGCTTTTATGGATCTGATGAATCGAGCTTGTCATCCATTTTTAGACAAGTTCGTAATAGTGTTTATAGACGATATTTTTATTTATTCTAAGAGTTGGGAGGAGCACAAGCAACATTTACAGTTGATTTTAAATCTTCTTCGTAAAGAAAAATTATATGCAAAATTTTCGAAGTGCGAGTTTTGGATGCAAGAGATCCAGTTTCTTGGTCATGTGATAAATAGAGAAGGAGTTAAAGTAGACCATGCCAAGATAGAAGCAGTGATGAGTTGGGCACCACCCAAAAATCCGACTGAGGTTCGGAGCTTTTTGGGATTAGCTGGCTATTACCGACGATTTATTGAGAAATTTTCGAGTATTGCATTGCCCTTAACAAAGCTGACCAGAAAGACAGAGAAATTTATCTGGGCTGAAGCACAACAAGAAGCTTTTGAAAAACTGAGACAGGCGTTGTGCGAAGCTCCGGTGTTAGCTTTACCTCAAGGTGTGGAAGACTTTGTTCTTTTTACCGATGCTTCACAGATCGGTCTTGGATGTGTATTAATGCAAAGGGGGCGAGTAATTGCGTATTCGTCTCGACAGCTGAAGCCTCATGAGCAAACTTATCCAGTACACGATTTGGAGTTAGCCGCCATTGTTTTTGCACTAAAAATCTGGCGACATTACCTTTATGGTGTGAAGTTCCAGATATATTCAGATCATAAGAGTTTAAAATATCTGTTTGATCAAAAAGAGCTGAATATGAGACAACAAAGATGGATGAATCTTTTGAAAGATTATGAGTGTGAAATACTTTACCATCCTGGTAAAGCAAATGTAGTGGCAGATGCGTTAAGCCGAAAAGAACCACCTATTCGAGTCGTTTCAGCTCGGATGGGAGTGGTTAGTAAATTACTAGAAATGATTCAATGTGCTCAGAGAGAAGCCAATGACATGAAAAGTGAGAGAATGGTTGGCTATGTAGATAAGCTAGTTGAAAATGCACAAGGAGTGAAGACTTTTCAAGGACGAGTGTGGGTCCCGAGACATGGAGAAACGAGACAGCTGTTACTTGAAGATGCACATTGTACACGATATTCAATCCATCCAGGTAGTACGAAGATGTATAGAAGTTTAAAGCCGTTTTACTGGTGGCCGGGAATGAAACGTGACGTTGGGAGATATGTGGAGAAGTGTCTGACTTGTTTACAAGTCAAGGCAAATCATCAGAGACCATACGGGTTAGTTCAACAACTACCTGTACCGAAGAAAAAGTGGGATGAGATTTCTATGGACTTTATCACCAAGTTACCCCGAACACCACGAGGGTTCGATTCTATATGGGTAATTGTTGATAGATTGACCAAATCAGCGCAGTTCATTCCCATACGAGAAGATTATCAAGCGTCCAAATTAGCAGAGATCTATCTTAAGGAGGTGATGAGACGACACGGAGTACCAACCTCTATAGTCTCCGATCGCGATAGTCGTTTTACTTCTCATTTTTGGCAAAGTTTTCAAAAACATTTGGGAACTAAAGCCTTAATGAGTACGGCTTATCATCCGCAGACTGATGGTCAGACCGAGAGAACTATTCAGACGCTAGAAGATATGCTTAGAGCTTCGGTGATTGATTTTGGAGGTAGTTGGGACGATCATCTACCTTTGGCCGAATTTACATATAACAACTCATATCATTCTAGTATTCAAATGGCACCCTTCGAAGCGTTATATGGGTCAATGTGTAGAACACCATCATGTTGGTCAGAAGCGGGAGAAAAGCCACTAGCGGGTCCCGAGATTATAACAGAAACTGAGGCAAAGATAAAAAGCATTCGCGAGCATATGAGAGTTGCTCAGCAGCGTCAAAAACAATATGCAGATAAACGAAGAAAATCATTGGAGTTTCAAATTGGAGATATGGTAATGTTAAAAGTGTCTCCCTGGAAGGGAATTATTCGCTTTGGTAAACGTGGCAAGCTAAGTCCACGGTTTATCGGACCTTTTCGTGTAATTCAACGAGTAGGAGCAGTGGCTTATAAACTCGAGCTTCCTGACGAGCTGCAGGGAATTCATAATGTATTTCATATTTCACATCTTCGTAAAACCTTGCATGATGAGTCGACACGAGTTTCTTTGAAAGAAGTTCAGTTAGATCGTAAACTTCAATATCAAGAGCAACCGGAGAAAATTTTAGACAAAAAGATCAAGAAGTTGCGAAATAAAGAGATCGCAGTAGTTAAAGTACAATGGCGACATCATAGAGGCACAGATGTTACTTGGGAAGGCGAAGAAGAGATGCGGTCAAAGTATCCCTTTCTATTTCAAGAGATTCCGAGGACGGAATCTTCTGAAGGGGGTAAGAACTTGTAATACCTTAACTTTAATTTAGAGTAAAGTTATGTTTAATATATATATATATATATATATATATATATATATATATATATATATATATATATATATATATATATACATATATATATATATATATATATATATATATATATATATATATATATATATATATATATATATATATATATATGAGATTAAATGAGTTAAAATATGAGTTAAAATGTTTAAAAACTAAGCTAAGAAAAATAGAATGCTTAAAAGGTCAAACCGGGTCGAGTTGTGTGACAAGGGTTGAATTGAATTGAAAAGAAAGTAGAAAACAAGCCAAACAGGGTCGTGTTATACAAACCGGGTCGTGTCCGACTGGAACCCGGGTCGGGTCACAGAAACCGGAGCGAGTTACGAACTGAATCTAAGCGAGAAATAGCGTGACAAAACCCGGGGCGGGTTGTGCAGCCCGGGTCGGGTTGCGGGTAAAAACCCGGGGCGGGTTTGACAGCCCGGGTCGGGTTTCGGTGTGGGTATAAATGCGTTTTTGCCCTCATTTGAACCATATTTCGAACCATAAACACCCAAGAGCGATTTTTGAGAGCTAGAAGCGTAGAGCTGGTCATCTAGATCGAAGATTTTGCCAAGAAAAAGGTTGGAGAAGTTGGATTAACACCTAAATCGTGTTCTTGAGCTCTTGATTTCCAAGGTATATGATTTTGACTTCTAGAGTTATAAACCCTAGATATTCAAATTCGATATTTTGCTTTGAATTAGTTTAATTGTTGCTAATAGGTTGCTATTACTTGTTCTATGGAGTCTCTATTGTGATTGTTGAGAAGTTTTACCGGTTGATTTTGGTAAAAACCGCAAACCTTGGAATTCTTGAGATTATAGCATATGATGTTCATAGTTTATGATCCTTATTAGCTATTGATTATTTATCTAATGAGTTAAATGTGGTTAAACTATTATGAGAATGTTGAAGTATAATATGTGATGTCGTTTTGAGCAGATACACATAGGAGGGAAGGAGATACACGAGGCACGGGTGGACCACGGACTGATCAGACACCAGGTGAGTAGTTATAATTCAATATAAATAGTTTGATTATAACTAAATTGACTTATTGCACATCTTAATTTGGTTGAGACAACCAATTAACATGAATTAAACGAGATTGAGAAATTCTTGTTAATCTGATTGCTGAGCTTGATTGAGTATACCAAATGACTGAGATAGTCATTGAAATAGAGAGCAGTAATTTGAGTTGTAGAAATTGTGATAATTATTAAATAAATTTCTAAACTTTGATAATTTTCTCACTGAGCTTAATTAGCTCATGTAAATAGTTATATGTGGTGTTATAGGTGACAGAGGTAAGAAGATTGCTGAGGGATGATCCGACTGGACATGGGACTTGACTTTTGGACTAGTTGTAAACCATGATATACTTTTTGTATAGTTTAGTAAAAACAGTCTTTTGTAACCCAGTTTTTGGGACACGTTCGTTATGTACTTGTTCTTTTGATAACTACTTGTACTGCTGTTGCTTAATCTTGATTACACCATGAAGCATTGTGGTTATTTTGAGTAATTATTGGTGTAATTCAGAGATAAGAAACTGGGTGTTACACTCCCTTTGTCTTTAAGAAGAACGACCATACCTTCCTGGAGAAGTCGTCAATAATAGTGAGCATATAAGAGGCTCCACCTTTCGATGTAACCTTTGCCGGTCCCCATAAATCCGAGTGTATGTAGTCGAGTGGTCCTTTTGTCGTATGTTTGCCACTGATAAAACTTACTCGCTTCTGCTTTCCGAACACACAATCTTCACAGTATTCAAGTTCGGTTGATTTGTGCTCCCCGAGCAGCCCCCTTCGACTTAGTTCATTCATACCATGGTATGACATGTGAGCGAGCCTGAGGTGCCATAGACGAGAGCGATCAACGTTGGAGAGGGATTTAGAACATACCGAGACTTCGCCGGATGTAACTTGCCCATCCATAATGTAAAGGTTTGTGGATTTTCTAACTCCTCGGATGACCACAGAACCTTCCTTGAAAATATGGAGTTTCCCGTTTTCGCCAACAAACTCGTAACCTTTCTTCTCGAAAGTACCGAGACTTAGTAAATTTCGCCTAAGACCGGATACGTGCTTCACATCTTGAATCGTTCGAACAACGCCATCGAACATGCGGAACCAGAGTGTACCCCGTCCAATAATACGACACGAAGTGTCGTTACCCATTAGAACGTGGCCTTCATTAACCTTTTCATATGAATGAAAAACGCTTCGGTTGGAGCTCATATGAAAAGTACACGCTGAATCAAGTACCCACTCATTCGTGGTTATTAAACCGTAGTCCGAAACGGATAGAAGCTCGCCATCGGAACCAGTTTCGGCAACATCGGCTTCAACAGTGTTATTGGTTGTTTTTCCCTTTGCGATTGCCTTCGCTTTATCCTTGTTCTTTAACTTGAAACATTCATCGATCAGATGTCCCTTCTTGTGGCAATAATTACAATATTTGCGATTGGCTTTGGACTTAGATCTAGATCGGTTTTGTGAAGAGCTACCTCTCTCGTTAGGTCTCCCTCTGATGTTGAGACCTTCGGCTTTAGAATCGCTGC
The DNA here is from genome assembly GCA_023525715.1 of Cichorium intybus. Taxonomy (NCBI): domain Eukaryota; kingdom Viridiplantae; phylum Streptophyta; class Magnoliopsida; order Asterales; family Asteraceae; genus Cichorium; species Cichorium intybus. The sequence continues at coordinate 82,585,089 of CM042017.1, forward strand.
TACTATTCCCAACTATCTGCTTCATCTTTTCCTTTGAATCAAGAGCAGTCATTACCTCATCAAGGACAAGAGTGTCCCGAGAATAGATAATGGTGTCACGAAAGTGATCGTAGGAGTCTGGGAGAGAAGATAATAAAAATAACGCCAAGTCTTCATCTTCGTATTTGACGTCCATATTCTCCAGATTTTCTACAAGCTCTTTAAAGGTTGAGAGGTGATCAGACAAAGAACTACCTTCACTCATCTTTAGGTTAAAAAGTCGTTGCTTCAAGTGTAGCTTGTTGGGCAAGCTTTTCGTCATAAGTAGCTGCTCGAGTTTTAGCCAGAGAGCCGCCGCAGATGTCTCTTTCAGTACATCTTGGAGAACGTCGTTGGATAGATGCAGACGGATCTGCGACGACGCCTTCAAGTCTTTCATTTCTTTTTCCTCAGTCGACCAAGTTGCCGGCATTTTCTCCATTCCTAATAGTGCTTTGTGGAGATCCATTTGGATCAACACATCTTTCATCTTTACTTGCCAGAGAGGGAATCTTGTGTTTCTGTCAAGTAAAGGAATATCGTACTTCATCGATGAAATGGTTTAAAATAGTTTTTACGAATCGTTATCGGAAAACCCGGATTGCTCTGATACCAATTGTAGACAAATCGACTTTTTTTTTACGTGGAAACCCAAATCGGGAAAAACCACGGGCGGAGGAAGCCGAGAACCAATTCACTATAATATTCAGTGTTTACAGAGATAGAGGAAAGAAAACAAATATATCAAATATATATTTGCATGAATATGAGAGAAAGATGAAGATGTAATTTGAGGTGTGTGTTTTGAGATGGTTTTCTATCCTATATATAGGATTTTGGTTACATGCCATTGTTGAACTAAACATTTGCTTAATTTTGTATTGCATGCCACAATTGAAAGCCATCTTTAAAAACCTTTGAATGTTTGAAGTTTTAGCAGCCATTTTGTGAAGTCAAATTCCACATAACCAATTGATAAGAACTGTGACAATAGAAAAGAAAGGAAGAATGAAATACTCAATACTATTCAGAGAAGCTCAATCGAGACTTCCTGCCCAAGCTCAAAGAGCTGAATACAAAATGACCAAAAAACGAAGAGTGACCTCATCCCACTACCCACATGCCATATATAGAATTATTCTCTCTAACAAACTATCACAACTGCTCCATTCCTCCTTCTCCACGTGGCTTTGGCCTTCTTCTATAGACGATCCATGAAGTAGCCTTATTGGGCTGTTCCAAGTTCGTGGGCTCATTGGCACGTTCCTCATCAATCTACATCCGTATTCCCTTTGTCTATGAGTAAATTGACAAAATCAGACAAACCCATTATTGTCTCTGGCAAGTGCTTGATGTTGGTAAGCTGTCCGATTCGACTTATGTTTGGAAGAATCCACTTGATAATTTGATTTACATAAGAACCAACGATATGTAAAGCATGAAGACACTGGGGTTGGGTCGATGGGTCTGATGGCCTTTTGGATAACAATAAAATTTAAAATAAATCAATAAAGGTAAATTAAAATAAAGCAATAAAGGTAAAATGGTCATTTAAGAAAGTTTAACCATCCACCTGTTAGATTTAACCATTCAGGGACCACACTTGCAACAAAGTGAAACGACGACGGGTCTTGTCACAAAATCAAAAGACTAACCTTGCAATTTCTACCATGCCACGGGGATCAGTTTTTGTAATTTAGTCTTGTTTTTATTACAACATCATACATCCAATATGTTTCTTATTCCAATATAGTGATATACTATGAAAATCTATCCAATCGTTATAATGTATTTTTATCTTTTTTTTTTTTTTTGGCAGGACATTGCATTTTGAAAAAGTCCCAATATTTTGAGTAAATTAATGAAAAAGTCCTAAAAATGTAAACTTTTTCCAGTTTTCGGAAAAAGTCCCAATTTTTTTCTGAAAAAGTCTCAATTTTTTTTGAAAAAGTCCCACTTTTTTTAAAAACAGAAGAGCTTAGGAAACCCGAAAAAGTTTTCAATTTCACCTTTTTTTATCGACTATCGGCAGAATAGGGCGAAATTGAAAACTTTTTCCAGTTTCCTGGGCTTTTCTGTTCAAAAAATTATTTTGGGACTTTTTCGTTAATTTCTCCAAAATATCAGGATTTTTATGAAGAAAATCTTATACCATACGGTTATGTGTTCCAACTTTTATATCAAAACGGTATTTGGTGTTACTTGCTTCTGTGTAGTTTCTTTTCCTAAATGTACTGATTCGGAGTTTTCACTAATGGCATTCAAGTGATTGGTTGGTGTCCTACTCGTGTTAATTTTAACGCAAAGTTTGTTGTCCTGCATTTCAAATCTTCTTGTTCACGATTTATTTCATTGTTTCTTTTAATAAACTTAATCTAAGGTTAATCAATTTTCTTAAGTTGATAATAAATTTTGTATATTGACTTTATACGAAAAGTAAATGGTTAATCCACTATGCTTTTGTTGTTTGTATGTTTAGTTTTGTGGATGGAGAAAACAAATACTGAGGGAGAAATCTTCAAAATAGTGAAATTTGTAGGTTAAATGAAACAACCCTATTTTTTAGTCAGAATTTTCACTTAGTATTCTTTCGATACATACTTATAAGATATTGGTTTCAACTTGAAATCGAGAGTTAACAATGGTCTGAAGTGAAGTGAGCCATTTATATTGTTAGTTGGAGTTCAGACGCAAAAATGGCTGCATATCCCAATGACCTCTCTAATTGATAAATATGTTTTTAGTTTTGATCGGTTTCCACCCAATTTCTCACATTGTTGTGGAACATTCTTGGTATTAAAGGAAGGAAAAAATGTTAGCTCAATTTCACATCCTTTTCTAGCAAAATAAAACAAAGGATAATCACATTAGATTGACAAATAATGTCATATTTATATTATTTTGTTCCCACAATCATTGGCTCGATTACCTTGTATTTCAATTTGTATATATAAGATATCAAAGATGTAGGTTTTAATCCAAACGTTCTCAATATTTACTTTATACAGTTTTCTTCAGAATGTCCCGATATTTTAGGGAAATTAACGAAAAAGTCCCAAAATAATTTTTTGAACAAATAAGCCCAGGAATCTGGAAAAAGTTTTCAGTTTTGCCTTTTTTGCCGGTAGCCGGTAGAAAAATGGCAAAATTGAATATGTTTTCCAGTTTTCTGGGCTTTTCTGTTCAAAAAAATATATTTTAAGATTTTTTCATTTATTTACTTAAAATATTGAGACTTTTCTGTAGAAAACCTTGGATGATATTGTTGTAAGTAAATAGAATTTCAAAGGCAATCTTGTAATAAGAAGAAACGAGAAAAGGATGCTATATAATAAACAAAGAAATGAAATAGCATTGCTAATTCTTACATTTAACCTAATTTTTATTAGAGTAAACTAAGTTTGGTCCCTATGATGTTCTCCTTTTTTCACTTTTGGTCCAATTTTTTATTTTTACGTTGATGGTGTATATGGTTGCTAAAAACTTGCACTTTTGGTCACTAGTCCATGTAAAAAGACTAGAATATCATTTCAATTTTCTATTTTCTTTTTCTTTTAAAATATTATTTAATTAACTAATTAAAAAAGTATATATATATATATATATATATATATATATATATATATATATATATATATATATATATATATATATATATATATATACCCAACCCACCCCACCCCACCCCGTCTCTCTCTCTCTCTCTCTCTCTCTCTCTCTCTCTCTCTCACAATACGCTTCAACAAAATCTGTGTAGGTCTTTGGTTCTACTATCAATCGATCCTTCAAACATCATCATCACTGATGACTTCTTTCTCTTCTTCATTCTCTATCCTTACTTGTTACCAGAAAAAAAAAAAGGCTTGTTCAATTTCGAATTCTCCAATTATTTCAGAGCGCGAAAGCTTGCTTATTAGGGGAGACACTTCATCACAACATTATGACGTATAATTCTCACCAGAATCCCTAATTGATTGCTTGGAAAGGTCACCGGAATGCACCACTATTTAATTGGCAAACAGAATCGAAGTAGCGATGCATATTCAGACACTAAAAAGCTCGGAAGTTCATGGAACCGGGAAGGTATTATGGACCGGTAATGTGAAGGGAGAAAAAGAACGAAGTAAACTTCTATCGGCTAGAGCAAACACGCTTTTGAAGAATTTAAAGCTCCAGTTTTCTGAAATTCCCAATGATAGAAGCAGCGATTCATATTTGGACAAGCTTTTGAAGAATTTAAGGCTCCAATTTTCTTGGTGCATGCGACCGGAAGCGTTGCTCCCTTTATTTCGTCAATTTTTTATAGGTTTGATCAAAACTCTCACTCAGATGCGACCGTAGATCTGTTAGCATAGATAACAACGACTTGGTTTTGATATCTCTCGCTCCAATTTCCTGCACTGCTTTCTACCTTAAAATATGGTTCCAAATACATATTCTTTTCTTTTTTTATTACACATTACATTGCATATAATAATAAGCTTGTTTAAGTTTACAATCACAATGTGTGATTTCGAATGTAAACCTAATTTTGTTGTTTATCTTTAAATTCAAGTTTACAGTAGTTTCAGTTTTGCTAATCTCTAGTTAGATGGGTACTCCAATTCAAGAATTTGACTTCGATTTTGTGGTGAATGTGTTGGGTGTTGAAATTAATCAAATAGTGAAGTATAACAAGTATAAAGACGAATTGATTCTATGCAAACAATAGAAACACACAATTGTATGAAGAACACTCAAGAACTCAATGAGAAATGGATAAAGTGTGTCAAATGCTTTGATTATCTAATTAGGGTTTTACAATAGAGGTGGATCAAACTCACACCGACACGGTAATGTATCTCTGATATTTATACATAATCAGATATACCAATAATACAAACAAAATCAGAGAATATCCTATCAGTGTACTATCCAATAGGAATACAATTTCATGCAACACGTTGTCTGCTGAACACGCGTGCCTTCAAAAGTTGTTACAGTTAAGTCTTCGGATCCTCCAGGATGAACCCTTCGGAGTCTTCAGAAGCCTATCTTAACTCAACAATCTCCCTCTTTGTGTGAAGTGCATCCGAAGCCTATCTTTTGATGTTTCTCTTGAATGCTCTTTTCAATGTCTGTCTCACAGCTAGCCATCAAGTCATATGATCCATGAACTTTTTCTTTTGATCATGCGTGTTGACATGGAAGGAGTTCACATGGGGTATCATGCTGGTGATGAAGGATGAGGGGTTGAGGCCGATGTAGTCAATTTCAAAAAACTTGGTCATGACTTCGGTTTCGTTTCTAAGTCCTTTGAAGACTACCCCATATGGTTCTTCAAGAATCTCCCCATTCCTAAACCTACTGATGTTCCGAACTGTAACGACCCAAAAATTTCGTTTCTAAGTCCTTTGAAGACTACCCCGCGAAAAAGTTGAAAAAGGGTAAAATGGTCTTTCGACCCATTATAAGACCATTATGTAAGATAATATGTATTTGTGAAATAATAATATAAGAAATAAGAGGTTACGTGAAATTTGAAGTTTTACAGTGTGAATAGTGAAATTTGACAAAAAAGGGCAAAATGGTCATTTGACATGGAAATGACCAAAATGTCAAGAAAATGTCAAGTTAGAAGTTAGTGGAACTTTGGTTGCAAAGTTATGGGTCTTAGGACCATTTTTGTAGAAAAAAGAGAAGCTAGGGGACTAAAATGCAAATATTTTATAAATATTAATTATATAAATAAGAGAGTTATTACTCTCATTTCCCAGAAAATCCCAGAAACTAGTAGAAGTTTGCAGAAGACTCGGGAGAGAGCTAGAGAGAACGAGAGGGAGGAACACGGGAAGATCAAAGATTTGGCCAAGAAAGCAAGAAACAACCTTGGAATTGGTGATTCCAAGCCTTGAGAGGTAAGCACACCATGATTTAAGCTCAACTTCTTGAACGAGAAACAAATCTTAACTTCTGATTTTCCAGAAATCATGAGTTTAATGGGATTATCTTGCTTAAAATCATCCATTTAACATGTTCTAACCTTTGAATATGTTAAAAGCCAAGAAATGATGATTTTGCTCAAGAACCCTAATTCACGGGTCTACATGATCAAGACCAGTTTTTATGGTTTTGTTAAGTCCAAATGATCACTTAGGATGTATTAAGACACTCCTAAGTGGTAAACTTCAAAAAGATGGATTTTTGGTGAAAAATAGCAAAAACGGGTTTTCAAGGAATTAGAATTGGAATCAGTGATTCCATGGCTTAAAACCTGATGTAAAGCAAGGGTTTTAGTCATGGAATGATAGTAAAATGATTAAGATAAGTATTAAGCACTTAATAGGTCAAAATAGAGGTCTGCAGCTCAAAAATCGGACTGAAAACACAGTCTGCAGACTATGCACAAGTCGTGCCTTTTTAACACAAGAAGTGCACGAGTCGTGCTCCATGGAAAAGCCAAGAAATAGCAGCCTACTTTTGGCACGAGTCGTGCTTCCCTAAGCACAAAAAGAGCACGAGTCGTGTTCTTGCTGGGCAGCAGTCTGTCCAATTTTTAAGACTTGAACTTGATGCTAGACATGTCCATTTGGTCTATAACTCATACCATAGCCTTAAAATGGTATGAAACCATGTGGAAAATTGTTAAATTCGTAATCCGACCTTGCGGAAAAACCACTGTAGCGGCAGTGGCCAAATTGTGAAGTTTATGTTAAAACTTGATTTTTGGAATTTGAGCTAGACTTGTCCAATTAACTCCAAATTTGAAATACAAGTCTAATACAGCATAAGACTTCATGGAAAAGTGTCGGAACTGAAATACGACCCCTTGATGGTACTGTAGAAAAATACGTATAATATACGAGTTAACTAAAGTTGGTCATTCAAGAGTTATACACTTGTTTTGACCACTAATGGTATAATAAGGACTCTAACATGTTATAGAGTCAATTAGAATGTATATAATGTATCATATATTATATATAGGTACAAGTCAAGTATTTGGACACCGAAAGGGTAAAGAACCAAGGGACGTCTAAACGACCTTTCAAGAGTTATAAGGTGAGTACATGCAGTATTTTTACCCATTCTGGGGTACATGGCAAGTAAGTATTTTCAAGATTTTTCTATAAAATTTCTATATGTGAAATTATATGCAAGAATATTGTTTCTAATTTGTTGTGGAAGTATAATACTATATTTGAAGCTAAGTTTTGAATTACAAATTATATTAAGTGAAAGTAAGTTTGGTCTATGTACCAATTATATGAAAGTATATTTTGAAATACTAGTTATATATGTTTGAAAGTATGGATAGGCATATAGCCATAATGTGTTTAAGAAGTATATTTGGTTACAAGTTGTATATGTTTTCAAGTATGAATGGGCATATAGCCATAGATGTTTGAAAAGTATGATTTGGCATTAAGCCTAAAATGTTATAAAAACATGTTTTAAACATATGGTTTATGTGAAATAAAAGCTATGAATTTGGCATTCAGCCATAAAGTCAAGAAATGGTGAAGTTTGGCAATTAGCCACTATGTAAGTAAGTAATGTTAAAGTAAGTAGAAATTGTTTTGTATGACTGGTAATTGTAGCAAGCAGCGTTAGTAAGGGAACTATGTTCCAACCTTCCCGGGTTAGGTAAGGGGTCTACTGGGGACAAGCCCCATCGCGAAGTAGATCGCCTCAGCACTTCTATGGTGAGGATTGATCCGTTCTTTCTAGCCATAGAGACTTGGGGTATCACTTATAGTGATTAAAGCCCTAAGTATAAAAATCCAGCAAGCTTATAAAACCAGTCAAAGAAAGTAAGAAAGATGCTATTTTGTAAAGTATGTCATAAAATGATTTTTCAGAAGTATATTGCTATTATAAAGTTTGGAAAGAAGATATTTTTGCAAGGCGTGATATGTGATGATTTTGAAAAGTAAAGAGCTATGGTATGATATTATTATAAAACTTTGAAAGATGTTTTATGTTATAAGTTTTATAAAAAGGTTGGAAAAGAAATTAAAAGTTTGAGTCTAAAACTCATGTAACTCACGAGACAATTTTTGTCTTACGTATTCTATGTTTTGCCATGTATTCCAGGTCAATATAAGTTGCTATCAATGGGATGAAGTTTAGCTGGAGTGGAGCTTGAGTTAGCTCCTATATTGGACTCAAGGTTAAATCCTTTCTTGCTTACTATGGTTAGATTGATATGAATTTGTACACCCACAGTTTTAAAAATGTAAATAATCGGTTTTTGATAAACCGTATTTTTGTAATCATGTATTTATACGAAAAACCATAGTATTTGCAAACAGTAGAAATGGGGTGTCTCAAGTTGGTATCAGAGCCATAGTTTAAGCGAATTAGGATTGGCTTGTTCCACTCCTAGGCTTAAGCTCATGCTATAGAAATGTTAATTTATGAAAAGTATGTTATATGATGTCTTAAATGATTAAGACATTATGCATTTTTTTAAATATGTGGATATATAACACTAATAAGTGTTAAGTTAAGTTTAAAGTGAGCAAAAATCTGACCGTTAGGAAAATTATATAATATTTTCCGTAACCGTCTAAATTTATTAAAGGCTATGTTATAAAGTAGAAATATTTTCAGTATTGATAACGATGTATTTATAATGATGTTATATGTTAAAGGAACCAGTGTCCCATGAAACCTTGTGGTAACAGCAGAATCAATATATATAGGTGATTATGGTAATATGGGCCCGTATTATCATAATCACAGGATATGTATTGAGACTGGTCGAATCACAAAGGAATTATGGTATTCTCGTGGGTAAGGTTATGAGTATTAAAAGCTAATGCAGTGGGTATATAAATATACCACTTAGTATGGTAAAGTAAAAGAAATAAAGTGATAAATAATATTTCTGAGACAAATTGAAGGATATTAAAATATATGCCTGTCAAGGCGAGAAAAAGTATGAATAAGAGTAATTTAAAGAGGAATTATGGGTATTGGTTACCTATATAGGTGTTGTAAGACTCTTACATGAAGAATGAAAAGTTTAAGCAGAGTAAACTGATAGTACATAGAATTGTAAAAATAAAAGAGTGGTAAAGAAGAGTTTAAATCAAGCAGATGGTGTGCCTCGGGCATGACCATTAAAATTTCAAAATTTTTAAAAGATGTATGAATAATAAATATATAAAGGAAGCAGAATATCGTTGTAAGACGCTAATATTAAAACTATGAGAAAAGCTAAAGATAAAAGATGACGATTGTAGCAGAGAGTGGAAGACTAACTGTCAAGATTAAACAAAGATGATAAATAAAAGTGTCCAAATAATGGACAATTGAATAAGTTATAAGTAGTGGTGAGTCAAGTAAAGAGACAAGCAGCAGGATAACTGAAGAGTAAATAAAGATGACGGATGATCGGTACAGAAATCCAAAAGCTTCGTGGTGCATAGTCGAAAGGAAAGAAGTTTAAGTAAAGCAAGGATATTATGCCTTGTTTACTACAGCATAAACATATGGGAATCATTTTAAAGTGATAAGTTGAATGCTATATCTACATATAGATTTGGAAGTTGTTCGCACGAATCGTCCTGTAAGAAGTGTCATTCAAATGAAGATATACATACATGAGATACCCGAACGGAAGTAACGATAAGTAATTGTGGATCAAATTCTGCAAATAATATTAATTAATGTAAAGTAATAGCAGACTGTACAGGAAGTAGTACGAGTTGTAAATTGGTAATTTGTTTCTTAAAAGAAGAATATTAAAAGTTGTCCCAGGATAAATAAAATATTTAAGTAAGAGGTGCTAGATCTAGTACCTGATGATGAGAATTTGGAAAAATAATGAAAAGATATTGCTTATAAGGAATCAAATTCCGCAACCAAATGAAGGAAGTATAAGAAGAAATACCAATAATAAAAGAGTATCCTGAAGTATGTTAACTGAAGAGAAATCAAAAGCATGAGTAAGTTTTTTTTTGGATATATATACAAATATGATGTACAAAAGTATAAAAGTGGTTATGAAATAAGTATTCTAATTAGAATACTATAAGGTATGAAGCAAAGGAGCAAAATAATGTTTCGGGCATACGGTCTCGAAATACAAAATAACAAAGGATGACGAGAAAATAAACGACAATTGTGTATCACCTAAAGATACATAAGAAGTAAGTTTTATATGAAATATATAATGATATAAAGAAATATATAGTGTAAAGAAGTGGGATTTAAATGAAAGAATAGCAAAATGTGTTAGGCATGTAGCCTTATAACACATGACAAAAATGGTAAAAGATGTAAAGACGAGAAAATTATTGTTTTAGCACTAGCTATAACAAGTAAAGGGTAATGAGAAGTAATGGTAATTGAAGGTTATGTCAAGAATTCGCCATGGGATGAAAATGTTAAAAATATCTAGTTGAGTTCTTAAACCAAGAGAGAACCAAGTATATACATATGTGTATATTATGCAACTAAGAACTTGTGAGAGTTATGTTAAGAAGTTAATGAATACGGGTGTGAAACATAAATACACCACAAGATAGAAATATTGTGAAAAATGTAGTAAATACAGAAATATGAATTATCATATACAACATGTATGAAGTCCCAGAAGTGAATTGAAGAAAAACAAATTTTGACACAATCATGGTAAACAATCTAAATACCGTAAGGAAAAAAGAAGTAGAAGATTAGGTGCTAAATTAAGCACTAATGTGAGAAATAAAAATTTTACAAAGAAAGATTTAGTGTATTTTATAAACCTTGCTTACATGCAATTTATGTCTAACCGTATTTAGAAAAGTTTTATAAGTAAAGAATATGGTGAGTATAACCTCACATGTTTTTGGTAAATATATAAGAAGAATTGCAAAGTATATTGATACTTTTGATAAAAGCATGGAAGTATGAGGCTATTTTGTAAAATAAGAGTTCTAAGGATGAACGTCAAAAGGAAATAATTTTTATTAAGTTAAATGAAGAGATTCGCGTATGAGTGAAATGAAGTAAAAAGGAAAGCGATTTAAACATGGAGTAAGAAGTATGTGAATGAACAGACATTAAAAATTAAGAAAAATGAATAGAATGATTGAAAGGGCATTTTGGCCAATTAATAAAAATAATATATATATGTTGTTATGAGTATTTTGGATATTAAAAAGGAAAAGTAAGGATGTGAAATAAAAAAAAATGCATTCCTTATGAGTGGTAATAAGTCGAGAATTGTTAGTAGATGTAAAGAATAATAAAGTGAAGTTTAAAAGATCTAAAGAACAAATATATAAAGATAAGAAGTTGTAAAACTTCTAAAAAGAAAGAAGAAGTTATGTTCGCGTAAAATGTCCGTAAAGGGACAAAATTTTCTTTTCAAAGAATGATATTGTGTATTTATAAAATTGTATAAATACGAAGTTTTACCAAATTGTATTTGGGAAGAAATTTTATAAGCAAAGAATAGTATTAATATAGTCTCATGAAGTTTTGGTAAACATATGGGAAGATTTACAAAGTAAACTGCTATTTTGATACAAATATGAAAGTATGAAATATGAATGAATGACTAAAAGGTTGAGAAAACAGATAAAATGACCGAAAGGGGTATTTTGTTCATTTAATAAAAAGTAATGTATTTGTTCTTATAAATACTATGCATATTATAAGGAAAAGAGAGAAAAATGACCAAATGATATTTTGGTTAACTGTGAAAATATAAAGTTTTAAAGAAATTATGTTAATCCTTTATAAAGGATTGAAAGCAGGAACCGTTAAGAACCGATTAAAGAATCAAAAGCAACCAAAGAAGAAAAGATTAAAAGATAAAATAACAAAGAATATGATTATGTGTTGGCAAAAAGAAAGTGTTTATCAAGAACCAAACCTGGACTGAGAGCATCTGAAGACGGGACGGAGTGATCCCCTGAATTAATAGTTGAGTGATGATTCCGAGGACAAAATCCCAATAAGGGGGAGGTAGTTGTAACGACCCAAAAATCTCGAATTTATATTCGAGAAAATACATAAGGAAAACCCGCGAAAAAGTTGAAAAAGGGTAAAATGGTCTTTCGACCCATTATAAGACCATTATGTAAGATAATATGTATTTGTGAAATAATAATATAAGAAATAAGAGGTTATGTGAAATTTGAATTTTTACCGTGTGAATAGTGAAATTTGACAAAAAGGGCAAAATGGTCATTTGACATGGAAAAGACCAAAATGTCAAGAAAATGTCAAGTTAGAAGTTAGTGGAACTTTGGTTGCAAAGTTATGGGTCTTAGGACCATTTTTGTAGAAAAGAGAGAAGCTAGGGGACTGAAATGCAAATATTTTATAAATATTAATTATATAAATAAGAGAGTTATTACTCTCATTTCCCAGAAAATCCCAGAAACTAGTAGAAGTTTGCAGAAGACTTGGGAGAGAGCTAGAGAGAACGAGAGGGAGGAACACGGGAAGATCAAAGATTTGGCCAAGAAAGCAAGAAACAACCTTGGAATTGGTGATTCCAAGCCTTGAGAGGTAAGCACACCATGATTTAAGCTCAACTTCTTGAACGAGAAACAAATCTTAACTTCTGATTTTCCAGAAATCATGAGTTTAATGGGATTATCTTGCTTAAAATCATCCATTTAACATGTTCTAACCTTTGAATATGTTAAAAGCCAAGAAATGATGATTTTGCTCAAGAACCCTAATTCACGGGTCTACATGATCAAGACCAGTTTTTATGGTTTTGTTAAGTCCAAATGATCACTTAGGATGTATTAAGACACTCCTAAGTGGTAAACTTCAAAAAGATGGATTTTTGGTGAAAAATAGCAAAAACGGGTTTTCAAGGAATTGGAATTGGAATCAGTGATTCCATGGCTTAAAACCTGATGTAAAGCAAGGGTTTTAGTCATGGAATGATAGTAAAATGATTAAGATAAGTATTAAGCACTTAATAGGTCAAAATAGAGGTCTGCAGCTCAAAAATCGGACTAAAAACACAGTCTGCAGACTATGCACAAGTCGTGCCTTTTTAACACAAGAAGTACACGAGTCGTGCTCCATGGAAAAGCCAAGAAATAGCAGCCTACTTTTGGCATGAGTCGTGCTTCCCTAAGCACAAAAAGAGCACGAGTCGTGCTCTTGCTAGGCAGCAGTCTGTCCAATTTTTAAGACTTGAACTTGATGCTAGACATGTCCATTTGGTCTATAACTCATACCATAGCCTTAAAATGGTATGAAACCATGTGGAAAATTGTTAAATTCGTAATCCGACCTTGCAGAAAAACCACTGTAGCGGCAGTGACCAAATTGTCAAGTTTATGTTAAAACTTGATTTTTGGAATTTGAGCTAGACTTGTCCAATTAACTCCAAATTTGAAATACAAGTCGAATACAGCATAAGACTTCATGGAAAAGTGTCGGAACTGAAATACGACCCCTTGAGGGTACTGTAGAAAAATACGTATAATATACGAGTTAACTAAAGTTGGTTATTCAAGAGTTATACACTTGTTTTGACCACTAATGGTATAATAAGGACTCTAACATGTTATAGAGTCAATTAGAATGTAAATAATGTATCATATATTATATATAGGTACAAGTCAAGTATTTGGACACCGAAAGGGTAAAGAACCAAGGGACGTCTAAACGACCTTTCAAGAGTTATAAGGTGAGTACATGCAGTATTTTTACCCATTCTGGGGTACATGGCAAGTAAGTATTTTCAAGATTTTTCTATAAAATTTCTATATGTGAAATTATATGCAAGAATATTGTTTCTAATTTGTTGTGGAAGTATAATACTATATTTGAAGCTAAGTTTTGAATTACAAATTATATTAAGTGAAATTAAGTTTGGTCTATGTACCAATTATATGAAAGTATATTTTGAAATACAAGTTATACATGTTTGAAAGTATGGATAAGCATATAGCCATAATGTGTTTAAGAAGTATATTTGGTTACAAGTTGTATATGTTTTCAAGTATGAATGGGCATATAGCCATAGATATTTGAAAAGTATGATTTGGCATTAAGCCTAAAATGTTATAAAAACATGTTTTAAACATATGGTTTATGTGAAATAAAAGTTATGAATTTGGCATTCAGCCATAAAGTCAAGAAATGGTGAAGTTTGGCAATTAGCCACTATGTAAGTAAGTAATGTTAAAGTAAGTAGAAATTGTTTTGTATGACTGGTAATTGTAGCAAGCAGCGTTAGTAAGGGAACTATGTTCCAACCTTCCCGGGTTAGGTAAGGGGTCTACTGGGGACAAGCCCCATCACGAAGTAGATCGCCTCAGCACTTCTATGGTGAGGATTGATCCGTTCTTTCTAGCCATAGAGACTTGGGGTATCACTTATAGTGATTAAAGCCCTAAGTATAAAAATCCAGCAAGCTTATAAAACCAGTCAAAGAAAGTAAGAAAGATGCTATTTTGTAAAGTATGTCATAAAATGATTTTTCAGAAGTATATTGCTATTATAAAGTTTGGAAAGAAGATATTTTTGCAAGGCGTGATATGTGATGATTTTGAAAAGTAAAGAGCTATGGTATGATATTATTATAAAACTTTGAAAGATGTTTTATGTTATAAGTTTTATAAAAAGGTTGGAAAAGAAATTAAAAGTTTGAGTCTAAAACTCATGTAACTCACGAGACAATTTTTGTCTTACGTATTCTATGTTTTGCCATGTATTCCAGGTCAATATAAGTTGCTATCAATGGGATGAAGTTTAGCTGGAGTGGAGCTTGAGTTAGCTCCTATATTGGACTCAAGGTTAAATCCTTTCTTGCTTACTATGGTTAGATTGATATGAATTTGTACACCCACAGTTTTAAAAATGTAAATAATCGGTTTTTGATAAACCGTATTTTTGTAATCATGTATTTATACGAAAAACCATAGTATTTGCAAACAGTAGAAATGGGGTGTCTCAAGTACTGTGACTGGAGGAATGCCTAGTGGCTGTTTGTAGTAAGAGCACAACTCCAAGTCGTTCTTTGCAAACCTGAGCAAGTAGTTGTTCAAAAATCCCTTGATGTGATTTGGGCAGCATTGAATACAATTATTGAGTCCACAGCATGACCAGGAAAGTCCCTCATGGTATCCAGAAGTTCAATGAAGTCGTTTGGGTTCATTATTGGAAAGTCTGTGACTGTGAACCTGGAATCTTCTTCATCAGAACCACGAAGAACAAAAAATTCATAGTTCTTGAAGTTTTCAAAAGTTTCGGCTTCCTTGATCAAAATGATCTTCTTAATCTTTTTCGAACTCCATACTACGTTCTGATTTTGAATGAACATAGCATGAAAGTTTATTTTGTTCCTCCAATAGGTTGGCCTCTGTTCGTTTGTGATTGACTGCACAAACTAGAGAAATGAGAAGGTCTTCGGATTAAAAGGTATGTCTAGTTGTTGATCATCGAAGTTGCTTATGTCAAAACTCCGAAGAGGGAGTCTGTTGAACACATTTAGATCTTGAAATCTGAAGGATTTGATTGCTTCTGCTGTCCATTTGCTGTCATCAATTGTAAAGGCGTTTATTTTCAGCATCAAGGCATGATCATCACATCTAGCCTTGTATATCTTCTCCATGTGTGGGGCGATCACACTTTCAACGATCTTTTCTGTTGATCCCCTAACTTCAGATGATCCCATCGTAGTTGTAGTGATTGTTGAGAATGTAGGACCCAAAGATACCAATAATGGAGGTGTTCCTAAATTGGTAGCAACATAGGTAGTTGTAGTTATAGTTGCTGTGGCTTCGGAGGTTGTGACCACTAAAACTTCTCCCCCTTGTGAAGCATGAGCTACATGCTGAACAGGAGCATGTCTAGCTTGTGGTCTGGCTATACGATCCGCAAAGTTGATGAGAGGCTGTAATACAATTCTCAACCGTGTGGCCATGTCCTGGTTAAGAACTGCATTTGTCTTTTGGAGTTCCTCAGCAAACTTTGTGATCTCCGAAGCAGTTTGGGTCGTAGTAAGCTCCTCAATTTTAGCTTTTGCCTCATCAAGTTGTTTTTCAAACTTGGTACTTTGCTGAATTGATTAGGTTTCAGTCCGAAGGTCTTGTAGAGCCTTCGGGACTTCAGAGTTCGAAGACTCTATTTTGTTAACAAATTCTTTCATTTTCTTTTCCATTTCCTCCAGAATCAGCTTGTGTTTGGAATCAACTTCAGCGATTGCAGATTGAATTTCTGTTCAAGGGCAGACTAGATTCTAACTTGTTGATCCATCACTCTTTACTTGAGTTGCTTCACAGAATTACTCAGTTCTTCAGACAAGCTGACTTGCAAGTCTTCTATTTCTTCTGAAAGATCTCCCATAGTGGGTTTTGTGGGATCGAATCCTGTCTCAGCTTGAATAATCACATCGAGCTTGTAGTTGAGAACCTTATACTGTTTCATGAGCATAAGATCCCCATCCTGCAATTCTTCATAGTATCGTCAAAAACCAAAGGAGCCAAGTGAAAGGCTTCAAAGAAGGCTGCTGAAGTGGGATTTTGTTGTTGAGGTGACTGGTGTAGATCAAAATCTGGTAATGAGAAATCAAAACCAGTGGAGGAAACGTTTAGCATTGGGTTTGAGGATGTGATAATGGGTTCGGAAGTCTGATGAGTGGAGAATGTAGGATTTTCCATGGAGCATGTTATGGGTTCGGAGGTTTGAGTGGTAGAGACTGGTGGTGTTTCAATGGAGGTGGGTTTAGGAGGAGCATCTGAAGATGTAGTATGTATTGTGTAGGTTAAGGGAAGACTGGAAGTTATTTGTTCTGTGTTGATGGTGGAGGTTAGTGGAGCAGTAGTTGGAGTTGGAGAAGGTGGTACTGTGGTAGGTGGTGGAGAGGGTGGTTTTGTGTCTTGGATTGGGGAGGACTGGTGTTCTTCTTCCTCTTCTTCTTGAATATTTACTGATGGAGTCCTGTTTGACTCCGAAGACTCATCCACAATCAGTCGTTTCCTTGTACGCTTCGGTTGTTTTCGTTTTGGGGTTGTTTGTTCCGAGGCTTTTCTTTTCCTCACAACCTTCGGAACACTGGGTCCTCTAGTTGGCTTTTTCTTTGCTTTGGGTTTAATAGGGGATTTGGTTGGAGCTGCTTGAGTGATTTCTCGAACATGGTATGGCATTCTAAGAGTGGATCGATAGACATTAACTTCATCACAATCTAAAGACACTTTAGAGAGCATCTCAGTATGAATTTTAGCACAGAAACCGATAAAGTTTTCATCTAAAGCAGGAATAGTAATGTAGGTGTACCTCATCTCAGGAAGAGCAGGGTCAAAAACATAACCTGCCTTTTGATAATGTTCATGAACGACCATGGCCCAAAATCAGGCATTGAAGATCTCTGTTCCTTTCATTGAGTGATTGATGTGTGAGTATAAATCAGCCCACAAGATTGAGACGTAATCTACCTTAACATCATAGTAGATTCCATAAAGTAGACTCAAGAATGTCTGACTTGCTGAGTCTTGCCCTGATGTCCTTCCTGAGAGACATCTTAAGAAGATGCTAAAGAAAAATCTCCATAAGTCGGGAAGATGCCTCTTTTTGAAAGTTTTGTTGCTAGTAAGTTGTGGTTTAGAACCCATTTGCGTTGAACATGTCAATGAGTTATTCAGCAGTTGGAACAACAATGTCTTTTGATTCGTAAATTGGAAGGTGTAGGGCATCTACAAACTTGGTTTTGGTTAGTTGTACTCTCTTGATGTTGCCCTTGGCATCGATAACCTCATAATGTACTGATTTGACATTGTTTTCAGTATCGAACAGAGCATTAGAGGTGTAATGTGCTCTGTGAACAAGAGAAGCTGCAATGGACGGTGTGTAGGTCAAGGCGTGACCAAGGATAGATTGTTTGAGACATTCTACCAGAGCAGCAATGGGTTGAGGGTATAGTGAGAGGTCTGAACGGAGGAACAAATTTTCCGATTTACTTTTCAGTACAAGAATCGACATCGCTTCAGTGTTTTGGGATGATTCTTTAGGTGCAGCAGTCGCCATTGATGATCGAATGAAGAAGATGAAGAGCAATTAGGGTTCTTTGAGAGAGTTTGTAGAGAGGAAGTGAATCATCTGAATGCGTATAGGTTTAACCAGACGATGAGATAGGTATATATACAATTCGTGGTCCCAAGGCCATTTAATGCGCGTTTGAAAAGGTCCACTAAGAGTATGCCACCTCAGCGACTACACGCTCCACTTTCTCTGCAAAAACGGAAACGTTCGTTTGTCAGTCATGATTATTCAAAATTGAACCGCCATTTTGCCCACGATCTATTTTTTATGATTCTCTAAGATTTTCTGAATAATAGTTGTCCATTAACGTTCATTTAATTTGAACGAATGTTTGTCTCTGTGATTATCATAAATGTGAAAATCATTCAAGCATTTAATTGACTTCGGACCAACAACAGCAAGTGTAACAATTATTGGTATCCTTCGGAGTTTGAGAATTGATTGTGCATTTTAAAGCATTCCGAAGTGATTGATAACAATTCGGATAAGGAGTTTTGTGAAAAATGTTATCAATACTCCGAAGAGCTTTGCTTTTATTAAAAGTAAATTTTATTTTTGATGATGCATTCAGACTTTTGACCTTTGCTTCCTTGAACATTATGAAAAGAAGATTTAACATTTTTGTATTCAGAATCATTCGAATCATGTTGGAAGTCCGTTTTTCACTCCGAAGTATGTGTGATTTAACATCAGTCATGAAATGCATAAGTCTAACCACCCTAAGTTGAACTCAATTTCGCATTTTGCAAGAATTTTTTATGTTTCTTATTTATGCTTTAAAATTTTCATACAAAATGATAGTGGCATTAACTGCATTGAAATTCAGAACATTTTTACTTTTGAATTGAGCATCAGAAGATACAGTGAAGATTTGAATTGACTTTGAAGAAGCTTTTGAAAAATTTATCTATTTCATCAGTTGAGGTGTTTGGATACTTTTCTCTGATGACATGCCTTTAAGCTTCGTAGACCACCCCCAACATTATCAATTAAGATAGACTTCTTGAGATGTTCATATTCTCTACATGGTACTCGACTATGTTATAGGAGTTCCTTGTATTGTCATCTAAGACAGAGGAATAAGCCTTTGAGTGCTGATTTATATTTATTTTTGCACTCTTTTGATTGTCTTTTCACTTGTTTGTTGTCTTTGATTCTTTTGACATTTTGATTTTGTTTTTTTCTTTTGAATTTTGCAATACTTATTGTTGAAACTTATTTTTCTATTTTGGAGTTTCATATCCGAAGAATTAAAAACTTCACCATGTGAATTCATTTTATGGTGATTTTGAATTGTTTGTGCAATCCTTTGTGTTTGAAAAACTTCATGTAGTTCAATTTGAAACAAGAGTGAAGAAAATGTTAAATTTGCTCATTTGTCTATGTCGGTATCACCCATGAAGAAAACTTCTATTCATGTGATTTATCCTGAGTAGTGTGTGAATTACTTCATTAATTTGAAAATGAAACGAGTCAAGTTCAACAGGGAACTTAGAGATAAACACAATGTTAGGGATATATAAATCACACTAGACTTCGTATTGTAAAACAGGCTTAACCTCACTCCGAAGTCTGTTTTGTTACCATTGTTTCAATTCGATTCCCAAATACCTTTTAGTGCAATAAGAAATGATTAGCAGAACCTAAAATCAAAGTTCTGTCCTTTAATTAATTAATTCATGAAAGAAGGTCAGAGTTAGTCATTTATGCAAGAAATTTGAGAATTGAGCTTTTGAGGTTTTGCAAATGATCCTTGTTTTTCTTGTTTTTGGTTTTTCCATGAAACTAACTCTTTGTTGTGAGAATATTTATCCTTGTGATACAAAGACAATTGTTGGTTTTTCCAACAATTGTTGGTTTTGCAAATGATCCTTGTTTTTGGTTTTTCCATGAAACTAACTCTGTCCCGATGGGCTCCGAAGCTTCGGAGGGCTTCGGAGTGCTGCGGAACAGCATAATTTCTTATTTTGTAATTGAAAAGATTAAGGTAAGAAAGAGCAAATCTGAGGTTTATGTTAGAGTGGATCCATCAATCATGTCGAGTCCTCGAACAATTTGTGTGAATGCTTCTTCATTCAAGGCTTTTGTAAAGATGTCTGCCAGTTGTTCGGTTGTGTGAACAAAGTGCACTTCTATATTCCCCTCCTCAACATGACTCTTGATGAAGTGATAGCGAAGAGCTATATGCTTCGTCTTGGAATGTTGAACAGGATTGTGACATATCCGAATAGCACTTTGTGAGTCACAAAATAAGGGTATCTTTCTCATGTTGATGGCATAGTCTTTTAATTGGCTTTGAATCCAGATAATTTGCGAAGTGCAAGTTGCAGCTGCTACATACTCAGCTTCGGCTGTGGATATTGATACACAGGTTTGCTTTTTGGATTGCCAGCTGATAAGCTTGCCATCAAGAAATTGGCAACCCCCTAAAGTGCTTTTGCGATCAATGGAGCATCCACCCAAGTCTGAACCTAAGAAAGCTTGTATGTAGAATCCTGAGTTTGTTGGATACCATAAACCATACGCAGGAGTGTTGTGAAGATAACGAAAGATTGTTTTAACCGCAGCCAAATGAGGTTCGCGTGGATCTGCTTGATAACGAGCACAATTGCACACTGCGAACATTATGTCTGGTTGACTGGCTGTGAAATAAAGCAATGATCCTATCATACTTCGGTAGGTTTGAAGATTAGTCTTCGGTTTGTCCAATGATGGGTTCAACATGGTACCTGTAGGTAATGGAACCTTCGCTTTGGAGCAGTTAGACATTCCAAAGCGTTCAAGTAAACTCTTTGTATATTTTTGTTGGTTGATGAAAATCCCTTCCTTAGATTGTTTGATTTGTAATCCAAGAAAGAAGTTAATCTTTCCCATCATACTCATTTGAAATTTGCTTTTCATTAATTTTTCAAAATCTTTTGTGAGGTTTGGATCAATGGATCCGAAGATAATGTCATCCACATAAATTTGGACTAACATCAAGTGCGAACCCACTTTCTTTCTAAAAAGTGTTGGATCCACTGAACCTTGTTTGAAATTTGACTCTTTTAAAAACTTTGTCAAGGTTTCATACCAAGCCCTAGGTGCTTGTTTTAAACCATAGACAACTTTATCTAACATATAGTAATGGTTAGGATTTTCTTTGTCTATGAAGCCAGGCGGTTGTTCAACAAACATAGTTTCCTCGAGATCACCATTCAAAAATGCACATTTGACATCCATTTGATAGACATCAAAATTTTTGTGTGCAACATAAGCTAAAAAGATCTGAACTGATTCGAGTCTGGCAACAGGAGCAAATGTCTCTTCGTAGTTAATCCCCTCCTGTTGACAATAAACTTTGACAACCAGCCTTGCTTTATTTCTAATCACATTGCCTTCGGTGTCAAGTTTATTTCTATATACCCATTTGAGACCAACGATTGAAGCATATGCAGGTTTTGGTATTAGTCTCCAAACTTTGTTTCTTTCAAACTCTGCTAATTCCAATTGCATTGCTTCAATCCAATCTGGGTGATCAAATGCATCTTTAACGTTCTTAGGTTCAACTTTTGAGATAAAGACATTGAACATGCACAACTCCGAAGTTTTTTTAAATCAAGTTGTTTTTGGTGTAGTTGTGCACGAGTCAAGACTTTGTCTTGAACATTACCGATGACAAGTGATGGAGGATGATTTCTCGTCCACTTTTCCAAAGGTGGAAAATTTAGATCAAATTTAGGTGGTCCTTGAGCATCGATTTCCTCAATATCTTAAGGATACCCCGAAGTGGATGGAAAATCATTTGTTATTAAGTGATTATTTGAATTTGTGAAATTTGTATTAGGTGAAGAATTAATGGTGGAAGGTGAGGTAGAGTTAAGAATATTCTCCCCCTCGATAGCAGTTGGTGGAGAGGTTGTTCGTCCTTGATCCGAAGAGTTAGGTGTTGTGACTTCTAGCTCCCCTTAGACTGTAGGATATAGGGACATGATATGCAAGATTTCATGCGAAGAGTTGTTGAGATTTGTGTTGTTATGCTCCCCCTCGAAACCAGATTCTCTTTCAGATCCATTTGAAGGCTCCCCCTCAACCGAAGAGGGTCTTTGAACACTGCTTGGTGTTGAGTCTTCGGGACCATCTGTGAGCTTGGACAATTCAGACACATTATTGTCTGGTGCTTTGGCTTCGGAGTCCACAGCTCTCATAGGAAGATCAAAGAAAAGCTTGAAGTCTTCATCAAATGTCACTATTGGCAATGCATCGACAGCTGGCTTCGGAAAGATAGATGACATTGGGAATGGATGCAAAGATTTCTTGATACAATAGTCATCAAACGAGAGGTTGAAGGTTTCTTCAATTTTACGAGTCCTCTTGTTCATAACCCTATAGGCCTTTGAAGTTTGTGAATAACCAAGAAAAATCCGTTCATCAGATTTGTCATTAAACTTTGTCAAATGATCCTTCATGTTCAAAATGAAACACCTACAACCGAAGATGTGAAGAAATTTAACATTTGGTTTTCTTCGGTTGAGAACTTCATAAGGTGTGATATGGAATCTCTTGTAGACATAAGATCTGTTCTGAGTAAAGCATGCAGTTGAAATGGCTTCGGCCTACAAGTACATGGGTAGATTTGCAAAGTTGAGCATTGTTCTTGCAGCTTCACACAATGATCGATTACGTCTTTCAACAATACCATTTTGTTGAGGAGTGTATGGTGCTGAGAAATTGTGACTAATCCCTTTCTTCTTCGGGAATCCATCAAGAGTTTGATTCTTGAACTCCGAACCGTTATCACTGTGCACTATTCGGACTGTCTTGTTGAGTATAACTTCCATGTTCTTAATGAAGGTAATGATTTCCTTTGCTGCATCTGACTTATTTCTCAAAAATAAGACCCATGTGAATCTTGAGTAGTCATCAACAATCACTAAGATATACTTCTTCTTTCCGATTGACTCCACTGCGGATGGACCACATAGATCCATATAGAGAAGTGAAAGAGGTTCGGTGATTTTTGGGTTCATCACAGTTGGATGCCTTTGTTTTGTTTGCTTGCCATGTTCACAAGAAGAACAAAGTGAGTCGTTCTCGAATTTAAGAGCAGGCATTCCACGAACCAAATCCATAGCCACTAACTTGTTTAAGTCTTTAAAGTTTAAATGAGCAAGTCTTTGGTGCCATAACCAACTGACATCTGAATTAGCTTTGGATAAAAGACATATAGATTGCCCACCAGTCACTAGCTTTAGATTCAAGGGAAATATTGATCCCTTTCTTTCTGATTTCAACAAGACTTCTTTTGTGGCTTCCTTCGTGATGACACTCCCTTGGTTGTTGACTGTAACAACATTTCCAGTTCCAACCACCAACTGAGAGATACTCACGAGATTGTGCTTTAAACCTTCTACAAATGCCACTCTGTTTATTATGAATTGCCCATTCGTGATTTTTCCATAACCACGAATGGGGCATGTGTCGTTGTTACCAAAGCAAACATTTCCTGCATCATCTAACGTTCTATAATCCCTGAGACACTCCCTCTTCCCAGTCATATGTCTTGAGCAGCCACTATCCATGTACCATTTTGCATTGTACCGCTCATTTGACATAACCTGCAATCAATCAAGAAGGAGTTGGTACCCAATCAATCTTGGGTCCTCAGGGTAAGCAAAGGATTCTTGAATCCACTTCTCACCAGCCTCTTCGGATATTTCATTTGCATTTAGATTGATCATATTCTCAGAAGTCTCATGTGATGAGCAAGATGAGCCATAAAATGATTCCGAAGAGCTTTTTGTTAGAATTGATGAGTCCAAAGAGATTGAAATACTGGAAGTCTTCGGAACCCATATTTGTTTGGATGATTTTGACGTAGAGGTTTTTGACGTTTTCTTGGTTCTTGAGATTTTTGAACAATTTGATGACTTTGAGGATTTTGATTTTGGAATTAAGTTTTCATTCAAGTCATCCCTCTTCTAGTTTTGTTTTGAATTTTCAATTGTAGATTTCCTTGATATTGAACTACATAACGTAGAAGTACATAGGTACTCTTTGTATGCAAGTTTGAAATCATTTACTGAAAGATTTTTATCTTTAAACATATCCAGTTTTTGTCCAGCCATTAATAGAATGTATCTATCAAATTATCTCCTTTTGAAAATGTTTTTATTGAGGATTTTTGAAACTTGAGATTTGAAAAGTTTGGTTTCGATGGTACGAAGGATGGTTTGGAAATATGATTTTTAACATTTGAATCCTTCGTATCCATTGTTTAAGTTCCAGAAGTGGAAGCCTTCGTATTGGTTGTTTTTGAAGGTACGAAAGGTGTTTTCCTTTTTACAAGGTTTGATACTTGTTTGGCTTTCAAATTCTCAGCAGTTGGTTTTTGGATTGGTTTTGTAATCACAATTGCCGGTTTTGTTTTGGAAGTTGATGCGAAGTTTTGAACTTGTGGTCTTTTCAGCATATGAGGTTTTTGTACCGAAGGTTTGGAAATGACAATCTTAGGTTTTGTAATGGCATTTTCAAAAGATTGTGTAAGTGGTACACTTTCACAGGATTCCATTAACTGAAAAACATCCATCTTCGGAGCTATGAGTTTTTCCATAACTTGAATTTGTTTGTAATTTATGTTAGTGTAAACGTGATTATCATTATTAACATTTAAAAGATGAGTCATGTTTTTAGGAATCTTTTCTTTTTCATAGCAAAGACGATTGTAGATGTTATGGCCATATAAATCTTGTTTTCGCACATTTATTTTTACTTCCAGTTTTTCATTCATGTCATTTTCAATCATTTTTTATGATGAGAAGAATCCTTCCTCAATGACTGTGGAATTATCCTCCTCAAGAAGTTTCTCCAAATCATTGTCAATTTAAAGGTAACCTCCAGGTTTCACAAAAATAGAGTTTTTGAAATACGAAACCTTCGGATAGATACATGCAACATGGACTAGTCTTTTTGAATTGTCTTTGAGATATTGATCATAAGAGACACATTCATCAGAAACTTGTATTTTTGTTTTTGCAATTTCCTTGTTTTCATTTGGAATTTCAGATAAATCATTTTCACAATTGATTTTTGCTTTGCCTTTATCAACCGAAGACAATTGTGAGATGTCTTCGGAGTGTGATACGGATGCAGAGGAAGGTTTAATTAAAGACAAAGAAGAACAATCAATTTCCTCCATATCCGAATCACTTTTTGATTCATTTTCGGATTCAGTTTCAACAATTACTCCTGATTTGTTTTCAACAAGAGGAATGTTTTTCTACAAGATTGGAATTTCATTTGGAAGCAGTTTCAACATGTTATCAGCAGTTAAGTGTTTTTCTACAGATATCAAGCCATGATTATACGAAGGATTAGTGACTTCGGACCCAGATACTATGGATTCACATTTATAGGAGATGATATCAACATTTTCAGCTTAAACTCAAGAAAAGGTAGTAGTTGTCTATGTTGAACATTGCATACATCAACAAAGTGATAAATACATGTAATATGAGCATACAAACGTCAAGCAGTTTCACAAAAGATGGTACATTGTCTCAGAATTACATCATTATTATTCAATCGTTTCTCTCTATTCTCCTCTAGCAATGAGATTCTTAAATTGGCCTTTTCTAGGGATAGCTTCAAACTCTCTACTCTCCCCCTCAAATTGAGAATCTCCTGCTCACTGACTTTCTCCCTATTTTTGGCATCAACAAGTAGTTTATGCATCACAGAACAATCACGAGTTATTTCATCAATAATAGCAGAAGATTTAGATACAAGAATTTTAAATGATAAGAGAAGTTTGGATACCTGTTCAGGGATGGTCAAGCGTGTGTCCTTAGCCATTAGGCAAACTTCTTCATCCTCATCCGAAGAGTCATCAGACCAATGCCTCGGAATCCATGCTTCTGTCACTTTCTTCTGCTCCGAACTCTCATAACCCAGACCTGCATACCCTTCGTTTTCCATTTCCTCTTCACTTTCAGTCTCCTCAGAAGTGACATTCGGAAAGCACTTACCATCATCATAGGCCATGAAAAGCACTATGAGTTGGCTTTCTTACTTCTTCGTCGTCTGAGTCGGATGACCAAACTTGATAAGTTCCTGAGTAATCCTTCGCAGCCATCAGGGCTAGGTCCTTGGTCTTCTCTCTTGCTTCATCCAACTTCCTTGCATAATAAGCGTCATCCTTAACCTGAGTTTGTTTCTCATTCTTCTTTCGCAACATACAATCCTTAGCAAACTGATTTCTGCTGTGACAGTAGTTGTAGTCCTATCCGGAGTCACCTGCAATTTTCTTGTCTTCAAATCTGTCTTTTGGGGCCTCCGAAGTCTTAGTTTCAACAGGCTTCGGAGTCGAAGATTTGAGAGTTTCCTCCTTGGGTGTGTAGATCTCCAGTTTGAGTTTCGGAGTGTAGGAAGTTTTGTTGAAAGGTTTCACAAAAGGTTTTCCTGGATTGGATTTGTTCAAAATGGGTTTTCTGAACCTGCGATTATTTACAGCATACAGAGCAATCGTTTCTCCATTTTCTCCTTCCATGTAACCATCAGGCTCATCCTTGGCTTCTTCTTCTTCAACATTTGACACAAGAGCTAATGAACTAGAACTAGCATTCTCGCTTCTTCTTCCACAGATATCAGGTTCATGATATTTGATGAGATTATAGAGAGCTGCTAAAGGGTATGTGTTAATGTTTTCATAAGACTTGATCATCAGCATGATGGGTCTCCAGGCCTTAAGCTATAGAGTAATTTGATGTTGATCTCTTGTTGACTTCGGGTTTCACCATACTTCTCCAGATCATACACCATTTTACTGTAACGTTCATAAGCTTGCACCAAGGATTCATTCTCTTGTTTCTTGAAGTTTCCGAAGTCAGCTAACACCTCTTGAACAACACTTGATTGTAGAGTGTTGTCACCAGCAAATCTCACAGCGAGTCTGTCCCAGATTTCCTTTGCAGCTTTTGCACCCGAAATGTGATGTCTAACATCAAGACCAAGTCTACTTCGAAGCTCTCGCATGGCTCTTTCATTATTTCTGACCTTCTTTAAGTTAGCAGCTGTAAGAACTTCAGCATGTTCATCATCAATATCTATGAATCTTCCTTCAATGTCAGTGTGAGGACCATCTCTGATAGATCTCCAGATATCCTTCGCTTCATCTAAACCTTCAAGGTAATCTTTCATATGATTAACCCAATAATTGTAGTAAGTATGAACAAGAACAGGAGCCTTGGTGGATGAGCCAATCAGATTGGCATAATTGAGCATATTAGCATAAGTAGCAGTAGAATCAGTCATTTTGAACGAATTTCAATAGGATCTTTTTAGAAAAAAAAGTAATAGATATAGTTAACAGTTTCGAAATACTAGATCTAAGAAACAATTTAGATCTAGAACTATAACAATGAAATGAGACTCTAAAAACAGGTTTTCAAGCTGTCCTGCTCTGATACCACTTGTTGGGTATTGAAATTAATCAAATAGTGAATTATAACAAGTATAAAGACGAATTGATTCTATGCAAACAATAGAAACACACAATTGTATGAAGAACACTCAAGAACTCAATGAGAAATGGATAAAGTGTGCTGAATGCTTTGATTATCTAATTAGGGTTTTACAATAGAGGTGGATCAAACTCACACCCGACACGGTAATGTATCTCTTATATCTATACATACTCAGAGATAGCAATAGTACAAACAAAATAAGAGAATATCCTATCAGTGTATTATCCAATAGGAATACAGTTTCATGCAACACATTGTCTGCTGAACACGCGTGCCTTCAAAAGTTGTTACAGCTAAGTCTTCGGATCCTCCAAGATGAACCCTTCGGAGTCTTCAGACTTCAGGATCTTCTTATTCTTTTTCTTCTAGACTTCAGATAGGGGAGCACTTCATTACAAACTTAACTCAACAGAATGATATTATTCAAAAAAACAAAAACCCAGAAAATCAAAATCCTCACTCTAAATTTCTTGCTTTTTCTATATCGGTTTTTTGTTTCAGTTTTTCTTTGAGCACTCTAATATCATTAATTGGGAAGAATGCAGTCCACAGTCGTCTACCGCTATCAGAGCCGATGGTTAGGGCGATTACCCTTCTTAGTCACCTGTCAAAGCTGATAACTAGGGTGAACACACCACAAATTGAGTTGAAAGCTAGGGTGAACACCCTACATGGATAGCAGGACCTGTGCCTGAAAATTGTGTTTTCAGGAACGATGAATCAGAACAAAAGTAAACCAGGAAGGGAGAGAGAGGGGGTAGTGGGTGGGGTAGGGTGGGGTGTATTTTTTTAATTAATAAAATAAATAATAGATTAAAAGAAAAAAGAAAACGAAATTAGAAATGGTAGTTCGGTCTTTTTACATGGACCAAAAGTGTAAGTTTTTGGCAACCACAAGGACCACTAACAACGCCTAGTAATATCAAGTATTTTAGGCGTTGTTTAGCCGTGTTTTAGTTAATTTATTCTTTTAAATGAGCTAATATCACTTACTTTTGTGCCAAAGTGCTTGGAAATGTTTTTAGTGTAAATGCAGGGGTTTTAGTGCAATTCTGGAGAAGTTACGGAGCAAAACGGACGAGAAAAAGAAGTCAGCAGACATTAGCGTCGCTAACTTTTATGGTTAGCGTCGCTAATGTTCGCAGGAGGGAAATATTTAGATTCAAAATTCGAACGCATGCGAAGAATCTTCTGGAAGCACACATTAGCGACGGTAATTTATAGATTAGCGACGCTAATGTCAAAAAAGATAAAATCCCCATTTTTGACTTTTAAATTCCGAAATTCCGGGCTTGGGATGACACGCAATACGCGGGAAAATCTTAGCCGCGATGCGAAAACCCTAATTTCGCACAACTATAAATACCGGAGTCCCGTCCGACTTTTGAAGCATCCCGGGACGCGAAGGAGGGATCCGAAGGCAGAATTTCGTCAGTTTTTCAGTGGGAATCAGTATTTTGGTTAGTAATGGTTTATGAATTCAGTAAAATAGTCAGTAGTTTAAATCTGATATTTGATTGTGTGGTTTGGATTTGAGTTTGATTTGGATTTATAAAAGTTAATCATTCGGTTTGATGTTTATTTGCATTTTTCGATATTGTTTCTGTTGAATGTTTGTTTGGATGTTTTGGGATTGGCATTGCTTCTAATTTTTCTGGAATTTACTTTTAGAATCAGTAAGTAATCTTAGTTTAGAACTTAGTTTAGTTTAGTTCATGCTTGATTTGGATTTTGGTAATTGTTTTGATATTGTGTTTTGTGTTGGTTCTTGGGAAAGTAGAAACAATACCGCTGACTATAGTGTGACACTACAGTTGGTATACTGTCGTTCTATATTGACCACGAAACTCCTATGGATCGACCCTGACTACCGCTATACTAGTGAGAGTGAGGTTTTACTTATTTTTGACCGCACGATGACCTAGGCGTGTCAAATTTTGGCGCCGTTGCCTGGGAGTTGTGCGCTTAGGATAGACAATCAGTAGGGTTGTTTCTTTTGATGTTTGATTTTAGTTTGTTGATTTTGTGTATGTGTACGTCCTCGTAATGGGCGATTACATGTAGCCGGATCAGTATGAGTATTATGAAAATCCAGCCGACACCTATTACGAGGATGATTGCTACAATGGATTATTCGATGACAATGGATGGCGGACCGGGGAGTCATCTCAACCTGAAAATTCTGTAACTTAGGCTCAAGTATTGGAACTCATGGCTAACACCTACAAAATACCGAAGGATCAGGCTGATGCTGTTGTAAGATTGCAAGCTTCTTTAGATCAGTTAGAGAAAAGTTGGGAATATCTGCCACCCTCACCAGAACTTGAGGTGAGTGATTTTGATACCAATGATATGGTGTGTGAACCTGCATCACCTGAACATGTGATGGAAGGACATGCACCTTAGGAAAATCAAGAGACCATTGAGAGGGTCGAAAATATTGTTGATGAAGAGGTTGTAGGTGACAATGCTTCCGCTGACTCAATAGATTTTGATGTTTTTGATGTTTTTGAAAGTGTTGATGATGTTGAGCTGGTGATGAGTGAATCTGTACCGTCACCAGAAAATTTGGTTGATGAGGATGTTGAGGAGGAGGCTATTAGTGACAGTACAGACCCCAGCCCAACAATTCCTGAAAATTTTGAAAATTTTGAGCATTTTAAAAGTGAGGATCTGGTGATGAGTGAATCTGTACCATCACCCGATAATACCAGTCGCTCACTCTTGGTACCGCTCCACCTGTTGGACGATGATCAAGAAGATGATGCCGACGAGTTGGTCTTTGAAGACAATAAACATGATTTCTTTGGCACCCATGACCCATTCATGAATGGAAAATTAGATGTGATCAATATCATCGATGAGGATATACGGGAGCATATAAATATTATGCCCTTCGATCCCATTCGATTGGAAAATTTTTATTGGTATTGCAAACTGTGACAACTGTCAAATTAGTCAACTAAAGTCAACCAGAGCGTATGTTAGGTCAATATATTTAAATGTAAATTTCATAATCTCTACGATGTATTATTTGATATTATAATACTAAGTATGTTAATTATACGAACAAACACTGCTAAGCTAGATGTTTTTAATATATAGAAAAAAAAAACAAATTTACGTCGTGAATAGTGACCGACGTGAATAGTGAACAGAAAAATTTTAAAACTCTTCGGAATATTACAAATTTTATATCAAAACGTAGATAAAATTACGACGGTCCCGAATTTATATTTATATTTTTACCAAACGTTATATATAAAAAGTTATGATAGAAAAACGTTTAATTTAACTTGAAAGCGACGTTTAATTATTATAATATATTTATTAAAAAAAAGTCTCTCCGCCGGTTGGTGGAGTTTGAAATTGTGAAGTTTGAAAAAAAAATTATTTTATTTTAATTTTATTTTATATAAAGTGGGTCCCACTTCATTATTTAATCAATTTTACACATTTTACCCTCAAAGAATTTGTATATTCATTTCGAACACTACGTATTCAATACGTATTTTTAAATTTATCGATAATATTATGACGTTTTATAAAACGAAAAAATTACCGTCAAAACGGTATCGTCGATACGAACAATCTGACGTCAAAATTTAATATTATTGATATTAGTTCTATATTTAATATATTCTTTTTCTATAAAATGAAATTGTATTTACATTTAACCCCTATATTTTTATTAAACTTACAAGTAATACCCTTTCGTTAATTCGTTAAAGACTTTTAGTTAAAAAGTTGATATTATTAAACTACGATTTTTGTAGATCATATTTTTATAAACAAAAATCATTCATTTTATATAAAAACTATTAAATCTATTTAAAGAGTATTTTAAGGGTATGTTTTGTCATTAACAATTTCTAAAGGCTATAAATGTCAAATATCTATATCTTGAGGGCCGCTATACGAAAATAAATTTACTATAAATAGAGGCTTCAATCCTCTTATTTCCTCACACCTCAGATCTCGATCTCTATATCACTAGATAGTATTGTTAGAAGATTCTTCGATATATATAGAATTATACGAAGAATGAGCGTTAGAAGTAGCTATTTCAGTTATAAATATAGTGAGTTCGAGTTAGAAGCACGAAGAGTCAGGCGATCTAACAACAGTTGGCGATAAGATCCTAGTCGACATTGAGGTGAGTTCATACCCCTTCTTTTTATCTTTATTCAAGTTTTTAAGAGGGAGAATACAAGTTATACTATAAAAATAGTTATTTATACTCATTTATAACAATAGTAAACGAAATGCGAATTTTGTAAACATCATTAAACAATTCAATTATAATTCCAAAAATAATATCAAATGATCTACTTACGAGGGAGGTGTCTAGGCCGATCATTTGGGCTAGGTTGTTGGATTTCCGAAAGGTTTATACGCTGAAAGGGTCCTGCCTCCCCATTTGATCTTCTACCTGGCCGTTCTTTATTTGATAGTCATGAAATATTATATTAGAATTAATAAATGGTATAACCAAGTTATTACACCACTATTGTGGAAAATATCCTAAAAGATGTTGTTTATAACCATCTAAATAAGTTATTTCACATATATTCGTAAATATATACTTTTTTTAAGACGGAATACTAAAAATAGACTATTATAGGAATAGTTTATGGACACAAGGTTATCATGACGTTTTGAACAACACAAATAATTATATAAAAATATATAATTATTATACATTACTATATTATCATGGGAAAAATGATAGTGGGCAAATACAAGGATTTTTCTTATACAAACTTTACGTAAACAAGTTGATTGATACATACATTTGTGTGAGATGGGTCTTCACGGTGTTTATTTAAGTACATACTATAAGTCCTGAATTTATAACCAGAGTCTCGGTAAGAGAACGTGACAATTGTCTATAGATTTATATGGGATTGACAACCCCACACCTGAGCTGCTAGCTACAGCTAGACCGACGGATCTGAGGTGACAAATGTCATAACAGTCCGACGCCTGAAGAACGTCGAAGCAGGCCTACATGGTCACAGTATGGTTATAGGGCGTCTCGCATGGGAAATCAACTTTATAAATTGTTTACGTGGAAATATACATTTTCAAAGGTTTTATACTACAAACTACGCTATACATTTTAGTCTTTGGATTTTTAAGACTTGGATACATTCATAAGAAAATATGGGATTTTCTTGGAGTACAATACTACCTTTTACAAGGAAAGAGATTCCTCGTATAAGTTTTATGGTACTAAAACTACATTTTAACGAGTTACAAATATAAGTATGGTTTTACTTATACACATTGGTTCTATGAAATTAAAACTACGTTTTATCAAAGATATAAATATAAGTACGGTTTACTTATACATACGAGTTTTATGGAATTAAAACTACAATTAGTCTACGAGTAAACATGTTTTTACACTGTTTCATACAACAATAAAACTACGTAATACTATTTTCAAGTATAGAAATACTTATACATTTACTGTCGTTGGGTTTTAAGACTACGACTCATTTATAAGAAAATATTGGATTTTCTGGTTTCAAACATTATCTTTTTACAAGGAAAGAGGATTATGGATTTTCTCATACAAAAATCTTATGAACTCACCAACGTAATGTTGACACTCTTTCAAACTACTTGTATTCTCAGGAAATTTATAAGGTAACTACAACCTTTGACGATGGGTCACTATGGCATCATATTATGTATTTTGATATCATATTGTAATTGTATTTAAAACGTACACTCTTTTGAACTCTTGTAACATTTACAATTATGTATATGATGGATGTGTTTGCTTTGATCACTATTGTACAAACATTGTTGTGATACTGTTCATGAAGTCATCCATCCTCAGACATTTCAGCCATCGTGGTTTGGGGGTGTGACACAAACCGAAACTGCAAACTGCACACGACCCGCAAGATACAAACAAATGCGTCGCAAAACAATTATTGGGAGCGGCACTGGGGGCGCTTCATGTTAAACCGATGATCTTAAAAAGGTACCGAATGAAGGACCGAGCTTGGAGGTTTAAAGCCACTTCTAAGCATTCACGCGAAGTAATCAGAAAACGACAACCGGGAAGCAGCAGAGGAACCGACAAACCATTTGACCCGGGGAAATTGGAGTATGGAATCAGCAAGGGGACGGTGGTGACTGAAATTCAGTGGAGTCAAATGGTGTACGACCCACCGTAGCCGCAGAAAGACGGTCCAGCTAAAAGACCGAGCAAAGAAGCGCTTTCAGGTGGCAACCTGACATTTCGGTAAGTATTTTTTATTTTTGTTTTTATTTTGTCAAAATATCACTTGGAAAATTTTTCAAAATGTCCTAGCATAACTCGAGTGCGGGGTGGTCGAACGGGTTTTAAAAATACGGAAAAATCGCGGAAAAAATGGAAAAATACAAGTTAGCGCAGCTAAATTTTGAGGTTAGCGACGCTAACCTTGGTCAACACGTGGTCAACTCTTCTCCATCTACTCGTCGCTAATATTGAACCCCCTTCCCCCCTTGCGCGACTGCCGAGCCGAACACGCACACACTCTCCTGATTTCTTTGATTTTCTTGCAATTGCTGGGTGTTAAGTCTCGATTCCACCACTGTTACGTATCCTAAACATCCTACTCACGATCACACACACAAAATCAGGCTGAAATCGAAGTTTTAGAGCTGATTTGGGGTTTTCGCGAATCGGACCCTTCAACCTCAAATCGAGCCATCTCTTGCTTGTTTTTCTTGAAATCGAAGCCTAGGGTTTGTTAATCGGATGTCTAGGAATGCATTGGTAGCTTTAATTTGTGCTTTAACAGGTCACGAATCGAAAAAACGGAAATTAGGGCTCGGTTTGGGGTTTTCGGAAATCGTACCCTTCAACCTCAAATTGGTCGATTTCTACCTCGTTTTCTTGAATCCAGCACTTAGGGTTTCTTAATCGCTACCTTAGCTACCTAGTGATGTGTTCAATTTGATGAAAACAACAAAAATTTCAGAAATTTGTGAATTAGGGGTCGATTTTAGGGTTCTTCGGGTTTTTGCCCGATTTGGTGGACTTTTAGCTTGTTTTTCTGAAAATTGATAGAGGGCTTTGTTAGTGGTTAGTATAGGATGCTATTGGTGTGTTCAATTTGATAAAAACAGGTCGGAATCAAGAATCAAGAAATCTAGGGTTCATAATTAGGGGTTTTTGACCCAAATGAGAAATTAGGGCAATTTTAGCTTGTTTTTCTGAAATTAAACTTAGGGCTTTTGTTAGGCTTTAGTTTAGGAACATATTGGTGAAATCAATTTGAAAAATGGACTAAAATTGAAAAATCAAAAAATATGGGCTTTTCGTGCATACTCGCGACGCGGACAACTTCATTTGGCCCCACAGACCTTCAACTTTGGTCGACAGACACCGGATTTCATCGTGTTTACGCCCCACGGCCTTGACACTTCGGCGTCGCGGAGACGGGGAATCAGCAAGGACAACAACTCGCAATAAATAATTTTCTTTTGTGTATTTTGCAATTTTTAATATGTTTGTCAGTATCTTGCCAAATTGTTACTGCTGCACCAACTGATGGAGTTGCATAACGCAAGTGTGGGGTCACCGTACCCCTACACTCGTGTTATGTCGGCGTGTTTACTGCTGCACCCCGACTCCCGGATTTCATCGTGAATGACGTGAACAATCAACTCTGCTACAGTATGATCCCGATAATGAAGCAATTCGCCGTTCCAAAAAAGGGTAACTCTTTCTCCCTTGTTCTGAATAATTTTTGTACAACGAGGCCGTTGTACGATTTTAAGTGTGGGGTGTGGATGGTCAAAAGAGTGTTTTTGAAATTTTTACGGGAAATGGTCAATTTTAAAAATTTTAGCAACTTTTTCAAAATTTTTAATAGATTGTAATTTTGAAACGAATAGTTTGTGAATGTCATAGCATATTTTTCAAGAAATACTGTTTAGTTGTTATCATGCTATGAGTTTAGTCAAATAAGTTGAGTTTTAGGAGTTAGAAGATTGGAGTATTTTAGGTTTGCAATTTAGGAAGGGACTGTCAATCAGTGGCCTTTGTTGTTCGAGCCAGTAGGTCTAAAATGGGTGGGGCTTATGCACCTTGCCACCTAAGATCGTCTGGTCTGGGATGGTATTTCTGAAAGCTCGTTACACAGACAACATCGAAAGTCATGGACATTTCTTTAACGGCCTTTAGAATCTGAATGAGTACGTACACTTCACTGTGGACAGAAAATTTGTAATCAATGGTTCTTTAGAAAGTCATATATTCAAAGGATATTCTGGTTATGTTTGCAAAAACTATTTTCAATCTAACTCTGGAGACAATAAGCTTTGAAATTGAACACATTCAAAAATGTTTGAGTCTTAATTAGAAGCAAGGCACAAGTGTGGGGTGTTTGACCTACGGCTAGTAATATCAAGTATTTTAGGCGTTGTTTAGCCGTGTTTTAGTTAATTTATTCTTTTAAATGAGCTAATATCACTTACTTTTGTGCCAAAGTGCTTGGAAATGTTTTTAGTGTAAATGCAGGGGTTTTAATGCAATTCTGGAGAAGTTACGGAGCAAAACGGACGAGAAAAAGGAGTCAGCAGACATTAGCGTCGCTAACTTTTATGGTTAGCGTCGCTAGTTCGCAGGAGGGAAATATTCAGATTCAAAATTCGAACGCGCACGAGGAATCTTCTGGAAGCACACATTAGTGACGCTAATTTATAGATTAGCGACGCTAATGTCAAAAAAAGATAAAATCTCCGCTTTTGACTTTTAAATTCCGAAATTTCGGGCTTGGGACGACAAGCGCGACGCGGGAAAACCTTGGTCGCGGCACGACAACCCTAATTTCGCACAACTATAAATACCGGAGTCCCGTCCGACTTTTGAAGCATCCCGGGACGCGAAGGAGGGATCTGAAAGCAGAATTTCGTCAGTTTTTCAGTGGGAATCAGTATTTTGGTTAGTAATTTAGTTTTTCTCTTGTTTTATCAACTCGGTATCGAGGTATTCCGCAATCGGGATTTCCGTCGATTACTCGATGTTCATTTAGATTCATAGTTTCTGAATTCAGTAGAATAGTCATTAGTTTAAATATGATATTTGATTGTGTTGTTTGGATTTGAGTTTGATTTGGATTTATAAAAGTTAATCATTCGGTTTGATGTTTATTTGCATTTTTCGATATTGTTTCTGTTAAATTCTTGTTTGGATGTTTTGGGATTGGCATTGCTTCTGATTTTTTTGGAATTTACTTCTGGAATCAGTAACTAATCTTAGTTTAGAACTTAGTTTAGTTTAGTTCATGCTTGATTTTGATTTTGGTAATTGTTTTGATATTGTGTTTTGTGTTGGTTTTTGGGAAAGTAGAAACAATACCGCTGACTGTAGAGTGACACTACAGTTGGTATACTATAGTTCTATATTGACTACAAAACTCCTGTGGATCGACCCTGACTACCACTGTACTAGTGAGAGTGAGGTTTTACTTATTTTTGACCGTACGACGACCTAGACGTGTCAACCACCATCAGTGTAACAATAAAAAACTTGGACCAAAACTGAAAAAGAGATAAATCACAGGGACCAAAACTGTAATTTACTCTTTTTATATTGTTAAACGGTCTTTTTCTGACACAAAAAAGTTTTTATAATGTCATCCTGTTTCTAAATTTATATTTTTTATTTTAAATATTGTTTGGGTTATTGCTAAACCTTAATTCAACGTTGCTGAATTAATTTCAAACACAAATCAAACAAAAACTAAGAATAAGGAATAATGGAATTTCACTCAACTGGATGAGTTGGAGAGAGTTGGCAATTCTAAAAGCCAAGGTCTCCTAATGGATTGAAGATCCGTCTAACACAAAGATACTCACTCCCTTATTCCTCCAATGACTCAAACTCAGATCTAATTGCAGACCGAGAAGACAATAAACAAATGCTTCTTATATATAATCGAAATCCAAACAAATATCCAAATTCAAACTAGCAACTATTCAGATTTGACAAAAGAATCTACAGGAATCGAATGATTGTTCCTGATATCTAAACTAAGACATCGAGTAATCGACGGAAATCTCAATTGCAGAATACCTCGATACTGAGTTGATAAAAACAATAAAAAACCAAATATCTAACCAAACCTATTGAATACAACTGATAAAATCACGAAATTGAGCTTCTAGATCCCTTCTTGATATCCCGGGATGCTTCAAAAGTCGGACTGGAGTCCGGTATTTATAGTGTTGAAAATTGAGCTTAGTGTCTCTAACTTTAAGGGTTAGTGTTGCTAAATCCTCATCCGAGCCCCATTCTTCGCGATTTGAAATTCAAAAATAGATCTTTTGACTTTATCTACACTTAGCGTCACTAACCATGAAGGTTAGCGTCGCTAAGCTCTTATTCGTTCCTCGATTTGTGGAATTTGAATTTTTGAACCGGTGTTTTCGCATTTTGAGCACTTAGCATCGGTAAGCACATAGCTTAGTGTTGCTAACTGTTGTCCAGGTTCATTCCTTGTCCGTTTTGCTCTTCAACTTCTTCTAATTTGCACTTAAAACCCTGTAATTACACTTCTTCCAACTTTGGCATAAATATGAGTGATATTAGTCAATTAACCACAATAAACTAACTAAAACCCCGCTCAATAACACCTAAAATGCCTAACATTGCTAGGTGTTATCACAACCCCACACTTGTGTCTTTCTTATCCCTAAGCAAGTAGAGTTTTTAAGAAATACTAACAAAGACTCAAACATTTTTGAAAATCCTTAGTTTCAAAGTTTATTGCAGTTTAGAAAAGTTAGATAAAAACGATTTTCAGAAAATGACCAAAATACCCTTTGGGAATCCCAACTTTTTAGAGAACCATTCATTACAAATTCTCTGTTCACAACTGTGAAACTTACTCATCCAGATTATAAAGGACGCAAAGGAAATTTTCATGACTTTCGATGTTGTTCGTGTAACAAGCTTTCAAAAACACTATCCCAGACGAGTTGATCTTAGGTAGTGAGGTGCATAAGTGCCTTACGGGCCACCCTTTTTAGATTTACCGGCTAAAACAACAAAGGCCACTGATTAAAGTTGCTTCCTGAATCCCTATCCTAAGATATTCTAAATCCACAAATTCTAACTTCTCAAACTACTCAACTTATTTTAACTAAACTAGCATGTTGACAAGTAAATAGTATTTCTTGAAAAATACCACAATGCTAAAGATATTCAAAACTATTCGTTTCCAAGTTACAACTTCTTAAAAATTTTGAAAATTGCTAACAATTTGAAAAATATGACTTTTTCCGAAAAAAAAAAATTTAACACTACTTTTTCGATCGTCCCACCCTACAATTAAAACCGTACAACGTCTCCGTTGTACAAATGAAAATTCAAAGCAAAGGGAGAAAAAGAGTTACCCCTTATGACGATGAAATGTTTGACTGTTGGGATCAAATATATCAGGGTTGATTGGGTTGATTGTGTACTCCCATTTTTCGATGATATTCAAGGAGTCGGGGCATAATAGTGAACACGCTGACATAACACAAGTGCAGGGGTACGGTGACCCACACTTGCGTTATGCAAACTCCAAACGTTTGGGGTGCAACAATCATAGTTCGACAAATAATGGTAATCTACTACAAAATATCAACTCATGCAAAAGATGTTAAGTTTAGATACACACATAAAGTTTCAAATACTAAAACTAAAACTAAAAATAAAAACAAATGAAAATAAAAAGGTACAAGAGATATCACTCGGTATCATCATGGTAGGTCCCATGTGGACCAGCCCCGTCGGATCCTGCTGAGGGGAGTAGTGGTATCAACAGCCTCAAATGTCTCATGATGATTTGCTAGCTCTCTATCACCCATCTTTGTTGGGCCTCCAACCTAGCCACAATCATCGCTACTCTCGCATCGAATCCGTCCTGCCTGTCCACCGGCTCCTGATCCTGTGTCGGTGTTGACGCTCTCCTTCGTCTCTGTCGTCATAGAATGTGACTCTCCGGCTGTATCGCAGGTGCCTCGGCTCCCTCAATCTCTGCCTCCTCATGTATATTCTGAGCTTGTGCTCAGGTGTGCCGACTGGTCGATCTGTCGCTAGCACGTAACGACCCTCACCAAAGGGCCTAACCACATCCATCGTTAACAGGAATGCAGCCCCCATCGGTCTCTGTTGATGCAGAGTCAGCCATCTCGTCACCTCGTCCGTTAATATGGCATACGACTTGGCTAGGTGCGTGATGTAGTGCCCGCCGATCAAGGGGCTAGGCGATCTGAGCTTCGCGCCTCTCTCAGTCAAGTAATATGCTAATAGACCGGATACCTGCTTCTGCAAACCCATACCGATTTCTATAATATTAATATAGAGTTGAAGTACGGTCATTTGAGGTAGATAAGTGAGTGTGTTTAATGTGATGACTTTATTGGTTAAGTGAATGCTTTTTCTCTTGGATTTGTGATCCACTGCAACATTTTCTATTGTTCGTTTGTATTGCATAAAGTATTTCCTTTACTCACAACTATGTTTGCTTAGCAAGGATGTTGTCTCGCTTATGGTCGTATCATTTCCCTTGCCAATTTTGTTTGTAAACTAGGTAGGTAAGCCGTACGTTGGTGCGATTATGGGAAAATAAAATGGAAAACGGATATGGGTAAACAATATGGACAACGAAGAAAAACAATTTGTAAAATCGGTAAAATCTAAAAAAACATAAAAACAAATATAAAAAAGGAAAAAATTACAATCTTACGTAAAAACTAATAACCACAAAGGATTTAGAAAATAGAAACATAGTAAGTTGGAAAATTATTCTATGCAAGTATGTTGGAAAATAATGGGAAAACAAAATTGTAAAATAAGTTTGAGATAATTATGTAAAAAAGTTAGCACAGAATCAATAAAAAGGTGAAATATGAATGCAAATTATAAAAATAGAAAACTTGACGTACAAAGTATAAAAATTAGTCAAAAGTGTAAAAAAAAACTTGAAGAGTGCAGAAATTGTAATAAATGGAAGCCGGATGTGGGAAAGGTGAAAAAATAACAGTTTTGGCCAAAATTGTTAAAAGGAAAACTTAAAGGGGCAAAGAAAAATAATCTTGATTCATATTAGCAGGTAGTTCATGTTAGAAAAATTGTTGGTGCATTTCAGCACATATGCATGCCTAAGTTTTGCATCCATGGTAGATTTAAATGGCTATAAGAAAGACAACTTAATGTTTTTTTTTAATTTACTATTTTTAGGGCATAAAATTATGAATTGAGCTCTCGTTATGTTAGGGCGGGTTGTGGGACAAAATATGTAACTTGGGAGGAATGAGTGGTGGAAAGACTAAAATACTCTCCTATAACTTGGTCGTGGTCCTCGTGGAGTTGGATAAGAAAGACTAAACCGGCTAATTTAGTTTGAAATAAAAACTAAATTTATAAGAAATAGTTGGACAAAAAATGCTATATTGAGCAAACACAGGACCAAAGATGTAATTTAGTAAAAAAAAGAAAGAATATAATAAAGTTTGTGTGGTTTTGAGTTTTGACTTTTGTGGTTTCTCGGTGACTTCTGCGGAGGATGACTTTCACAATAGTTGTGACGGCACAAGTGTTCTTGGTTACTCAGTTTATCTCATCCAGCCTTTCACTGTAATTATTCCGAATTACAGTCTCCCAAGATAGATCTGAAAGGCATACCATCAATGGCGTCTTCTTCTACTCCATCCAATCATAAGAGATTTAAGTATGACGCCTCTTCTTCCACTCCATCCATTCAGAAGAGATTTAACTATGATGTCTTTTTGAGTTTTAGGGGCGAAGACACTCGTACGAACTTCGTTGATCATCTTTATTATGCTCTACAGCAGAAAGGAATTCACACTTACAAAGATGACGAGAGAATCAAAAAGGGGAATAAGATATGTGATGAACTCATCAGATCCATCGAAGATTCAAAGCTCTACATAATTGTTTTCTCAAAAAACTATGCCTCTTCATCCTGGTGTTTGGATGAACTTGTGAAAATAATGGAGTGTCACAAGACCAGCGAGCATACTGCGTTTCCCGTGTTCTATGACGTGGAACCCTCCGAAGTCCGCAAACAAAGCGGGGCAGTTGGAGAAGCCTTCGCCAAACATGAAAACGAAGAGACTGCTGGGAAATGGAGGAAGGCTCTGAAGGAAGCAGCGGATCTGGCTGGGTGGGAGTTGAAGAACACAGCTGATAGGTAATTCCTTCATCGTCTTTTCGTATTATTCCTTCAATTTGAACCGACGTCGTTCTGGTCCATACATCCTTGGATCCCCGTTGACTCGACCAACCCCTTCTTTCCCCATCGATTTTGGCCAAAATTGTGTTCTG
The DNA here is from genome assembly GCA_023525715.1 of Cichorium intybus. Classification (NCBI taxonomy): domain Eukaryota; kingdom Viridiplantae; phylum Streptophyta; class Magnoliopsida; order Asterales; family Asteraceae; genus Cichorium; species Cichorium intybus. The sequence goes on from CM042017.1 coordinate 82,626,951, forward strand.
CTCAACATTCACTAATAAAATTAGGGTGGGCCGGGTTTGCAAAGGGCCAAAGTCACGACCAAGTAATTACTCATCGGTTTCCAATTTAAATATTTTTTTAGTTTAAGGGGAGCTGTTTCTGTTTTGTGCAATTCTTCCTCAAGCCAAAAAGTAGGACTAAAATCCTAAATGTAGAAACAGAAATATACTTTCGATTTAACTATTATTGTATAAAAGAATGTTAAAATCAGATCTTTATGAACTTGTTTTAACCAATTTTCTTTTGATTATATCATCACACTTTTTTTTTACTTATTCCAATGTTGTACTTTATTGAATTCATACATTGAATCAAACAGAATCTCTGACTCAAGCAACTTTGAATATGACCCACATTCCCCCTCCCCGCCCCTTCCTATCGTTATTTATTTATACATATCATATAATAATTATCCAAGAATAATATTAGAAATTAAACAAGAAAAACAACCCTTCATCTTTTGATTACAAACAAAGATCAATCGGTACTTGCACATGACATGAAGGTTTGCTTCAGTTCAAAACTAACTTGAAAATCATTAATGGCATAAGAACTTGAAAAACATTAATGACATAAGAATTAAGCAAGACACGATTATAAGCAATCATATACATACACAACTGTAACTTTAATTACTTGATATAAGACTGGTAGGACATTCATGGGCTAATTACCCTACACATTATCAATGTTTAATATGCAAAATCCACAAAAATCGAAACCCACACCCATGGTGTTTCGAATAAGGGAGGAAGAAAAGGCACAAATTATTCCAATCTCTTGCAAGAAGATATCGACATAGCTAAACTTCAACAATTAAAAATGGTCGCACGAAGAAATAAAACAATTAGAAATCAACAATGGGAGTCTGTTAGTCTTTCTCATATGCTTGCTCTTACAATCGGCTTTAAAGAAATATTTAAATTAGGTTATTCATGTCAATATGATTGTACATCGGGGGGAGCGTTTGGACCCATAAACCGAAACCGGTTAGAAGGGGAAGTTCGGTTCCGGTCCTCGATTCATAGCATATTCGTTACCGGTTACTCCGGTTCGGTTCGGTTTGGTTCCAAAACTAGGGACGAACGTTTGGACCAGTGTTGTCAATAGCGCTTATAGCGAGCGCTATAGCGCGCTACGTAGCGTAGCACTGATAAGGCGCTATCTTCAACTTAGCGGCCACATAGCGTGATTAGCGGGATTCAGTTTTTATTTTAATTTTATATTTTTTTATTTCCTGGTATAAATAGAGAAGTAGGGTATGGCGTTAAACATCCGTTGCTCCCGCCTCAGACTCACGACCTTTACCTTTGAAGTCTAACCATCGGCTAGTTGTTTATGGGTCTCGATTTGCTATTCTTGGTCTCAATTAGGTATTCCGGGCAACAATTAGCTGCTTGCGGATCACAATTACTTGTTTGTGGGTACCAATCTGCTGTTTCTAGTCTAAATTAATTAATCAGTGTATCAATTACCAGTTTCTGGTTCTCTATTTATTGCTTGTGGGTAGTCGCTTACTGTTTCCAGCCTATATTTGATTCTAAACGTAACTTTCTAACTTGGAGAAGTGATGGTGTTGGTATTATCATGTGTGGTTTACTTATTTTCAGATTATAATAACTATATTTTTCTTAATTTCATGTTGTAATAGTTATAATTTACTTATTTGTAGATTATAATTGCTATAATAGTTTAGGTAGATATATATTTGATTTTCCGTTAAGTTGTCGCTAAACATGAAATAGCGGGCGCTATTTCATCGCTATCGCTACGTAGCATATAGGTACCTTCGTCGCTATCTTCCGCTATTCGCTATCGATAACACTGGTTTGGACCGGAAAACCAGGAACCAGAACTGGATAGGGAGAGTTCGGTTAGAACGGGAAGTTTGGTTCCGGTCCTCGATTCATAGCATATTCGTTACCGGTTACTCCAGTTCGGTTCGGTTTGGTTTGGTTCCAAAACTAGGGACGAACGTTTGGACCGGAAAACCAGGAACCGGAACTGGATAGGGAGAGTTCGGTCCAGTTACGGTTCTCAATTCATTCTGTATCCGGTTACCGGTTACTCCAGTTCCAAACCGCGGAACTGGTTACATATCTAATTGTACCCATATAGCGAGCTCATTGGATATAAGAATAATGTAATGACTGGTAGGTGGTTGGTGGTTACCCATTGCTTTAATTGGTAAATATATTTTAATTGCAATGCCGTGTTAAGGAATAATTTGGAAGTGCACTTTGTAAAAAGAAAAAATAAAAGTACAATACTATAATGAAGAAAAAAGTAGAAATTAAATTGTTATTTCTTGCATTTAGCAAAAGGAATATTGAACTTATTTGTTAGTTTAATTTTCATATGCTATGATTAGAAAAAAAAATTGAATGATGTAGAAGCATCGAACACGGGGGTCAATAGTGTTTTGAAAGTAGTCGTTATTGAATTTTGAGTAAGTTAATTGAATCTTCTTTAAAATGCAGGCATGAAGCCAAGTTCATTCAAAAAATTATTGAAGAGCTTTCGCTAGATTTACGAGACATCAATTTTAGCATTGATGAGAAATTAGTAGGCATGGAGACCCGAATCAATAATGTTTTATCATCTTTAGGGACTGGTTTTGATGATGTTCGCATGATTGGGATCAAAGGAATGGGAGGTGGTGGGAAGACAACTTTGGCCAGAGTCGTTTTTGATCAAATATCTTTTCAGTTCGAAGGTAAAAGCTTTGTTGAAAGTGTTAGGGAAGTTTCAAAAGCTTCTTTATCCGGTTTAAAGTCTTTGCAAAAGCAAATCCTTTCCGATCTCTTAAATGATCAGAGCATCACTGTAAGTAGTGTTCATGATGGTAAAATGAAGATGAAGAGGAGGCTGTCTTGTAAAAAGGTTGTTCTTGTCTTAGATGATGTGGATAAAATAGAACAGCTTGAGGCGTTAGCCGGTGAGACAAATTGGTTCAAATCAGGAAGCAAAATTATCATTACCACAAGAGATGAGCAAGTGCTCGTAGCACATGGAGTGAAATGGATTCATAACATCCAATTGTTATCGGATGAGGAAGCAATTTACCTCTTCAGTAAGTATGCATTTGGGAGAGTGATCCCAAATCTAGTGTACAAAGAGCTATCACAAAAAGTTGTGCATTATGCGGCTGGTCTTCCCTTAACGATCAAAGTTTTGGGTTCGTTTCTTTGTGGTAAAAATGAGCCCGAATGGAAAGATGCCCTGAAAAGACTTGAAACAATTCCATTAAAGGAAACTCTGGAAATATTGGAAGTAAGCTATACCAGTCTAGAGGAGGATTACAAAGACATATTCCTAAATGTTGCATGCATACTAAAAGGATGGTCGAAAGACGGTGCAATCCAAGTGCTTGAAAGCTGTGGATTTTGTGCTAGAAATGGCTTAAGAGTCTTGGAGCAAAAATCTCTTATAACTACTGTTTATGATAATGTTAATCATTACGGGTATCTGGGCATGCATGACCATATTGAAGAAATGGGCAAGAATATTGTCCGTCGTTCGCACCCGGATAAGCCTAATAAGCATAGTCGATTGTGGATTAACAAGGAAATTGAAGATATATTGATTAATGACTCGGTAAGAATCAGGTTTGATTCTAAGTTGGAGCTAACACATGTATTTTCATTTATTACGATACAAGTTTCATGGTGTATTTTTTTTATTTTTTTTATTTTTTTTGGATTACAGGGTACAGAAGCAACAAGATATATAAATTTCTTATTAAAAAGAGTCAGTCCGGAAATTGCGATGAAAGGTCTTAGAAAGATGAAGGAACTTAGATATCTTAACATGCATGGGGAAGATATTGATGCAACTATATACGATTGTTCTCATCCGAATTGGGAATTCAATGAATTTCCAAATGCTTTGCAGTATCTGCGTTGGCATGCTTACCCTTTTAGGTCTTTACCGGAAACATTTAAAGCAGATAATCTTGTTAGACTTGTGATGTCTAAAAGCAGAATCGTACAACTTTGGGAAGGGGGAGAAAGAAAGGTAGTACTTGATTCTTTTGCTTCATTCATTTAAATGATATACATCTAATGCTTTGTTATTACACCAATATTCTACTTATTTTTTTTCCCTAATTCTAGGTGCTTAACAAGCTCAAATTCCTTGACCTCAGTTATTCAAATTTGATAACCCTTGACCTTGGATTGGCTCCCAATCTCGAGACATTGAATCTGAAAAGATGTTCGGGCTTGATAAAACTTTGCTTGCCCCATAGATGTTTAAATCTCAGATTCCTCAATCTGGATCATACAAAGTTGAAGACCCTTGACATCGGGCTGAGTCCTACTCTCGAGTATTTAAATCTTAGAAATTGCCATGATTTGGAAGAATTTCACGTGGTTGATGGATGTCTAAAAAGGCTTGTCTACTTAGACATAAGTGGTTGTGTGAGGTTTAGATCTTTCAGGTTTCAGACAAAGAGTAATGCTTCTTATGACTCTTTTGATGAGGAATGTACTTCTTATTATACACAGAACTACGCTTCTTGTAATGAGGATTATGCGTCTTATAGTGAGGATGAATCGCTTGAGGGTGTCCCTTTAGCTGAGTTACATGTGATTGTGGACACTCTAGATAGATGTCAATTTCACCCCAACAATAATTTGCCAAAGTTTCAGTTTGAATGTTATTATAAAGAATATCAACCCTTATTGACTAGAAACCTTGAGAAGCTTATTTCTATCGGTCTATGTGCTTGCACAAACCTTGATACCTTTTCAAGAAGCATTTGTGGGTTACAATGTTTAAGAAAGCTTATACTCTCAGGCGATATTCTAGAGGCCACCAAGGACCTTGACCAGCTAGAATGTCTAGAGAAGCTAGAATTTTACCATACAGGTATTAAACATCTTCCTGATAACATTTGTATGTTGAAACATCTAAAATCTCTCAAAGTTATGTCCTCTTGGTTTCTTGAGAAGTTACCTGAGGATCTTGGCCTACTACAATGCTTAAAGAAGCTAACTTTGATGGAGACTAATATTAAAGATCTCCCTGATAGCATTTGTATGCTGAAACAACTTGAATCTCTGAAAGTTAAGTCCTGTTCGTTGCTTGAGAAGTTACCTAAGGATCTTGGCCGATTAGAATGCTTAAAGAAACTAATTTTGTCATCCGATGAGATTAAAGATCTCCCTGATAGCATTTGTATGTTGAAACATCTTGAATCTCTTGAACTTTATTGTTTGTTGCTTGAGAAGTTACCTGAGGATCTTGGCCGATTAGAATGCTTAAAGAAGCTAATGTTGTCATCTGAAAAGATTAAATATCTTCCTGATAGCATTTGTATGTTAAAGGTTCTGGAATCTCTTGAACTTTATTGTCTGTTGCTTGAGAAGTTACCTAAGAATCTTGGCCGATTAGAATGCTTAAAGAAGCTAATGTTGTCATCTGAAAAGATTAAATATCTTCCTGATAGCGTTTGTATGTTGAAGGATCTAAAATCTCTTACACTTTATTCTTCATGTCTAGAGAAGCTACCGAAGGATCTTGGCCGATTAGAATGTTTAGAGAGACTTGACCTCCGCAATTGCAAGTATTTCCAAGATATCCGGAACAGCATCTGTAAAATGAAAAGTCTAAAATATCTCAATCTCTGGCGTTGTACTCGAGTTGAGAAATTACCTGAGGATATTGGCAGATTAGAATGTCTAGAGGTTCTCGACCTCAGACATTGCGAGTCTTTACAAGATATCCCAGACAGCATCTTTAAGATGAAATGTCTACATTATCTCAACATCTGCGGTACTCGAGTTGAGAAATTGCCTGAGGAACTTGGATCTTTGAAAGGGCTGTGTATTGAAGCGTCAAGATGGCTGCTTCATTCATCTGGTTTTACATCCGTGAGACAAACATCAGAATACGAAGCGCTCTGCTATGTATAGTAGCTTATACATCGTTTTCAGCCAAAGATAATAGTTTATGTTACAAAGAAAACACAAGTACTATACATACAAAAACCATTGCTATAGTTTTAGGCTTGGTTTTGTAGAGTAGCTTATACGTCATTCCACGTTATAAAATTGAGCCACGCTCGAGTTAGAACCGGCGATGACTTGGCAGAACCAAAAGGTAACTTTTCTTTTTCATACATTTTACAGTCTCCGTAATTTTATAATGAGATGTTAAACTCTTAACAACACATGCAGATCTTGTGAAAATTACTTAACACAAAAAAACCGTGTTCCCTTTTTCATTTCCTGAATTTGAAATTGTATTTGTGTTGAAATCTGTTAGTGTATCCCACATTGGTGCGACACGGTCCTATAAGTTTGTATATATGTTGGAGTCTCCCTCTCTCCACAAGGGCTCTTTTGGAGAGACACTCTTGGGCTCCACCTATATTTACATGGTATCAGAGCCGGTGTCCCGCACCCCCGAACCTCATCGAGCCTACGTCTCTGAGGGGGAGTGTTAGTGTATCCCACATTGGTGCGACACGGTCTTATAAGTTTGTATATATGTTGGAGTCTCCCTCTCTCCACAAGGGCTCTTTTGGAGAGACACTCTTGGGCTCCACCTATATTTACAAAATCCATCCTGAATTTGAAATTGATTAATGTCCTTAGTATCTTGAGTTCCTTTAACCATCATGCTTTTTTCATCGTTCTTAAAGCCAATCATCTTTTATGGAAAATATCAGGAGCAATACCTTTTTCCTATGGTATCTTCTGGAATTTTTATAACAAAATTCCCAGAAAATACCTGTTTTCTAGAAGTTCCATGTACAATCACCACATAATTGGGGAGCTAACTAACAGTTTAATCATAGGTTCATAGCCAACAAAATATCTTACATTTGGTATATTGATTCAGTTGGTTCTCTGAAAAGAATACTTACATGAGGAATGTTGTTTATTTAAACAGCAGAACCCTCCTTCATTGACACCATGGCCTCAAAAATCTTGTACAAATACATATCACGATGATGAAGACATGTGAAGTCCCTCCCTCAGTTAAAAGCGGCCAATGTGTTGCACAATGTAATCAGGTAATTTCCTTCTTAAATTCTTAGCATTATGACTTGCGTTCAATGCATTAAATTCCAACATACTTCCATTTTTTGTTTATTATAGCATCTTATGTCCATTTCTATCTAGTATAGCATTGTACTATGAATAACTACCTGATTATAGGAATACCATCGGATACGAATCAATGTTCAATGATATAACTGGGAAATGTTTTCAGAGTACAATGTCTAGATAAACAAAATACGAAAGTACAATACTATAATTGGTTACATTTTAAAATGCAATGCCTTAATAAGAAAAAAAATTGAGAGTATAACGGTGTAAATATAGTAGAAGAATGAAAGTAGAATGTTATAATAACAGATCAGTGAAAGTGTGTTGCTATTCTCGCATTTAACCCTTGTGATTGTTTTAAGTTCACCTAAGAATAGCAATTTAAGAATTTGAATCCCCTTCATTTACTGAATCGAAAAAGTATCATGGTTGTCCTTTTCCTGTCCCTTTCTCTAAATGCATTTTGTTTAACACTTTTTTCTTCCGGTTCATACAAAGATGGAGCAAAAGAACCAGCAGAGAAGATTGACCAAGGTATATATATTACATAATTGTCAACCTAAAACTATTTGTTTGTGGTTTTTAGCTATGACCTTGTTATCGGTCAATGTTTGTTGCCAAATGACAATGATAGGAGGAACAAGAAGAACCTATAAAACAGATGAGAAAGAGTATGGTTGTTTAAGCTTTTACCGTGTTGAAGAAGGCATTTTCTTCTCTATACCACCTGCTTTATGTTAACAAGGCAAAAATAAATATTAAATACAAATGTGGGGTTACACTAGTTTACATTAAAACAACTTTTAGGGCTAAATGCAAGAAATAGCAATGTACTTTTATATAGTCGTTTATTGTCATTCTACTTTTATATGTTTATATTACAACATAATACTCCCAATATTTTTCTTATTAAGACACTGTACTATGAAAAATCTACCTAAATATTATAATGTACTTTTACTTTATTCTTACGACGACATTGCACTCTGAAAAATCTCCTCATTGGCGTAGTAAATAGTGTTTGTGTGTTTCGGTGGTATTGCTATAACTAGATGGATTTTTCAAAGGACAATGTTGTAATAAGAAGAAATGAAAGTAGTATGGTATAATAAACAAATAAATGATATAACACTGTGATTTTTGAAGGCCCCGTTTGTTACGCAGGACTAGGCACAACAGGGGGCTATGTATTGTGTTTGGCATGCATTGGAAAAGCGCGATGTCAATGAGACGAAAGTTGTAAATTTTTATCCCACCCACAATGTTAAACAAGGTCAGACAATTACCCTGTCCTTATTTTTGGAAATGGCCCTAGTCATTGTTGGAAATCAAGCTTCAAAACTCACACCCAAAACTCACGTATACAATAAAATAAACATACCCAGGAGAAAAACTTTCTTATATGAAGGGAAAAGAGGTGTAGGTAATGTTGCAAAAAGAATCCCTTACTTTACTCATATTAAAGAGGCCTATATATAGCCTTAGTTTACATTACGTGTGAACAAGAAAAAAAGCAACTAAATACTATTTTAATCCTAAAAACTAGGTACATGGGATGACTTCTTCTACACCTAAAGTCCACACAAAAAAACCCAACGTAGACGTCATTGAATCTGTCAAAGTCCTCAACCTACTCTCCTTTAACCATTGAAAAACTATTAACTAAAATATATAAAATCATAAATACTAATTAAACCAAACTTTAGCCATGCACGTGATCATAACTACCAAACCGATTAATCCAACAATCACCCCCTTAATCGGTTTGATCATACCGCTCATCCACAACAATGCTCAATCAGCATTTCTTTCTAACCATCTCGATTCTCGACCTTTCCCGGACACCCGACCTCCACCTCGGTCACATCCAAAGTTTTCTTTAGCTCAACCTATTTTGATTGTGCACAACACCTGTAACATGTAACATGGCATACCGTTGGACACGTTCATTAACATCACGACTTTTCCCGGATCCACGACCTCTTCCCCGGCCACATCCGAAGCCACCCGACATGAACCGCCACAAACATAACGTTCACACCGTAGAGATTCTTCCACCGCTCAAGAAGACAAGGTCACCACCACCTTTACCGTCTTCTATTTCCCGCAACACGAACCGAACTCAAAGCCTCCTGCTTTGATTTCCTTCCGCTCGTCTTTTCCGCGCCTTTTGACATTCCCAACCTTTTCCGATCCAACCCGTCCCGATCGAGAGTCCTCTTCCACCAGTCAAGAAAACAAGCTCCTGTTTTTTCTGTTTTCTTTTCCCCGTGAGCAAGCCAAATCAAAAACCCACGTGTTCTGATTTCTTTTCGCTGCCCTTCACCGTTTCTGGTTAGGCTCTCTTTAACCCGAAACACGAATCGATCAAAGATGGAGACTACTTTCAAGATTGCAACCTGTGATCAAACCATCACAACCCCTTAAAACGAAACAAAAAAAAAACTCATTTCCTGCTGCGTTTGCCCTGCAACAAAGGGCTACTCCTTTTCTCGAAACCGACTCTCAAACCGGCCTTCTACATCTTTCCGAGCCCTAGGCTCTGATACCAAATGTTGGAAATCAAGCTTCAAAAGTCATATCTTATGTAACAAAAACATCCTAATAGTGCAACGACCAAATCTTATTCTATTTCATAAGAACCAAACAATGATTTTTCCCGATCTTTATAAAACTTCTAGTATGAGATGTTACTACCACTGTACGTGTTTTAGCTTCAAATTTTAAATGAACTACCAAATTTTATGGACTAAATGCAAGAATCATTTATGTACTTTCATATATTTCTGTGTTATAGCATCCTACTTTCATTTCTTTCTATTACAATTACAATACCATACTATTAATTTTTTCCAAGGCATTGAACTTAACAAACTTTAACCTGATTATAGCATTGTATTTTTTTCTTGTTACAACAGTAAAAATTGCTTTTGTATTTCTATGATATTCCGGATGTACAATTCTGTAATAGGAATCAATAATTGGGTATAATTTTCAAAGTACAATGCTATAATAAACGAATAATTATAAGTAGGAAACTACAGAATACAAATGAATGAAACACATTGCTATTTCCTGCATTTAGACCAAATCTTATTAAACTTACATACCGGTTAAACCAGATCACAAATAAGGTTATTTACTATCTTTTTTACCTGGTTAATTGGCAGGTACCTTTGACCTGTTCCAAATTGCCCAAATAACCCGAAGAAAGCGCTCTGGTGATACCACACATCAATAAGTTGACTAGAAGGCTCTTTGTTCACGGATCCATCATAGCTTAGGCACTTAAACTACATTGTTATTTCTTGCATTTAAACCAAATTGCTTTGACCCTCATGAATTCCACTGTGTTTATTCTTGCTTGTGCTTTCGGCTTCTAGAAAATTGATGTATGCATTTTAAAATATTTACCCAACGAATTAGACTCGAAAGAGAACCTCTGTTTTTATTAAAGATACTTTGTTTGACAAGATTTGGTTACTTTTTTAATGTATTATTCCAAAAAGATTTTGAACTTTTGATACTTTTTTGACTATTGTAAAATTGATATCAGAAAGCCTCAATCACATTCAAGAATCTTCGTCGATATATTATACATACAAGAGACTCTTATGAAAGATCCTAAAATAATACAAATATGCTTATAAGAAGGTAAGCATACGTAATGGAAAAGAAAAATGTCAAAACTACAAAATTGGTCCATCTGTATTAATTCCTGATTTTTTGCAGTGGTTTTAACTTCTCGTATCTCCTTCCTCTCTCATTCTCTATATATCGGCTTCATCAAGCCCTAATCTCCACCGGCCGCAACCACTAAACCACCATTTGGTCGGCAACTTCAAACCGTCGTCATACACCTTGCCCTTCACTTACCACCATCTACTCGTCGCAAATTCAATGCCAGAGACATCGATTTCATGCCACTTTATTGTTTCCTTCATCCACAATCCACCACCATCACCATCATCATCACGACACCCTTTTTGTTCCAGCCCCTTTCTCCACAGACTCCCATATATACCGACTTCAACCCTTTTCAGTTAAAACTACCCTATCTAATCAACATATTCACATGCCATTGCCTTCACAAGAACAAATGCATAGAATGATAGAACCACCAACAACCCTGCAGTGAGGACTTTGAAATAATATGTAAAAGAAAGAAAAAAACAGAAAGGTTGGTTTCCTGCGTTTTTTCACTTTTTGGGGTATTATTTGATCTTGAATTTTTGCTGAAACGAAAACTACATTGAGGAGCCAAGTCTACATGGAACTGTAACGTCGTGTTAATTGGTAAGTATTCAAATTTAAATCATAAAAGTGGTTAGAAGTTATTAATGTGACCATTCACTTTAAAGCGCATTTTGTTTACTAGCAAAAGTATGAGTCGAATAAGATTAGTGATAATTATCATGAAGTCGAGAAATTGAGTTAATTATGCTAGAATAATCTGGTGTTATGTTATGTGTGCAATGGAGATGTTTAAATAGGAAGAATAGGACATGAGGTATGTCCTAGGGTAGTTAGCGGCGATATCAATCTAAGATAGCGGAACTAAGTGAAAGTACATTTCTATATTAGATAGAAATAACAAAGTATGATACAATGTAGTTAGCGTCGTGATTGGGTGAGTTTAACGACGCTATCTAAGGGTGATAGTGACGCTAAGTTAAAACTGACATAAAAACTATAAGGGCATGTTAGGGGTCATTCTGGAAGGTTTAAGTCTTGAAAAACATCACTCTAAGAAAGAAGAGAGCTACTGAGGATTCCTGGGAGTCGATTGAAGGGTTAAACTCAATAATTTGGAGAAGAGGAAGCTACTTTGCACCTTAAGAGGTAAGAATTCAAGTTTTGATATGAGATTAGAAGTTAATCTAATTGAATTGAAGTAGTTACAAGGAGGAGTATGTGAGTTTTGTGTAATACGGTTATTAGGAAAGATGTTTAAGATTAACTTGAATAAAAGGGTTTAATCCAAACCATAGTGGGATAAATGAACACTAAACCCTTACTAGCCCTAATATTAGTCTAATCTTGTGGGAAAAGGACTTGGGATGAGGTCTAGAATGAGTAAGTCATTATAGTAAGGAAGAAGGGTTGAGTAACAGAGTTAGCAGCGCGAAGGTATCTAATTCGAGACGCTAAGGTCACAAACCCTGGAAAGAATCGCGACACCTTCGGAGTTAGAGGGTCGATCTAGATGGGTTGGTGGTGCTAACTTATACAGAGGGTTTATTCTTTTATTTTCAAGCAGATTTCTAGTAAGCATAAATACCCTCATATCTATATCTATGGGGTGTAACTGAATAAATAAAGAGTAATGACGCAGTTTCTGTTGGATTAGGTGTCTAAGCCATGACTAATAATTTGTATTTACCTAATTGATAGTAGCAAAGTCCATTTGGGTTGCCCTCATGACTAGAGGTTTAGCAGAAAATCCAGGAGAGAGAAAGATTGATTTATTATATGATTAATAAATCAATAGAAATAAAATAAATAGTTTATTAATATATTATGGTGATAATATATTAATTAGAAACTATATTAATTAATTAGAAATTAATCTGGAATTAATTGGAATTAATTTGGTGATTAATTTGATTAACTAAAGGTGCAAGGGCTGAATTGTAATTATTCAATAGTTGAGTAAGTGACAGTTATGGTAGTTTAAGTGGGCAACGAAATTATGGAGGGATTATCCATAATTTCGATTATTATATGTTAGGATAAATAGATTTGAATTGATAGATAAAGGTTTATCTTATTTGAATTCAAAAAGGTTTATCTCTAAAGGCTTATCTGGTGGCTACTTGGAAACTATAAATAGAGACCCCTAGACACCATAAAAGCCACTACTTTTTCCTCTCTTCCCTCTCTCTGGAACTTTCGAAAACCCTAGTTTTGGGTGTGACTTCATTTGAGGAAAGACACTTGCGTTGCTTAGCTTGCAAGAAACAACTAAAAGGTTAGTTTTTCTGATTTTATTCTTTTAGTTATTTTCTTGTGGTTATTATATGTTCAATTAAAAGAAAACATAGATCCAATCTATGTTTCATGTGAACTTATGATTTTAGTTCATAGATTTGCATAAAACCTTTCAGTGGTATCAGAGCATTTTGGTTGTTTTCTTGTTGAATTGCTATAATTGTCTTCCTAAAAATTAGGGTTTAATGCTTATAAACCCTAATTGGCCATATCGATTTTAGGGTTAAGGTTTTGGAAACCCTAGCCCCTCCCCTCTATGATTTTCGATTTTCTCATTAGGGTTTTAGAAGGCTTTCTATTTTTGGTAACTTTAATTATTTAAATGGATAACCTTAAACCCATTATTTGTTAATTTCAAAAATTAGGGGGTTTAAGATATGTTTAAATTAATTTGATTAATTTGTGATACCTATCTAGTTTTAGTTAATTTAATTAATTGTTTAATTAAAAGATAATTAATGGTTTAATTTAATTTTAAATTTAATAGTTTTAAATTTCGAAAAATTAAAAGATAAAACTAGGAATATTTTAAAAGTCTAAAATATTTGGATTTAATTAATTTAATTAATTGTTTAATTAAAAGATGAATTAAATCTTTTAAAGGTTTAATTTAATTTTAAATTTAATAGCTTAAATTTCCAATAAATTAAAAGATAAACCAGGAATATTTTAAAAGGTTTAAAATACATCTTATATATATTATAATTAATAGTTAATATTATATGTATAAGATAATTGGGTAGTCAAATCAATAGTAGGCCTCATTCACGAAGCTGGTCTATAAGGAGGGTATAAGGAAACTGCCTATAAAATGGCGGTTGAATGGGTGTTCACTCTCACCCACCGCTCTCTTGATCAGTGGAGGGTCGTTAGCCGAACGGGTTTGGTAGAACAACTTAATCTCATTAAAAGTATAATGTTATTAATGAAAGTACTAGAACAACTTTATAAAATCCCAAATCTAGTTACTTTAGGAAAAATGTGAAAAGATGCTAACCCATGAAATTGCACATTACACTTTATGAGACATTAGTGGAGCGTGTGTGGTTAACCGACACACTAATAGGGGCTCATAAAGAGTGGTAATGAGTTTCTCATGATTTATCATTGTTGATGGAGCGTTTGTGGTTAACCGGCACATCAATTAGAGATGATAAATGACATTGAGGTTATCGAGCATATATGCATGGTTATTCACATCCAGTTTGTGATCCTCGACATCCCAGTCACAAACAGTGGAGCATATCCGAGATTAAACATGCCATTGAACAGTTCAATGAAACTCAACAGATCTAGGAATTTCATAAGACTGAAATTGATAAATGTTTATCTACCTTAATGACCATTATGTTGTGATTACGGCATCCCTCTTCACACCATAGTTGGGGTATTTTGGATCCTAGCCTCTTTAAATAATATATTGGGTAATTGTTTAAAAAGGATTAAAATTAAACTAATTCAAATTTTATAGATGTCTAAAGATAGTGTCAATTCTCCTCCTTCACCCATTTCTAAGAGTCTCAGAAAGCACCTGTTCAATATGGTAAGGCTGACTGGCCTTGGCTATGTGATATGGCTTTGCAATTAGAGAATGATTATTAGTTTTGCTGGCAAACCATATCTGACTGAGTGTCCGCTCCTTGTTCTACCAAAGCATGGCATCGTACAGTAGCTTGTGATGAGCATGACCCCTTGACTATTAAGTCAAAGGAAGTTTGTTGCCTCATGCGATTTATCATTGACCCCGAGTTCCGCAAGGATTTAGAATTTCTGGGTCAGATAAGTTAGCACAGCTGGTTGAGGAAAGGTTCCGAGAACTGGTTGAAAAAGGAACGAACTAGGATATTCAAAGAGCTTGAAGTTGCAAGCTAGAAGGAAGTAGCACCAGTTTTCATGTTCTCATGATTGAGGGATACATGGGCAAACTGTATAAAATTAGGTCACCCCTTCTAATCGGGAGTTAAGCATTAGCTCGACTCGCTGATCTGTTTATCCAGATGAACAGAAAGGGTAACCAGATTAAGACAATCATGGAAATACATTCAATGTCGACTTTGTATGAGTCGTTCATGGAGAAGCATAGTTCCATTGATTCAGCTGCTTCGTGATTGAGTCCAGTATTAAGGCGCATCAAGAAATGATCCAGATCGTCTGGACCGATTGTTCGATGTATCAAACTGGGAATCCACAAGGTGGGACACAGTCACAGAAAGATTGGAAAAATGCTCCAAAGCCGAACGGTTTGGCAACTCATGAATATCTTAAAACTCAGAACTCCTGATCCTTAATTCCTTGATACAGGATGTGTTTATCACATTTGCTCTGTATGCATGGACTAGGTAGGATGCGGGATTTTTGTTGCAAAGGAGCACATTCGGATTGGATCTGAAGCTTATGCAGTTTTGGAGTTTAGTTAGATACTATGACCTTGTTATTAGCTTATTAGATGAGTGCGACATTACCTGTTCAAGGATATTTCGGTTTTATAAAATGTTAATTTTCCTTTTAATGCATGTTTATCCTTGAAATGTTGTATGAGTGTGTTAATTGCATGAATGGTAATGACTTGAATGATGATGCATCCAAAGTGTTTGGATTCATGAATTGTGTTTTCTATGATTGTTAAAATATATTTTATAAAATCAATTCAACCAAAGGTCCAGTTGGACAGGACTTTGGAATCATTTGACTTAGAGTCACATGATGAATTGAGTTCTTAATAAAACCATGTGTGGCAAGAAATGAATCACCCAAAGATCCAGTTGGACAGGACTTTGGAATCATTTGACTTAGAGTCACATGATGATTAAGTTCTTTATAAAGCACATGTGGCAAGAAATGAATCACCCAAAGATCCAGAGGATAGGATTTTGGAATCAGTTGACTTAGAGTCAGGTGATGATTTCATATCTTGAACAAATTAACAAAGTCATAAATTTACATAGAGATGTATAAGATATTAATATTTTGAGCAACATACACATAAGTTTCTGTGTATTGCTCGAATCTTCGAACACAGCACAATTAGTTATACTTCATGATATTTGTCAATTAGTATGACAAATATGGCTTCGCTTATTAGAATAAGCGATTGATTGAAACCTTGAAGTGTTCAAGGATTTCAAAGGAAGTATAAGATCAACAGAACCTGAGTGACAACATGGACTGAGAAAATGTTTCACAGTTTTTCCTCTTCCAAGAATATTAATGGTTATAATGTATCTTAGGGAAGATGATTGAGCATTGGTCGAAATAGTTTGATCCTCGATGTATAAGATACATTTCCAATTAGTTTTTCGATGAATTGAATATTCAACCAGTCAGACCATAGAAACCATATTCCGACCACATCTTAGACTAAGTAGGTTATGCAGACACTGTCTGAAATGTAAAGCTGGGATCGTCCCACTTGTACATAGAAAGTCCAGGGTCATGTAGCGTTCGTCCGAACCTCATGACTAGCCTGAACCTGATCAACAATGTCGTTTCATTGGCTATCCTGATGTACCTGTGAAAGAATAGCTCTTTTAGAAAGGACTCATGTTCTAAGGAAAAAGTGGGAGTTAAGACAGTCCTGGATGAGATCAGGATCAGCCAAGTGAAAGAACCTTTAGTCATCACTAGGCTTTGGGCAGGAATCAGATTCCTGTTAAACCTGACATACTCTTCTCTTAACCAGTAGTATTAGTCACCGTCATAAAGTGTTGTGATCTGGGTGACATACCAATTAGTGGTAAAACACTAAAGTTGGTACGGATTAGCAGTCCGACTACTTGGAAGCATTTGTGAGCCCGGTTGTTGCCAATTTGATTGATTTTACACCTGATTTAAAAACCAGTGGGAGTAATTGAATCATCAAAAGAAAGCGACATGGATAGAAATGTACTTACTGAACATCTGGTTGAGTGAGACGATACTCAGAGTCAAGCAATTGATTCCGAGAGAAGCACTCTCAATAGAAGATAAAATCTGAAAGGATACTGCATGGCACATTGTGAGACGTTAGTGGAGCACATGTGGATTACCGGCACACTAATAAGGACTCACAAAGAGCATGCAAATACAGTAGGTACATGGCCCTGGGATTCATCCCACGGGCACCTAGCAGGAAAGGAAATTCGGATTCTCAAAATGTGCCAAAAGTTTTGGATTTTGTGAACAGCCTAAAAGATTCCCATAACTATGTCAGAAAGGTTTCGGATTCTCAAAATGTGCCAAAAAGGTTTGGATTTTGTGAAGAGTCCGAAAGAGTCAAAGTTAGTGGGAGTGTCGCTGTTATCTACTATCTCCATATGTGGGTTACATACTGTTTCTAGGAAACGTCTTTTTCATTACAAAGTGTAATGACTTGGTGTTAAGAGACGGATTTCTATGAAAGACTTAATAGAGATACAGCATACTCAGGTGGTTGTAAACGTCTATAAGATAGATCGAAACTCTGCCAAGACGATCTTGATGAGATTCAAGATGCATAGCCCCAGGAAATGGTTTTTCCTATCATTGCAAAGTGTGATGACTTGGCATGAAAGAAATAAAGAAGGTGCAACATACTCACGTAATTCACAAACATCTATTGGATAGATGAAATCGTCAGCATAGACCTAGCCATTGTAAGCATAATCTTGATAAGATTCAAGATGCATGAAAAGAGTCTCCGAAAGGAAATACTTTTTCGAAAATCATGACACAAGGATTATAAATAATCTTTGGATTCCAAAAGGGTTTGGAATAAGATTAGATCGGGTTCCACAAGTTTCTTGGATCGATCAAAATGTCATGAACATATCTTAATGACTTGATGCTTAGGGCATAGTAAGTTGGATTCAGGACATTGTCTGGCTGGGAATACTGGATGGTTTGTTTTCATTGGGAAATGATTGGGGTGAAAGTAATAGTAATAATTTGAAAGATTTTTTCTAAGTGGTAATTTGACGTTAAAGGACTTCATGGTTAAAGAATCTCGTTGGTATTCTGATGGAGCGTGTGTGGTTCACCGGCACATCATAGCACCTCGAATCAGTCTTAGGGTGCAGTCAAGTAGACTAAAGACCCCTAGAACCATAGGAAGTCACAGTACACATTACCAGAATGGAGTTAGGAGAGAAAAAGACAGGATAACGTATTGAGATGTCATCGGAAGAACATCCGACTGGATCATCTGCAATAAAGTGCATCAGTATAAGATACTTTGGATACATAGAAAGAGTGAAAGGTTCATAAAGACGTAGCTATAAAATTAGAATTGAAAGTTTAAAAGAAATCTTGAAACCGATAATAGTTTATGACAAGATCCGACTTGGTGATTACCTCATAGAGACTTGGTAATAAGCAGGAGTAGCTACCAGTCAGATCTTTATGTTTCGCTTTCGCATGTTTTACTTCCTGAATAATTTAATTATTCAGAAAGGTCCATAGTCGCTCATACTTTGGGAAGTAAGTATTGAATCAAGACTGTCATGAATTGTTTTGTAGACTGTCTAAGGAGTTAGACATAGCAATATGATTGCTACAACATTCATGAATACTTAGAAATAGAGATCTGAGTATTGGATAAACCCACGCTCAATAGATTTCTTCATGGATTATATCACAAGCAATGTTGAGACGATAGTATCTTATGATCTTGAAGTAGAGAGATATGAGTTATAATTTACAAGGCAGTTGTTCGTTGATGGTACGAAAACGCATCTGTAACTCGATGTTATAAAACGTGTTGTTGTGAATAATTTGACTGGTAAAAGATATAAGCATATGAGTCGAAGCTTATTCATTCCTTGACCCTGATGGGAAACAGATATCTGTAGGCCTCTCGATGATTTTGAAGTTGACTAAAGTGCTGGCCAGCCAGGACTGAATTGATGTTCAATTATAAGTCCTAAAGTCATAAGCATATGAGTCGAAGCTTATTCGTTCCTTAACCCTGATGGGAAACAGATATCTGTAGGCCTCTCGATGATTTTGAAGTTGACTAAAGTGCTGGCCAGCCATGACTGAATTGATGTGTTCAATTATAAGTCCTAAAGTCATAAGTAGACTCGAAAATCGGGAAACAGAGTACCGGACATAGATTGATCTCAATCCATGTATCATGTCTGGAAATATCTTGTTTAACGAAGGATCATATGATCACTTATCTATGGACATAACTGACTAGGTCAGAGTTCGGCAGCAGTTTCTAGGAAGCTACTGTTTGCTGATTAATTTGAGGTTAAATTAGTAATTATAGTCATAGACTTATCCAAGTGGGAGACTGTTGGATTAGGTGTCTAAGCCATGACTAATAATTTGTATTTACCTAATTGATAGTAGCAAATTCCATTTGGGTTGCCCTCATGACTAGAGGTTTAGCAGAAAATCCAGGAGAGAGAAAGATTGATTTATTATATGATTAATAAATCAATAGAAATAAAATAAATAGTTTATTAATATATTATGGTGATAATATATTAATTAGAAACTATATTAATTAATTAGAAATTAATCTGGAATTATTTGGAATTAATTTGGAGATTAATTTGATTAATTAAAGGTGCAGGGGCTGAATTGTAATTATTCAATAGTTGAGTAAGTGACAATTATGGTAGTTTAAGTAGGCAACGAAATTATGGAGGGATTATCCATAATTTTGATTATTATATGTTAGGATAAATAGATTTGAATTGATAGATAAAGGTTTATCTTATTTGAATTCAAAAAGGTTTATCTCTAAAGGCTTATCTGGTGGCCACTTAGAAACTATAAATAGAGACCCCTAGGCACCATAAAAGCCACGACTTTTTCCTCTCTTCCCTCTCTCTGTACCTTTCGAAAACCCTAGTTTTGGGTGTGACTTCATTTGAGGCAAGGCACTTGCATTGCTTAGCTTGCAAGAAACAACTAAAAGGTTAGTTTTTCTGATTTTATTCTTTTAGTTATTTTCTTGTGGCCTTTAGGAATTTATTATATATTCAATTAGAAGAAAACATAGATCCAATCTAGGTTGCATGTGAACTTAGGATTTTAGTTCATAGATTTGCATAAAACCTTTCAGTTTCTAGGGTATTTATAAGTATATATACACACACACACACACATACACACACACACACACACATATATATATATATATATATATATATATATATATATGTGTGTGTGTGTGTGTGTGTGTGTGGTACAATGTAGGTACTTTTGTAAAATAAAGGAAGAAGGGCATGATTATCTACCAACACATACCACATAGAGCTGTATATAATAACTGTACTAGATGAGTAATCGATACTTTATCCTTCTGTGGTATATAATTGTCGAGTCTTTATGGCTCGGGGTTATCTATCGAGCCTTTGTGGCTTGGAGTTCATATTGGCCTTAGTGGTCGGAGTTCGGCCTTACAGCGCATATACATTGTGAGGGCTTTATTGGTCGGTTATTCTCACATAAAAAGGGGGACGGTGAGCCTTTGTGACTCGAGACCATGGGGGATGTGGAGGGGATGGATGGGTGGTTGGAGGAAATGTGAAAGAACCGGGGTTGTGATATATGTGATGGATATGTGATTGTGTATTTATACTTTCCTTGTGATATTATACTATATGATATGTGTTGATTATTCATTGAGCTTTTGTAGCTCATTATTGTGTGTGAAAACTGAAAACCTTTCAGGTTCCAGAGACCCTGCTAAGGGGAAGGATGCGGCTCAGGTTTAGGAGCACCATACCTGTATAGATGAAGACCGTGCCCGGGTTGGAGAGAGTTTTGTTACGTTTTTGTACTCCCTGATATCACTTGCGTACCTCTTATATGTAACTGATACTATGATAAAATTGTATTTTAAAAAATGAAAACTTTGGATGTATTTATTATTATGGGTTATTGCTACTATAGCACCATAAAGTTTCGATTTTTAATCGATTTGGTCCTTAAATTTGTTTTTTTGCGCAATAGACCATTAAACTTTTAAAACACGTGTCAAATTAGGGAAAATCGAGGGTTTTAATATGTTAGCCAGTTGAACATGATGACATGGAATATGATTTATAATATCAGAAATGTTTAATTGCCACGTAATAGAAGCTTATATTATTGAGAGGCAAATCAGTGAATCCACACCACAAGCAGAATACGAACGAAGAAGCTCAGTCTAGGGTTTTTATGCGATTAAACGGAGAGGAGCAGAGAAGCTCAAGAAATGACGACTTCGAACCTTGATCCTGAGGGAGTATTTGCGACTGTGGAGCTCACCTATAAAGGCGTGTTTTGTCGATGTCCTTTCTTGTCACACCCCCAAACCGTAATGGCGGAAACGTTCGAGGGTGGATGACTTCATGAACAATATCATAACAGAGTTGAATAATAGTGATTCCAAGCAAGACAACCATCATTAAGTAATTGCAAATGTTACATTGTTTAAAAGTTTCATGTTTCAAATACAATTACAATGATATCAAAATAAACAAAAATGACGTCGTAACGTCCCTTCGAATAGCGCTGGAGAATTACCTTATCAATTTCCTGAGAATACAAGTAATTTGAAAAGTGTCAACAATTAAGTTGGTGAGTTCATAAGATTTTTGCATAAGAAATGTCCTTTGTTTGTAAACGATAGTGTTGAAAACCAAGAAAATCCAATATTTTCTCATAAAATGTTCAAGTCTTTAAATCCCAAAGACTAAAATGTAATTATGTAAAATGTAATGTAACTTTCGTTGAAATGTATATTTCCACGTAAACAATTTATAAAATTTTTAAGTTGATTATTTTCCCATGTGAGATACCCTATAACCATACTGTGACTAGTTGGCCTGCTGCGACGTTCTTCAGGCGTCGGAATGTTAGACATTTGGACACCTCAGACCTGCCGGTCAAGCTGTAGCTAGCAGCTCAGGTGCGGGGTTGTCAAGCCCCGTATAGATCTATACTCAAATATCGCGCTCTCTTACCCAGACTCAGGTTATAAAAGTTCAGGACTTATAATAGGTACTTATAAAAGTACTGTGAAAATTCATCTCACAAAAATGTATGTATTCCAATCAACTTGTTTACGTATGATTTGTATATAAAAACTTTTGTAATCATCCATTATCATTTTTCCCATGATAATATAGTAATATTTAATAATTATATAATTTCATATAATTATTTTTGTCATGTCCAAAATGTCATAATAGCCTTATATTCATAAACTATTCCAATAATAGTCTATTTTTAGTATTTCGTCGTAATAATCATATTTTTGTGAATAATAACGAAGTAACTTATTCAAAAGATTATCAATATCATCTTTTAAGATATTTCTCACAAAAATTATGCAATATCTTGATTATAACCGTTTTTGCTAGAAAATAGTACTTATGTTTATCAAAACGTAGTTTTTACTAGTTTTCGTTTTTATCCAAGATCTAGTATTTTTGTACACTTTGTTTGTAGTTGTTACAACTTTTACACAACCAAATATGTCATAGTGTTTATAATACATGGAGTTATCCATATTTTATACCAAGTTCATCTTTACACATTTTCTAGTTTTCATCTTTATAACATTTTTGTCCAAGAACTAACATTTTTACACACTTTATTTATAGTTTGAAAACTTTTACACTAACATTATATGTCATTATGATCATCATACATAGCAATATCCATAAATCATATCAAGAGCATTTTTACACAACAACTAGTTTTATAAATTTGTGTAAATCATTATTTATAGCATTTTAACTCATATAAACTTGAATAAAACAACATTTATAGTAATTAAACTTGTATTCTCCCCCAAAAAGGTTAGAAAATATGAAAATGTGGGGTATGAACTCACCCTTGTAGTGTGCTTGGCTTAAAAACTAAGTATTTCTTGGAAGATCGGTGGTAGGATTGAAGATCCAAGCCTTGGAGCTCGGAGAACCCTTGGACAATGCTATTATCCAAAGGTTTTTCATGAATGTTAGTGTGTGTAAATGGTGTAAAACTTATGTAATATAGATTAGAATCACAAGAGGAACTAACTTACCAAGCTTGGAGTGTTTTGCACTAAAAATGATGGATGGTGGTGGTGTATGGTGGTGGCCGGCGGTGGTTGTGGTGGAGGAAGGAGAGAGCCGAGAGTAGTGAGGGTGGTGGGGGTGATCGGATTCTAGAGAGAAAAAGAGGAGAGTGTTGAGTGTTTTTGCTCCAAATGAGATGTAATATTGTTTAAATCAAAGTTTGGATTTTGTTGCATTAGTTTATTCCTAGCCCACATCCTTGCCTAGATTTGGAATAGTAATCCTAAGATTGTGGTTTGATGGCTTAGTTCATGGGGAGGGGTAGGGGGTGGGGGTGGTGTGGTTTTTAAATAAATAGCATCATACTTGTATAAAATGTGTGATTTTTATAAAATAGTAAGACGTTTTAGTGAAATTTTATGCGTTTTTGACGAAACGAAGTTCTAAATAATTATTTTGTATAAAACATTGCCAAACATTTATTTTGATTGAATTATAACTCGTTGGATGCCGAAATACGTGTTTAAGCGCAGTATTCTTCCGATTTCGCGATTTTTGACGTTTTACCGCAAATTGCATTTAGCTTTGAAATTAATGAAAGGTTTTCTGCAAACCATGAACTAAATAACCTAAGTTCACATGCAACCTATAAGGATCTATGTTTTCTTCTAATTGAACATATAACAAAACCTAAAGGCCATAAGAAAATTAACTAAAAGAATAAAATTAGAAAAACCAACCTTTTAGAATTTTCTGGAACCTGAGCAGCAAAATTATCCTCCCTCAAATGAGATCACACCCAAAGCTAGAGGAGAGGGAATCGAAAATCCAGAGAGAATATGTGAAAGTGGCGTGAATATATGATGCCTGGGAACCCTTATTTATAGTTTCCAAATGGCCAGTTGATAAACCTTAGAGATAAACCTTTTTGAATTCAAATAAGATAAACCTTTTATCTTTTAATTCAAACTCCTATTTATCCCATTATATCAATTTCGAAATTTCTATATACCATATATAGAAATCGAAATCCACTGGTCACTCCCAGTGTCACTTACTCAACTATTGAATAATTACAGTTTTAGTCCCTGCACCTTTAATTAATTAATTTAATCCCCAAATTAAATCCAATTAATTCTGGATTAATTCCTAATTAATTAATATAGTTTTTAATTAATATATTATCACTTTAATATATTAATAAGCCATATATTTAATTCCTGTTGATTTATTAATCCCATAATAAATCAATCTTTCTCTCTACCGAATTTTCTACCAAACCTCCAGCCATGAGGGCAACCCAAATGGACTGTTCTTCTATTAATTAGGTAAATACTAATTATTAGTCATGGCTTAGACATCTAATCCAACAGTCTCCCACTTGGTTAAGTCTATGACTATAATTACCGATTTAGCCTCTAATTAACCAGTACTTTAAGCTTCCTAGAAACCAATGCCAAACTCTGATCTAATCAGTCCTGTCCATAGATAAGTGATCAGATGATCCTCCGTCCAACTAGATATTTTTCAGACTCAAGACATGGATAAAATCAATCTGGTCTGATTCACTGTTCCTCGATTTTCGATTTGCATATGACTCTTAGACTACCAATTTAGTCCCGGTTGGCCAACCATTTTAGTCAACTTCAAAATCATCGAGAGGCCTACATATATCTGTTCCCCGTTAGGGTCAAGGGACGAATAAACTTCGACTCATATACTTATGTCTTTTACCAGACAAATCATTCACAACAACCCGTTTTATAACACCGAGTTACCGATGCGTTTTCGAATTATCAATGAACAACCGTCTAGCAAATCATAACTCATATGTCTTAGCTTAAATATCAAAAGATATTACGTCTCAATATTGCTCGTGATGTAATCCATGAAGCAATCCATTGAGCGCGGGTTTATCCAATACTCAAATATCCATTTCCAAGTACTCACGAATGGTGCAGCAATCCAATTGCAATGTCTAACGCCTTAGACAATCTATTACCAATTCATGACAGCCGCACTTCATACTTACTCCCTAAAAGTATGAGCGACTGTGGATATTTGAATAATCCAATTATTCAGGAAGTAAAACATACAAAATGAAACACAATGATATATTATTGACAAAATTAGTAAACCATTACTCATTAATAAATCTCCATTATTAAATCACAAAAGTCAAATACAATAACATTGTTACAAGTTTCAAAAAACTATCTAATTACAAACACTTATATCATCTCTTAATCCAATGCTCCTAGCATGCTGATTATGCTTAATCCTACTCAGAGCCTTTGTCAAGGGATCTGCAGGATTATCTTCCGATGATACCCTCTTTATAAGGAGGTGACCTTCTTCTACCCTATGCCTGATGTAGTGGTACTTTCTGTCGATATGTCTGGACTTTCCATGATCTCGCGGTTCCTTTGTCAAGGCGAACGCACCTTCGTTATCGTAGAATAGTTCCAAGGGCTCCTGAATACTCGGGACTACTCCAAGGTCACCGATAAAGTTCTTCAGGCAAGCCGCTTCCTTTGACGCTTCACTTGCTGCTATGTACTCTGATTCGCACGTAGAATCAGCCACTGTTTCTTGCTTGGAACTTTTCCAAGTAACTGCTCCACCGTTCAAAAGGAATACCCAGCCCGACTGAGACCGACCACTGTCTCTATCTGTCTGAAAGCTGGCATCTGTATATCCTTCAACTCTCAAGGTATCACTGCCACCGAGGACTAACACCATGTTCTTTGTCCATCGCAGATACTTGAGTATATTTTTCACAGCTATCCAATGCGCCCTTCCAGGGTTACTCTGGCACCGACTGACCATGCTCAAAGCAAAGGCCACGTTAGGGCGAGTACACGTCATAGCGTACATGATCGATCCTGCAGCTGAAGCATAAGGTACCCGACTCATTTCAGCTATTTCTTCGTCTGTACTCGGACTTTGAGTCTTACTCAATTTTGCATTACTTTGGATAGGCAGCTCTCCCTTCTTGGAATTTTCCATACTAAACCTTTTCAGTACCTTTTCCAAGTATGTACCCTGACTAAGTCCAATTAGTCTCTTCTTCCTATCTCTCAATATTCTTATCCCGAGAATATAGGCAGCCTCTCCTAGGTCCTTCACGGCGAAACATTTCCCAAGCCAAGCCTTGACATCTTGCAAGGTTGGAATATCGTTTCCCATGAGCAGTATGTCATCGACATACAGCACCAGAAAGGTGACTATACTCCCACTAGCCTTGACATATACGCAGGACTCATCCTCGCTCCTAGAGAAGCCAAACTCTTTGACTTTCTCATGGAAACAAAGATTCCAGCTGCGAGAAGCTTGCTTCAATCCGTAGATTGATCTCTCAAGCTTACACACTTTATTAGGATACTTTGCATCGACAAAACCCTCTGGCTGATTCATGTAAACATCCTCAGTCAACTTCCCATTAAGGAAAGCGGTTTTTACGTCCATCTGCCAAATTTCATAGTCATGAAATGCAGCTTTGGCCAGCATAATCCTAATAGACTTTATCTTGGCTACTGGTGAGAAGGTCTCGTCATAGTCAACCCCTGGGGTTTGAGTGAAGCCTTTCGTAACCAGTCTTGCCTTGAAAGTGTGTACCTTTCCGTCCATGTCGGTCTTCTTCTTGAAGATCCATTTGCACCCGACTATCTTTCGACCCGGTACGTTGTCAACCAAGTTCCAAACTTGATTGTCATACATGGACTTGATCTCGCTATCCATGGCCTCTTTCCACTTGGCAGACTCAGGGCCCGCCACTGCTTCCTGTTAGTTAGCTGGTTCATCCAAATTTATCAGTGTCCTATCACTGACAAACGTGTCCCCATCCGAAGTTATATGGAACCCATAAAACTCGGGTGGCATGCTAACCCTACCGGAACGCCTAAGAGGTAAGGATACATCTGTCGGACCAACAGGAACTTCTTCATCATGTTGGTTGCTAGTTTCTCCTAAGGTTGCGTCATCCGATGACTCTTGAATTTCTTCCAGATCAATGGTACTCCCACTGTCCTCTTTGAATATGAGCTCTCTCTCTCTCGAAAGACCGCTCGTCTAGCTACAAAGACCACGTCCTCGCTCGGTCTGTAGAATAGATATCCAAAGGACTGTTTGGGATAACCAAGGAAGCAACACCTTTCGCTTCTTTCTGCGAGTTTGTCTTGAGTCTCTCGTCTAACGAAAGCCTCACAACCCCAGACTTTGATATGTGCCAACGAGGGAACTTTCCCCGTCCACATTTCATGAGGTGTTTTAGCAACCCTTTTAGTTGGGACAAGATTGAGGATATGGGCGGCAGTCTCTAAGGCATACCCCCAGAAGTGAATGGGAAGTGAAGCTCGACTCATCATGGAACGAACCATGTCCAACAGGGTTCGGTTGCCCCTCTCTGCAACACCGTTCAACTGTGGTGTCCTGGGAGGTGTCAACTGCGAAACTATTCCGCATTCCTTTAGATAGTCTAGGAACTCGATACTTAGATACTCTCCGCCTCTGTCAGACCTGAGCATCTTTATCTTCCTGCCTAATTGATTCTCTACCTCGTTCTTAAATTCTTTGAACTTTTCAAAGGTGTCCGACTTGTGCTTGATCAAGTAGATATAACCGTATCTACTAAAATCGTCGGTAAAGGTCACGTAGAAACGCGTGCCATCCTTTGTGGTTGATCTGAATGGACCACACACATCCGTGTGAATGATGTCCAGCAGACCCTCACCTCTTTCAAAAGACCCTTTGAAAGGTGATTTTGTCATCTTGCCCAACAGACAAGATTCGCATACATCATCCGACCTGAGGTCGAATGATTCCAACACTCCATCCTTTTGGAGTTGGGCGATGCGTTTCTTGCTGATGTGCCCGAGCCGACTATGCCACAGACATGCCTTTTCTACACCACTAGTAGAATCAATATAATTTACACTATGTCCTAAATTGTCAACACATTCAACAGTTTCATACACACCATCACAAGGATAAGCAGTGAAAATCAAAATACCATTTTTGAAAACAGAAATCGAACCAATTTTATTATCAAAAGAAAATTGAAATCCTTGTCTGAACAATGCGTGAAATGAAATAATGTTTCTTGCCATTTCTGGCGAATAGCAACAATTAAATAACTCTATACTAACATCACTACTAAGCCCTAAACTATAAACGCCGATCTTGGTAACAGGGGACGATCTCCTATTGCCCATGATCAAGTTCAGTCTACCGTGCTCCACCTCCCTGCTTTCCTTTAGGCCCTGCAGATCAGAACAAATGTGAAAACCACATCCTGTATCAAGGACCCAAGAATTAGAAGATGGTGAGTTTTTAGAGATAGTGTATATACCTGCTGTCGATGGCTTTACTTTCCCATCCTTGACATCCTGCAAGTATTTGGGGCAGCTTCTCTTCCAATGGCCCTTCTCTTTGCAGTAAAAACAGTTGGCTTCATCGGGGTTGGCCACACAAGGAATCTGAGAAGACTTGGTTCTCGAGCCATTGCTGGACGACCCGACCTGAACCTTTTCCCTCCAATTTTGATTAGGAGGGCCCTTCCTCTTCTTTCCTTTGCCACTTCCAATGGCTAGGACGGGATGATTAACCGAGGGTACACTTTTACCCTTCATCCCGTCCTCAGCAACTCGAAGCATGCGATGCAACTCAGTCAGGTTAGCCTGATTGTTGTTCAATTGATAAGCCAGCCTGAACTGGTCATAAGAACTCGGTAGGGAGTTAAGCACTATGTCAACGGCCAACTCCTCTGATACAGGCATCGCAAGCTTTCTAAGCCGCTCCATGTAACCTTGCATTCTTTGCACATGAGCGCAGATGGACTCTCCATCTTTAGGTTTGCTGTTCGTGAAGTCCTTGACCACCTCGCACCTCTCGATGCGCTCTTGCTTGCAGAACTTTTCCTCAAGCTCCTTGTGCATCTCAAAGGGCCAGTAGTCTTCGTATATCCTTTGCAATTAGGGGTTCATTGTGGCGATCATGATGCAGGCCACTTTGGTCGCATCATCAGAATGTTTTTGGTACGAGGCAATTTCCTCGGGAGTAGCAGTTTCAGGGTCAACATCGACAAGCTCAGTCTCGAGAACATACTCTTTGTTCTCGTACCTCAGAGCCATCTTGATATTTCTAATCCAGTCATTGTAGTTTGTCCCGTTCAATTGAACCTTGGAACACAGTGAGAGGATAGAGGGAACACTGGAGTTTGATTGGGGAGCGGATTGATCAGCAGAAGACATCTATAAAAGAAGGTAAGTTTAATTAGATACTTGTCGGTCCTTATAATAACCCAATATAAAATAAGGCTAGGATCCAACTATAACAATTTTCAACATAGAAGAGGGATGCCGTAATCTATAAGCAAATTTTATAAAGGTAGCCGAATGACGATTCAGCCAATTCCACCGCGGAAAATAATCTTATTATAAATGGAATTCCTAGTTTCTTTTGAGACATATTGAACTGTTCAATAGCATGTTTAATCTCGGATATGCCCCACTGTTTGTGACTGGGATGCCGAGGATCACAAACCGAGTGTGAATAACCATGCAAATTAGCTTGGTACTCTCGGGGTCCATTGTCATCTCAAATTGATGTGCCGGTAAACCATACACGCTCCATCAACAATGATAACACCCGAGACACCCATTGCCACTCTTTATGAACCCCCATTGGTGTGCCGGTAAACCACACACGCTCCACCAACGTTTCATAAAGTGCAATGTGCAATTTCATGGGTTAGCATCGAATTCACATTTTTCCTAAAGTAACTAGATTGGGATTTTGTGTAAAAGTTCTAGTACTTGGATCATTATACTTTTAATGATTAAGCGGTTCTGTCAAACCCGTTCGGCTAACGACCCTCCACTGATCAGGCGAGCGGTGGGTGAGAGTGTTCACCCATTAGACTACCATTTTATAGGCAGTCTCCTTATACCCACTTTATAGACCAGCTTCGTGAATGAGGCCTACTATTGATTTGACTAACCAAATTTATCTCATATATATATAGTATTAACTTTTAATAATACATATAAGATGTATTTTAAAACCCTTTAAAATATTCAAGGTTTATCTTTTAATTTTACCAAATTTAACAATTAAATTTTGAATTAAATTAAACCTTAAATTCGATTTAATCAATTTTAATTACCAATTAAATAAATTAATTAAATCTAAATATTTTAATCATTTTAAAATATTTTTCCCGGATTTTCTATTAATTTTGAAATATTTTAAATTAATTAAATCCTTTTGAATTATCTTTTAATTAACAATTAATTAAATTAATTCAGATAGGTTTAACCAAATTAATCAAATTAATTAAAACCTATCCTAAACCCCCTAAAAATCGATTTCAAATAATGGGGTTTAAGGTTATCCATTTAATTAACAAATAAAGTTACCAAAAATAGAAAACCTTCTAAAACCCTAATTACAATTTTCGAAATAGGCAAGGGGGGGGGGATTAGGGTTTCCAAAACCCTAATCCTAGAAATCGATCCTTAATATAATTAGGGTTTATAGGCTTTAAACCCTAAAACAGTTATAACAATTCAACAAGAAAACAAAACAGGCTCTGATACCACTGAAAGGTTTTCTGCAAACCATGAACTAAATAACCTAAGTTCACATGCAACCTATAAGGATCTATGTTTTCTTCTAATTGAACATATAACAAAACCTAAAGGCCATAAGAAAATTAACTAAAAGAATAAAATTAGAAAAACCAACCTTTTAGAATTTTCTGGAACCTGAGCAGCAAAATTATCCTGCCTCAAATGAGATCACACCCAAAGCTAGAGGAGAGGGAATCGAAAATCCAGAGAGAATATGTGAAAGTGGCGTGAATATATGATGCCTGGGAACCCTTATTTATAGTTTCCAAATGGCCAGTTGATAAACCTTAGAGATAAACCTTTTTGAATTCAAATAAGATAAACCTTTTATCTTTTAATTCAAACTCCTATTTATCCCATTATATCAATTTCGAAATTTCTATATACCATATATAGAAATCGAAATCCACTGGTCACTCCCACTGTCACTCCCACTGGTCACTCCCACTGTCACTTACTCAACTATTAAATCCAATTAATTCTGGATTAATTCCTAATTAATTAATATAGTTTCTAATTAATATATTATCATTTTAATATATTAATAAGCCATATATTTAATTCCTATTGATTTATTAATCCCATAATAAATCAATCTTTCTCTCTACCGAATTTTCTACCAAACATCCAGCCATGAGGGCAACCCAAATGGACAGTGCTTCTATTAATTAGGTAAATACTAATTATTAGTCATGGCTTAGACACCTAATCCAACAATTAAATACTAGATATTATTACGTTACTTATCATATGAATTGTTATTTCATATTTGATGTTTAAGGCATCACATTTTGTATTCTGAGTCCAAACCCTGTGTACTTTTATCCGTTCGCAGCGGTTTAATTGTTGTAACTTTCACATACGAACTCCGTTTTCGACGTTCTATATATCCACAGGTTCGTATTTACGAGTAGATCGTTCTATGAATATTATTATTCTCAAAATAATAATTTTATGATTATCGAATTTTTATGCTACAGTAGTTTGCTGTCCGTATTTTCGGCTTTTAAATCAATAATTGTTTGATTTAGCATACGTAATACTATAATATTAATAATTCATCGCGAAAGTTATCGAAAATAACTTTTCAACATATAAATTAACGTACGCTTCGTTCGAATATAGTTGACTTTTGTTGACCAAAATTTACAATTGTCACATCATCTACCCGTTAGAGAGAATTTCGTCCCGAAATTTAGCTCTTGAGTGGATCCTCAAGGGTTTGGGAAGAGATGTGGATATCTCTGCTTCATCTGGTCTTCACGCTCCCAAGTAAATTCAGGTCCACGCTTGGCACTCCAACGGACCTTAACTATCGGTATGCGGCTCTGTTTCGTCCTCTTGATCTCTCTGTCCATGATCTCTACGGGTTCCTTGTAACGCCAAGACACGCTTTATTATATAATTATAATAAAAGGGTAAATTGGTCATTTTACCTTGGAAGGGTAAAATGGTCTTTTGGACAGAAAAGTATTTGGTTTGAAATAATATTTTGAGTTTTGGACTTAAAATGTTATAAAAACTGATTTTCGGGTCGTTTTACCGAAAAAGGGTATTTTGGTCATTTGACCAAGTCAACGACCAATTATGTAAAAATATTGTTGGTTGTGGCAAAAATGTAAGAAATGAAAGTTTTATTGTAATAAAACTTGGTTATTGTGGTCAAAGTTCAAGAAAATGAACTTTAGGACCAAAATTGTAAAATTTTGTGGTATAAATAAGAGAGAGTTGACTCTCTCATTGACTAGCCATTTGTGCAGCAACGGGAGAAGAATTGGAGATGCGATTTCAGCAAGTTTTGAAGGATTGAAGCATGGAATTGGAATCATAGCATGGAATTGATGATTCCTAAGCTTGAAAGGTTAGTTTTAACCAAATTCTTGAAGTGTTCTTGATTTGGTTTTAAAGAAACTGAAATTTGTAAATTTCAGTTGTGATTATGTGTTTAAATTGATGTAATACTTCCAATAAGTCATGCTAATAAGGACTTAATTCAAGAAAATGGAAGTAGGTTGTTATTATTGATGAATTTGAAGTTTTGGGGTTTTGGAACTAAGAACCCTAATTCTTCATTTTGATTGATTTAGTTGTTTTGAATGGTTGAAAACCTTGTTAAAGTATAAGGTTTTAGCCTAGAAACAAACCCCAAACGATTAAGTCGAGTATTAAGGGCTTAAAATGAGAAAATGGAATTTTATAGCTTGAAAATCGGAACTCCTGGTCTGCTGCTCAGTGATCGCGACCCGACCACAGGGTATGTCGCGACCCGAAGGGCAGGGTCTTCGCGACCCGACCCGCATGGTCGTCGCGACCCGAAGAACTGGGTCTTCGCGACCCGACCAGCATGGTCGTCGCGACCCGACCCCTGGGCAGAAGCTAATTCCCTGTTAAATTTTGGTGCATTTTCCAAGTTTGATTCTTGTGCTAGGCTTATCCGATTGACCTGAAATTTTAAACATAGGTTTAATATGTTGTAAAACTTCATGGAAAATTATCGGAATACGAATACGATCTCCCGAAAGTACTGTAGTAGAATACGTGTATTTCGGGAAGTGTATTAAATTATATAACGATGGTTATTGATTGGAAATACTTGGAAATGGTTCCCAATTGAATTGTATAGGACTCTTGTGTAGTAGAGTCAACTAAAATGATTATTAACCTATTATCATTTGGTATATAAATGAATATATAGGTATGAGACAAAATGGTTGTGGTGCACGCAAAGGCAAGAAACAACCGGAATGTAAATGCAGCTAGCATCTAGGTGAGTAATCTCACTGATATCATATGTGATATATGATGATTGTATTGTTACAGGTTGAAACGGTTTCGAGGGACGAAAATGACAAGTGTAAAAATATATGTAAAAGACAATACCAGATAAGCCGTGAGTCATTGCGATGACAAGAACGGAGCTGTGAGTCAATACATATATATATACACTAATAATGACAAGACCGGAACCAGCCTTGAGTCAATAAAATGAAATGACAAGACCGGAACCAGCCGTGAGTCAATAGAATGAAATGACAAGACCGGAACCAGCCGTGAGTCAATAAAATGAAATGACAAGACCGGAACCAGCCGTGAGTCTAGGCAACAGCGGGCTAACCCGTGAGCCATATTTGATTTTGTATTGTATGTCTCCGATGCGACCTTCGGGCTATGACTCCGGTGCGGCCTTTGGGCTATGTCTCCGATGCGGCCTTCGGGCTATGATATTTGGTGCGGCCTTTTGGCTATGATTTTGTTACAGGTACATGGTGCGGCCTTTTTGGCTATGATATCGGGTTATTAAACCCAGCTGGTGCGGCCTGCGGGCTATGATTTATATATTGATAATGTTTCGGTGCAGCTTATATAGCTATGACACAGGGTGCGGCTTAAATAGCCAGGACATACGGTGTAGTCCGATGTGACTAAGAAATATGGGACAGAAATGGTTATATATGATTATACGTGCAAATAACTGACGTGGCTGATAATTGCAGGTTATCATGTTGTAGTCTGTAAGGCTATAAATTAGGATGTGAAATCCTAAGAGATATTTGGACAGCCAGTAAGGCTAGGAGTTTGGATTTGATATCCAGACAGTTATACGAATGTATTTCTAATACTTGTTATTTGCAGATACGATTACTCACTGAGCTTTATAGCTCACGATATTTGTTACTGTCCCTGCAGGTTAGCATAATACTGATAGGGGACAAGATAGAGTCCGTGACTTTGAAGTGGGACTCATAGATGCTGTTAGTAGCAGCCCGGCTTTACAGGAGACATGGTATTTTATACTCTCCTTGATACACTTGTACCCGTTTTTATTAAAGTATACCCCTTGTTATGGTTTTATGTATTGAAACCTGTGTTTTAAATGAAAAATTTTTCAGGGGTGTTTTTGTTTAAAAAGCCGGGTGTTACATTCCTCCACAAAATGAAGGTTCTCGTTCACCTCGATCTCGTCGAGCGGTGTGACAAGAGTCTCATCGGACATGAATTTCTTTAAGTTGGATACGTGAAAGGTGGGATGGACATTGCTGAGCTCCTGCGGTAGTTGAAGTTTGTAGGCTACTGGGCCGATCCTAGCAAGGATCTCGAAGGGCCCAATGTATCTAGGGTTCAGCTTCCCACACTTTCCAAAGCGTATCATTTCTTTCCATGGCGAGACCTTCAACAACACTCGGTCACCAACCTGGAATTCCAAGGGCTTGCGTCGCTTATCTGCATAGCTCTTTTGTCGGTCACGAGAGGCTTTCAATCGTTCACGGATCTGAACGATTTTCTCCGTTGTCTCTCGTATGATCTCCGGACCAGTGAGAGTGCTGTTAGGTACTTGACCTCTGGCTAGTTGAGTATCACCCACTTCAGCCCAGCACAGAGGGGATCTGCACTGGCGTCCATATAAAGCTTCAAATGGAGCAACTTTGATGCTAGTGTGATAGCTGTTGTTGTATGAAAACTCAATGAGCGGTAAGTGGGTGTCCCACGCCTTGCCAAAGTCTATCACACAAGCTCTCAACATGTCTTCCAGTGTTTGAATTGTTCTTTCAATTTGCCCGTCCGTCTGTGGATGGTACGCTGTACTCATGTCGAGTCTGGTTCCCAAGGATTTTTGCAATGATTGCCAAAATCGTGAAGTGAATCGACTATCTCTATCTGAGATAATAGAGATTGGCGTACCGCGCAATCGTACTATTTCCTTGATGTACGTCCTTGTAAGTTTCTCCATCTTGTCGGTCTCCTTGATTGGCAGGAAGTGAGCGGATTTGGTTAACCTATCGACGATTACCCATATGGTGTCTAACCCACCAGTTGTCTTTGGTAGTTTGGTTATGAAGTCCATAGTTATCCGCTCCCACTTCCACTCAGGTATTTCTGGTTGTTGTAGCAGACCCGAGGGCTTTTGATATTCTACTTTAACCTTGGCACAAGTCAGGCACTTGCCCACGTAAGTAGCAATTTCTGCCTTCATGTTTGGCCACCAATACAGTTTCTTGAGGCCCAGGTACATCTTTTCGGACCCAGGGTGAATGGAGTATCTAGTCTTATGAGCCTCATTCATGACAATGTCTCTGTATCCGCCGAACCTTAGGGTCCAAATTCGGTTCATGAGGTAACGAGCTCTGTCTTCCTTAACTTCGAGGTTTTTATCCATCCCTCGCAAGGCTTCATTCGCGACATTCTCAGGTTTTAAGGCTTCTAGTTGCGCCTCCTTGATCTGAGTGGACAAATGGGAATGGATCGTTATCGACAGGGACTTTACTCGGCGGCCCGAGTACTCTTTTCGACTAAGGGCCTCTGCCACCACGTTGGCCTTTCCTGGGTGATAACGAATTTCGCATTCGTAATCACTTAGTAGCTCTACCCATCGTCGTTGTCTCATATTGAGTTCTTTTTGGTTGAGGATATGCTGGAGACTCTTATGGTCGGTGAATACCGTACACTCAGTGCCGTACAGGTAGTGTCTCCAGATCTTCAATGCGTACACTACTGCCCCCAACTCGAGGTCATGCGTAGTGTAGTTGACCTCGTGAGTTTTAAGTTGTCTTGAAGCGTAGGCAATGACTTTTCCTCTCTGCATGAGTACACAGCCCAGACCCTGGTTCGATGCATCGCAATAGACCACAAAGTCTTTTGTTCCGTCTGGAAGGGACAGAATAGGAGCGCTGCACAAGGCTTTCTTTAAGGTCTGGAAGGCGGCGTCTTGTTTATCTCCCCACTTGAATGTTACACCCTTCTGTGTCAGGGCAGTAAGTGTCTTTGCAATTTTGGAGAAATTCTGTATGAACCTTCGGTAATAGCCAGCAAGGCCCAAAAACTGATGGATTTCTGTCGGAGTTCTTGGTGCTTCCCAGTTTTCGATGGCTTTGATTTTGGAGGGCTCCACATGTATCCCTTCTTTGCTGACTACGTGGCCTAGAAAGTCCACTTTTCGAAGCCAAAATTTGTATTTCGAAAATTTCGCATACAGCTTCTCTGCTCTTAATGTCTCCAAAACTTGTCGTAAGTGTTGACTATGTTCCTCCTTACTTCGTGAATAGATAAGTATGTCGTCGATGAACACTATCACGAATTTATCTAGGTAAGGTTGGCATACGCGGTTCCTCAGATCCATGAACACTGCGGGCGCATTGGTCAATCCGAAAGGCATCACAACGAATTCATAATGGCCGTAGCGAGTTCTGAATGCTGTTTTAGGAACATCTTCTTCTTGAACCTTGAGTTGGTGATATCCCGACCTCAGGTCGATTTTTGAGAAATAACTCGACCCTTGGAGTTGATCGATGACAACGCCTAGTGATATCAAGTATTTTAGGCGTTGTTGAGCCCTGTTCTTGATAAAATTATATCAAATATGTCTGGGTATTCTCACTTTTCGTGCCAGGACTTATTTGGAGAAAAATAATGGAAACAGGGACTAAAAGTGTGCAAAAGGAAGAAGTTTGGAAAAGAATGAAAAATCAAGGAAACTCGTACGCGCGCCGCGGATATCTCATCTACGCGACACGGGCTTAAGGCGGTAGAACACATTCAAATACCGAAGAAACGGGATCTGATAAGTACGCGCGCCGCAGATTCTTCATTTTCGCGGCGCGGCTGTGGGAAATTTGCAAGTATAAATAGATGCATTTCCAGCCGAAAACCCTAGCAAAGACCGGGTGTAAAATCGACCTTGAAGCTCTTTGACTCCAAGATTTCGTTCCAGAAGACTCTCATTTGGTATTGGTTAGTTTTAGCTTTTATTTTCAATTAAGTAGTTAGTAGTTAGCCTTGGTTTGTATCTTTGGGAGTGACAACCATTGATATCTAGCTTTGGTTTATGTTTTTGGATCATTTAGTTACTGTTTTTACGTTTGGATTCGGATTTGGTGAATGATAAGCATTCGGTTACATTTAATGTTGGTATTTCGGTGTTTTGATGCTTGTGTTTGGTTTTGAATGTTTGAATTGTGTTTGGATATTGTTTTGACCTTGTTGGGACTGTTTTCCTTTGTTGAAATCAGTAGCTAATTAGGTTAGTTTTTAGGCATTAAACCTTGGCTAGTGACTGTTCAGTAGAACTTTAGCTAGTGGCTAGTTTATGCTTTGCTTGGTTTTGCTTAGTTTGGATGCCTTTGATTGCTTCTGATTCAGAGATGTACTTCTGATTTCAGAAAGTGACTAGGTTCATTTGAGCTTAGCTTACCTTGGCTTGAGTTTGTTTGCTCATTTCTTTCTGGTATTAGTGATTAGGAAGATAGAAACTAGATCCTCCGACTGTAGCTGTGACACTACTAGTTGGTAATCTCTCATTTAGTCTAACCACGAAGCTCCTGTGGATCGACCCTGACTACCGCTATACTAGTGTGTGTTAGGTTTTCTTTATTTTTGACCGCACGACGACCGCTGCGTTGTCAAATTTTAGCGCCGTTGCCGGGGAGCTGTGCGCTTAGATTAGGTGATTTGTAGGACTTAGTTTCTTATTTTTGATGTTTGATTTTAGTTTGCTGATTTTTGGTATGTGTACATCCTTATAATGGGCAATTACATGTACCCGGATGAGTATTATGAGTATTATGAAAATCCGGCTGACACCTATTACGAGGATGATTGCTAGAATGGATCATCCGATGACAATGGATGGCGGACCGAGGATTCATCTCAACCTGAAAATTCTGCAACATGGGCCCAACTTTAGGTACTCTGGTATAACACTCACCAAGAGCAGAAGGACCTAGCTGATGCTCTTTTAAGATTGCAAGCTTCTTTAGATAGGTTAGAGGAAGGTTGGAAATGTTCATCACCCTCGCCAGAACCTGAGGCGAGTGATTTTTATACCAATCATAATGTGTGTGAACTTTCATCACCTGAATATGTGATGGAAGGGCATACACCTTGGGAAAGTCAAGAGACCACTGAGATGGTCGAAACGGTTGTTGAGGAAAAGGTTGTTGGTGACAATGCTACCTCTGACTCAGCAACCTTTGAAGTTTTTGATGTTTTTGAAAATGTTGATCTGGTGGTGAGTGAATCCATACCACCAACAGACAATTTGGTTAATGAGGATGTTGTGGAGGGGGCTGTAACTGACAGTACAGATCCCAGCCCAACGATTCCTGAAATTTTTGAAATTGCCAATGTTTTTGGGGAAGGGGGTGTAGATGACAACACTACCCCCGAACCTATGATTTTTGAAAATTTTGAGAAATTTGAAAGCAAGGATCTGGTGATGGGCGACTTTGTACCACCATTAGATCAAACCAGTCGCCCACTTTTGGTTCCGATCCACCTGTTGGACGATGACCAAGGAGTTGATGTTGATAAATTGATATTTGAAAATAATAAACATGATTCTATTACCACTCATGATCCATTC
The DNA here is from genome assembly GCA_023525715.1 of Cichorium intybus. Lineage (NCBI taxonomy): Eukaryota > Viridiplantae > Streptophyta > Magnoliopsida > Asterales > Asteraceae > Cichorium > Cichorium intybus. The sequence goes on from CM042017.1 coordinate 82,665,968, forward strand.
ATGAATGGATGATTAGATGTAATCAATACCATTGATGAGGACATATGGAAGCATCCTGATATGTTGCCTTCCGATCCCATTCGATTGGAAAATTTTTATTGGTACTGCAAGCCAAAATTGCAACCTGAAGATAATATGTGGGGCATTGGAAAAATGAGATCTACAAAACAACTATTGGAAGCAGCATTGGGCGCACTTCAAATCAAGCCAGTAATTTTGAAGAGATGTAGAAGGAAGGATCGAGCTTGGAGATTCAAAGCTACCTCCAAGCATTCACGGGAGTTAATCACAAAGCAGCGACCGGGCAGCCGCAGAAGGACAGGCAAGCCATTCGACCCAGGGAAGTGGAAGGAGCATGTGGATAATAAAGGGACGGTGGTGACTGAAATTCAGCGAAGGAAGAAGGCGTACGATCCACCGTAGCTGTAAAAGGACTGTACGTCTGGCTGAAGACGTTAAACTTAGCGCTTGTTGGGAGGCAACCCATCGTGTCATAAGTTAGGATATATATTTCTTTGAATTAATTAGGAAAATACATCAATCTTTGCAGGTACTAGTGGTTTAAAATAAGTGTGGGGTCATATGAGAAGTTTTGAAATTTTTGAAGACCGCGCCGCGGGTTTTTGAATTACGCGACGCGGGATCGTTAACCAACCCGATACGCAGGGGTTGATTTGGTGACACGCGCGACGCGCAAGGCGTAAATCCACGACGTGGGGAACGATCTGTCGGTTTTCTCCTTTATAAGGTAAGCCGCGGCTCACACAAACCACACACGACTCGGAGCTCTGGTTATCGAAATTATCTTGCAATTTTTCTTGCTCATTTTGTTTCCACTGCCAAGGTATGCTATTCTAACTATCTATTAGCTGTTAAAACTAGTGATTAGGTAGTTAATTTTAGTGATTTGCCCGAAATAGTTCAAAACTTAGAATCACTAATGCTAACTCATAGGGTGTTTGTTTTGCCAAATGGAGACCCTAGATGAGTTAGTCGGCACTTAGGCTACCTTGTGGTATGATTAGATTGAATTATAGCAGGATAAATCGAGAATTTGGATCGGGGTTTGGAAACAGCCACTCGCCGCGACGCGCCCTGCTCTTGGGCCACGCCGCGGTGCGGCAGGGAAGAGATGGACTGATTTTGCAAATTTTTTGTCTTTTGTGGCTATATTTCTTTTTGCAGATGATGTTCAGACTAGAGCACGCTTTTCTTCAGTTCCCCGAGGTACTGGCTAGTTCCGCAGAGTATACTTCACGGAGGGATGCATTGATTGGTCGCCGGGTTCTAGAGGCGACGGTCATTGACAGAGACATACTGAGGGATGCTGGGCTTTGGGGTGCGATCGAGCCGTTCTTGCATCGCACCTGGATGCACGAGGATGCCTCATTCACTTGTCGCGGCTGGGATAGGATCATGGCCACGGACGAGGACGTGGTTTACACTGAGCTTCTGTTGGAGTTTCTCTCCACGATCCATTTTGCTCCTCGGGCGTCGGATCCACGATCCAGGATCATCCGTTTTCGGCTGGGAGGTGCACAGAGGGAGTGCAACCTCATGGAGTTTGGGAGGCGCACCGGCATCTACACTCCGGCGGATCTTCAGCACCGCCACTTTACTCAGTTTTTTGGGGCGTGCATTCAGGGGCTGCCGGATCAGGCTCCCAACATGGAGAGTTGGACACCACTGTCCAACGTGATGTACGAGGCAGGGACCTCGAGGGAGAGCCACCTCCGCGACCCACTTCACCGCCTCATGCACCGTATCGTCTCCACCTCCATCATGCAGCGGGAGGGGGGAGAGAAGGTGTCTGGGGAGGACATGACATTCTTTTGGGCTCTCCTCAACCCGTCCCGATTCCTCCATCTCCCCTTCGCCCTCGCGGTTGCCCTCTCCACCCACTCGACTGGCGCCTCCGCAGCAGCCCACTAGCCAGGGGGTATTTTATTACCCGCCTGGCCCGTTCATATGGGATTCTCACTGCCACCGTGGTTGCCTCCTTGACCGCTCTGCCTCCATCCCGCACTACAGCGCGCACCTTGGAGAGGATGCGGCTCATTGAGCAGCAGCGCCCGGGGCAGTTCATCCGGGCACCGATCGAGCCTCCTCAGGCACCCCAGCCCGCGTATGCCCAGCCAGGCAGGAGACGCCGGAGACCAGAGCCAGCACCAGCAGCCCCGACAGAGCCACAGCAGGAGGACCTGGCAGCCAGGGTTGCCAGGATTGAGGACCAGTTGGCATGGATTGGGGAGGTACTCTTGGATTTGGCCACTCAGCAGGGCCGGACCCCTCGACCATTCCCAGCTAGGGCCCACGATCACGAGGCTGGACCCTCCAGGCCACCTGGTAGTGATTGATGTACCTTTTCTTTCTTTCTTTTTATATTTTTAGGATATATGTACAAACTTATGACACCTTTATCTGTATATATTTTGTTCATATTTTATTTTGTATGTTTGCTTTTAATTGTTTGTTGAGTTATGCATGATACACCAAATTGAGAAGGAGTTGTCTCATACAAGTGTGGGGTCACCGTATCCCCTCCACTTGTCTTGACCACCGGCGTGTTCACTGTAGCGCTACAACTCCGGAATACGAAATCAGGGATCCATTTGTACGCAATTATACCTGTGATATTGAACACCATGCAGTCTATCGTCCAAAAGGGGTAACTCTTTCTCCCTTGTTTGAAATAATTTTTGTACAACGGGGACGTTGTACGGTTTTAAGTGTGGGTTGTGGACGGTCGAAAGAGATTTTTTTTGAAATTTTTGCAGAAATGATCAATTTTTCAATTTTTAGCAACTTTTTCAAAATTTTTAATAAATTGCAATGGCCTTTAGAATCTGAATGAGTAAGTACACTTCATTGTGGACAGAAAGTTTGTAATCAAGGGTTCTCTAGAAAGCCATGAATTCCAAAGAACAATTTTATTATGTTTTCGCGAACTATTCCACTTTGATTCAAAAGAGCAATAAACTTTGAAACTGAACACAGTAAAAAATTGTTTGATTCTTTGTTATAATTTGTTAAAAACTCTCTTGCTTGGGGACAAGCAAGGCACAAGTGTGGGGTGTTTGACAACGCCTAGTGATATCAAGTATTTTAGGCGTTGTTGAGCCCTGTTCTTGATAAAATTATATCAAATATGTCTGGGTATTCTCACTTTTCGTGCCAGGACTTGTTTGGAGAAAAAGAATGGAAACAGGGACTAAAAGTGTGCAAAAGGAAGAAGTTTGGAAAAGAATGAAAAATCAAGGAAACTCGTACGCGCGCCGCGGATATCTCATCTACGCGACGTGGGCTTAAGGTGGTGGAACACATTCAAATACCGAAGAAACGAGATCTGATAAGTACGCGCGCCGCAGATTCTTCATTTTCGCGGCGCGGCTGTGGGAAATTTGCAAGTATAAATAGATGCATTTCCAGCCGAAAACTCTAGCAAAGACCGGGTGTAAAATCGACCTTGAAGCTCTTTGACTCCAAGATTTCGTTCCAGAAGACTCTCATTTGGTATTGGTTAGTTTTAGCTTTTATTTTCAATTAAGTAGTTAGTAGTTAGCCTTGGTTTGTATCTTTGGGAGTGACAACCATTGATATCTAGCTTTGGTTTATGTTTTTGGATCATTTAGTTACTGTTTTTACGTTTGGATTCGGATTTGGTGAATGATAAGCATTCGGTTACATTTAATGTTGGTATTTCGGTGTTTTGATGCTTGTGTTTGGTTTTGAATGTTTGAATTGTGTTTGGATATTGTTTTGACCTTGTTGGGACTGTTTTCCTTTGTTGAAATCAGTAGCTAATTAGGTTAGTTTTTAGGCATTAAACCTTGGCTAGTGACTGTTCAGTAGAACTTTAGCTAGTGGCTAGTTTATGCTTTGCTTGGTTTTGCTTAGTTTGGATGCCTTTGATTGCTTCTGATTCAGAGATGTACTTCTGATTTCAGAAAGTGACTAGGTTCATTTGAGCTTAGCTTACCTTGGCTTGAGTTTGTTTGCTCATTGCTTTCTGGTATTAGTGATTAGGAAGAATGAAACTAGATCCTCCGACTGTAGCTGTGACACTACTAGTTGGTAATCTCTCATTTAGTCTAACCACGAAGCTCCTGTAGATCGACCCTGACTACCGCTATACTAGTGTGTGTTAGGTTTTCTTTATTTTTGACCGCACGACGACCGCTGCTTTCTCAATCGAACAGGTCGTCAATTCGAGGTAGCGGGTATCGGTTCTTGATGGTGAGCTTGTTCAACTCCCGATAGTCAATGCACATAAGGAATGATCCATCTTTCTTCTTCACGAACAAGACCGGTGCTCCCCAAGGTGAGAAGCTCGGCCTGATGAAACCTTTACTTAGCAGTTCGTTTAGTTGGCTGGATAATTCTTGCATTTCTGCCGGGGGTAATCGGTATGGCGCTTTTGCTACCGGGGTGGCTCCTGGGACCAAATCGATTCTAAACTCGACTTGTCGTGCAGGTGGTACTCCTGGAAGGTCTTCTGGGAATACGTCGGGAAAGTCGCAGACTTCGGGGATCTCTTTGATGTTCTTTACTTCTTTCTTCTCGTCAACAACGTGGGCTAGGAAGGCATGGTATCTTTTCTGTAGGTATTTTCGGGCTTTGATGCAAGACACGATTCGGAGGCTGGTACTGGGTTTATCACCGTAGACAACAAGGGTCTTGTCATCCGGCAGATGAATTCGGATTCCTCGTTCGTAACACATGATGTCGGCATGATGGGGGATTAGCCAATCCATACCAACAATCATGTCAAAGCTTCCTATTTTAACAGGCATTAAATCGATTTGAAAGGAGTGATCATCCAGGGTAAGTGTACAGCCTATGTATATGTCGTTTGTGCTTTCTGTTTTGCCATTAGCCATTTCTACTGTAAATGTTTCATTGAGTGGTTGGGGTTTTTGTTTTAGTAAGTATTTAAACTCGTGGCTTAGGAAACTTCTCTCCGCACCGCTATCGAATAGTATACAAGCATATGAATTATTGACGAGGAACGTACCGGTAACCACGGTAGGATCCTCTACCGCTTCCGTGCGTCCCATAGCTAGGACTCTTCCATTTCTCCCAACGTTCTTTGTCTTCGGGCAATCACGCTTAAAATGCCCCGTCTCACCACAACCATAACAAGCTTAACTCACCCCAGCATTAGAGGCTTGGGTGGCTTATGGAACTGGTGTCCTGCAGAAACGGGCGGTATGACCCCTTTTGTTACAGTTCGAGCAGTGCATTTCTCTACAGGCTCCGGTATGGTGGAAATTACACTTGTTGCACTTGGGTAGTGTCCCATTATATTGATGGGTTGCTGTTGGGGTAGTCGGGACAGTGGCTGCACGGACTGCCACAATCTGTTGTCTCTTCGCACCTTCTTGGTTAGGCTGACTCCTCCCCCTGTTCCAGGGTTTTCTTTTATGGTCCCTTTCTCTTGGTTGATCAGCTTTAGGGGTCATGGTGCCCTGGCGAATCCCATGGTCGACTAATCGTTGGGCCAGTCGTTTAGCACTGTCGAAAGTGGCGGGGCTTGCCGCTTCTACATTCCCCTGAATCAGAGGAGATAGCCCCCAAATATAACGTTCCACTTTCACAGATTCTGGTGTGACCATAGTAGGGCAGAGGGTTGCCAGGTCATTGAATCGGTTCGTGTAGGAGGTCAGATCTGAACCTTTCATGGTAAGGTTCCACAGCACTTGTTCTAGTTTTTGGATCTCCCCTCTGGGACAGTACTCTTTCATTAGCATGGTCTTCAGTTCCTCCCAACTCATCGAGTTTGCCACAGGAAGTGTCAGAGCCTTAACATGCCCTTCCACCAGGACATGGCCGTCTCAGCAAAGGTACAAGCGGCGAATTTGACTTTAAATTCCTCGGGGCATGCGGAGATATCAAAGATTGATTCTATTTTCTCAATCCATCTTGTGAGAGCAAGGACACCACCAGTACCATGGAACGTCACTGGTTTGCAATTCGCGAAGTCCTTGTACGTACATACTCGCGATTGGTTTGATGTTTCTCCATTTGTGGAGTCGTTGGTACCATTTCTGCTTCCGTTTCCATTCGTCCCATTCGAGTTTATCTGAGCGATAGCGGCTGCTACCGCAGCAGTAACAGCGGCTTGGAAGGTAGCTGAGTCCATCATGGGTGGCTCGGGAGTTGCGATCGGTGCGCACCTAGCGTTTCTTCGACGGGGTGGCATATTTCTGCCACAAGGATTCAAGATTTGACGTTGGTTAGTTCTTGGTAAGGGTTATCAAAGTACGGCGTTTCTATTATACGTTTATATCGACTATGTTGTGATAGGGGTATAATAGGTGCATAAGGAGTCTTGATGTATGGTTCTATAGTATCACAAAATACTCGTATAGTATTTTTGTTTTATGTTTTGTTCTAGTGTTTTTCTTTGTACATGGTTCTTGGTAAGTCTTTAGAAGTTGTTATAAGTAAGGTGATTTCTAAGGGGTATGAAAGGTATGTAAGAGAAAATTCTAAGTGTACGACTTCGTAGTATTTATAAAATACTCCTGTAGTATTTTAACTTTATGTTTAGTTATATAGCGTCTTAAAATACTCCCATAGTATTTTAACTTTATGTTTAGTTATTTGGTTAATGGTAAGTGTTCAGACTTGTTGTTCACCACGACTATTCCTAAGTATACGTTAATCATATCTTGGATCAATACAGTTGATCAGGCTCTATTTATCCAATATATAATTACCAAAAATACTTAGGCTTATCCGTAGTGTTCAACTCATCCTACCTCTTTTGTATGTTTTCGTTATGATATCATTCTAGTATGTATGTATGTACTTATACTTTTATAACAACTATCATTGTAATTTTAAAAGTATACTTGTACGAAAAATGTTTTTGAGAGTTTTAGTCCCATTGTATTTATAGTTGTATATCTTTAAATGGATTGATATACTTAGTTCACTATAAACAATGCTCTGATACCAATCTGTCACACCCCCAAACCGTAATGGCGGAAACGTTCGAGGGTGGATGACTTCATGAACAATATCATAACAGAGTTGAATAATAGTGATTCCAAGCAAGACAACCATCATTAAGTAATTGCAAATGTTACATTGTTTAAAAGTTTCATGTTTCAAATACAATTACAATGAAATCAAAATAAACAAAAATGACGTCGTAACGTCCCTTCGAATAGCGCTGGAGAATTACCTTATCAATTTCCTGAGAATACAAGTAATTTGAAAAGTGTCAACAATTAAGTTGGTGAGTTCATAAGATTTTTGCATAAGAAATGTCCTTTGTTTGTAAACGATAGTGTTGAAAACCAAGAAAATCCAATTTTTTCTCATAAAATGTTCAAGTCTTTAAATCCCAAAGACTAAAATGTAATTATGTAAACTGTAGTGTAACTTTCGTTGAAATGTATATTTCCACGTAAACAATTTATAAAATTTTTAAGTTGATTATTTTCCCATGTGAGATACCCTATAACCATACTGTGACTAGTTGGCCTGCTGCGACGTTCTTCAGGCGTCGGAATGTTAGACATTTGGACACCTCAGACCTGTCGGTCAAGCTGTAGCTAGCTGTAGCTAGCAGCTTAGGCGCGGGGTTGTCAAACCCCGTATAGATCTATACTCAAATATCGCGCTCTCTTACCGAGACTCAGGTTATAAAAGTTCAGGACTTATAATAGGTACTTATAAAAGTACTGTGAAAATTCATCTCACAAAAATGTATGTATTCCAATCAACTTGTTTACGTATGATTTGTATATAAAAACTCTTGTAATCATCCATTATCATTTTTCCCATGATAATATAGTAATATTTAATAATTATATAATTTCATATAATTATTTTTGTCATGTCCAAAATGTCATAATAGCCTTATATTCATAAACTATTCCAATAATAGTCTATTTTTAGTATTTCGTCGTAATAATCATATTTTTGTGAATAATAACGAAGTAACTTATTCAAAAGATTATAAATATCATCTTTTAAGATATTTCTAACAAAAATTATGTAATATCTTGATTATAACCGTTTTTGCTAGAAAATAGTACTTATGTTTATCAAAACGTAGTTTTTACTAGTTTTTGTTTTTATAACGTTTTTATCCAAGATCTAGTATTTTTGTACACTTTGTTTGTAGTTTTTACAACTTTTACACAACCAAATATGTTATAGTGTTTATAATACATGGAGTTATCCATATTTTATACCAAGTTCATCTTTACACATTTTCTAGTTTTCATCTTTATAACATTTTTGTCCAAGAACTAACATTTTTACACATTTTATTTATAGTTTGGAAACTTTTACACTAACATTATATGTCATTAAGATCATCATAAATAGCAATATCCATAAATCATATCAAGAGCATTTTTACACAACAACTAGTTTTATAAATTTGTGTAAATCATTATTTATAGCATTTTAACGCATATAAACTTGAATAAAACAACATTTATAGTAATTAAACTTGTATTCTCCCCCAAAAAGGTTAGAAAATATGAAAATGTGGGGTATGAACTCACCCTTGTAGCGCGCTTGGCTTAAAAACTAAGTATTTCTTGGAAGATCGGTGGTAGGAGAACCCTTGGACAATGCTATTAACCAAAGGTTTTTCATGAATGTTAGTGTGTGTAAATGGTGTAAAACTTGTGTAATATAGATTAGAATCACAAGAGGAACTAACTTACCAAGCTTGGAGTGTTTTGCACTATAAATGGTGGATGGTGGTGGTGTATGGTGGTGGCCGGCGGTGGTTGTGGTGGAGGAAGGAGAGAGCCGAGAGTAGTAAGGGTGGTGGGGGTGATCGGATTCTAGAGAGAAAAAGAGGAGAGTGTTGAGTGTTTTTGCTCCAAATGAGATGTAATATTGTTTAAATCAAAGTTTGGATTTTGTTGCATTAGTTTATTCCTAGCCCACATCCTTGCCTAGATTTGGAATAGTAATCCTAAGATTGTGGTTTGATGGCTTAGTTAATGGGGGCTGCCGATGGGGAGGGGTAGGGGGTGGGGGTGGTGTGGTTTTTAAATAAATAGCATCATACTTGTATAAAATGTGTGATTTTTATAAAATAGTAAGACGTTTTAGTGAAATTTTATGCATTTTTGACGAAACGAAGTTCTAAATAATTATTTTGTATAAAACATTGCCAAACATTTATTTTGATTGAATTATAACTCGTTGGATGTCGAAATACGCGTTTAAGCGCAGTATTCTTCCGATTTCGCGATTTTTGACGTTTTACCGGAAATTGCATTTAGCTTTGAAATTAAATACTAGATATTATTACGTTACTTATCATATGAATTGTTATTTCATATTTGATGTTTAAGGCATCGCATTTTGTATTCTGAGTCCAAACCCTGTGTACTTTTATCCGTTCGCAGCGGTTTGATCATTGTAACTTTCACATACGAACTTCGTTTTCGACGTTCTATATATCCACAGGTTCGTATTTACGAGTAGATCGTTCTATGAATATTATTATTCTCAAAATAATAATTGTATGATTATCGAATTTTTACGCTACAGTAGTTTGCAGTCCGTATTTTCGAACTTTAAATCAATAATTGTTTGATTTAGTATACGTAATATTATAATATTAATAATTCATCGCGAAAGTTATGGAAAATAACTTTTCAACATATAAATTAACGTACGTTTCATTTGACTACAGTTGACTTTTGTTGACCAAAATTTACAATTCTCACATTTCTCTTATGATGACGATATCAAATTTACTTTTACGGAACATGATTTTGCTAGGATGACCTATGCCGAGTGTGTAACTTTCTTGGAAAATTCATGTATGAGGATTGTAAGAAACTTTACTACTGTGAGTCAGATGAACCCATGCATAAAGGCCTTTGGCTTATTGCAAAAGATATGGATTACGCAACATTTATTTTCATTGCTTATGGTATGCTTGGTAAAATATCGCTATACGTAGATCATATTGGTGATGAATTAGAGGATTGGGTAGATTCCGAGAAAGAAAATGAGGAACATGATTCATGTATTGTGGGTGGGGAAAATGGAGATGATACAACCAATCTTAAGGATGTTGCCTTGTATTATACTGACGAACCAATCAATATGAACAGAACCTCAGGTGATGTGTTTCTTAGTAAACTCTGTGCTCAGGAGGAGGAGGACCAAAATATTGGTCCAGATGATGAGGGGGAAAGTGAAGAAACAATCCAAGAGCATTCAATTTTAATGAATCTTTGATAACGCCTAGTAATATCAAGTATTCTAGTCGTTATTGACCTTTGTTTTGAGTGAAATATATATCTTAAATCACGATATTGCTCACGTTGTGTGCCAAGTGTGTTTTGTGCAAATTATGTGAAATACAGGGTAAAAAGAGTGCAAAATGGCCAAGTTATGGAAGAAGGCTACTTAATGTCGAAGTAATACGCGCGTCGCGTGCCCGGAGGAGCTACACGATGCGGTGAGTTGTGTCACCGGATGAAATTTGAATTTTTAAAGTGCGAAGAATCGAGATTTTTGGATAAGCCGCGCCGCGGATAAGCCCTTTACACGGCGCGGGAAGGCATTTTCAGCAACTATAAATAGAGGTTCCCATTTTGATATTCAGGAGCGAAGATTCGACCTTTGAGGGGAACTCAGGCTTCTTCGACTCAGATTTTCGTAGCATAGTGGTTTACACTTGCTAGTTTGATAGTTTAGTTATTATTTCGATATTTTCGGTTTTTGTTCTTTCGTGTGTTCAAGGTTTCTAATTTGTAGAATACCGTTGACCACGAAGATCTGGATTTTACCCCTGATTCAGAAGCATTCGACTCTGATTTCGGGTTTAGTGTTAATGAAAGTTTGGTTTGATTTTACTTTATGTTCGTTTATAATTTCTATACAATAATCGTTGTCATTTATTTGATCATTTGAAGTTGGATTGGGTTCTGATTTCTGAGTTACATCTCGGGATCAAATTAGTAAAGTTTGATTGATTGTGAGTTGATTGGAAGTGTTAGATCGATAGCTATAATTGCGTATTTTCGAGTTATTTCGGTTCTTTCACATGTATGGATGAAAACCGTCTAAAGAGTGACACTATAGACTGTTCGTGTTCTTGATACAGAATATTGTCCACTGACTCCACGGTTCGACCCTTACTTGCCGCTAGCTAGAGAGCTGTAAAGTTAAATCTTGTATTTTTGACTGCATCGACGACTGTGATGTGTCAAATTTTGGCACCGTTGCCGGGGAGTTGTGTGCTCGATATACAATGTTAGTTGGTTATTTTTGGTGATAGTTTTGGTATTGGATTGTTTTTGGACGGTCGTTTGCACCCTGTGTATGCGTATGCTTCGAGGTGAACAAACGTCACCTCTGCTTTTTGATTCGGAAATTGAAAGAACCGCACGACAGAATTGTGTGCTTAAGAGGTTATTTAATATGAGTTCGAGTGATGTTACCCATGAGTTGCCAAGTGAGGTGACAGGGGGACAGCCGTTTGTGCCCCCAGTTCTGGTAAATACCATAGCTTCCACGAGTGTTGGTGGCGGTGCAGTTTTCAGCCCCTGTATCCCTTCCACCATGTATTCAGCCTGTAGTTCCACCTATTAGTCAACATATTGCTAACCCTGGTGGGAATTCTGCAACCACTATGCCGACGTGGGGAGTACCAAACCATGATGGTGCTCCATGCCAATGCCAGCCGGTGCTGATTCCTCAACCACAACAACCACCACAATCCCAAAAAACCTGAGCAACCTATTTTACAACCACAACCGCAGCAATACCAGGCTCAAGTGGGAGATCTGGGGTCCGAGGATGATGATGAGGGTTGGATTCCAAACAACCCTAACAACAATAATCAATGGAATCGAGGTCAAGGACCTCCACGCCAGCAACAGTACAGAAATCAGTGGCAGGGACAACGGTACTATAACAATGAGTTGTAAAACAATGGTAATCTCGTTCCTCCACTTTATTTTGCACAACCAATTGGGCAGTTGACATGCGCAGCGGTCGTCGTGCGGTCAAAAATAAATAAACCTAACACACACTAGTATAGCGGAGTCAGGGTCGATCCACAGGAGCTTCGTGGTTAGACTAAATGAGAGATTACCAACTAGTAGTGTCACAGCTACAGTCGGAGGATCTAGTTTCTATCTTCCTAATCACTAACACCATAAAGCAAAGAGTAAACAAACTCAAGCCAAGCTAAGCTAAGCTCAAATGAACCTAGTCAATTTTCTGAAATCAGAAGTACATCTCTGAGTCAGAAGCAATCAAAGGCATTCAAACTAACCAAAACCGAGCAAAGCATAAACTAGCCACTAGCTAAAGTTCTACTGAACAGTCACTAGCCAAGGTTTAATGCTTAAAAACTAACCTAATTAGCTACTGATTTCAGCAAAGGAAAACAGTCCCAACAAGGTCAAAACAATATCCAAACATAAATCAAACATCCAAAACCAAACACAAGCATAAAAACACCGAAAAACTAAGATTACTTGTAACCAAATGATTTGCATTCACCAAATCCGAATCCAAACATAAAAACAGTAACCAAATGATCCAAAAACATAAACCAAAGCTAAATACCAATGGTTGTCACTCCCAAAGATACAAACCAAGGCTAACTACTAACTACCAAATGAGAGTCTTCTGGAATGAAATCTTGGAGTCAAAGAGCTTCAAGGTCGATTTTACACCTGGTCTTTGCTAGGTTTTTCGGCTGGAAATGCATCTATTTATACTTGCAATTTTCCCGCAGCCGCGCCGCGCTTTTATGGATTCCGCGGCGCGCGTACTTATCAGATCCCATTTCTTCGGTATCTGAATGTGTTCCACCGCCTTAAGCCCGCGTCGCGCAGAAGAGATATCTGCGGCGTGCGTACGAGTTTCCTTGATTTTTTCATTCTTTTCCAAACTTCTTCCTTTTACACGCTTTTAGTCCCTGTTTCCATTCTTTTTCTCCAAACAAGTCCTGGCACGAAAAGTGAGAATACCCAGACATATTTGATATAATTTTATCAAGAACAGGGCTCAACGACGCCTAAAATACTTGATATCACTAGGCGTTGTCAAACACCCCACACTTGTGCCTTGCTTGTCCCCAAGCAAGAGAGTTTTTAACAAATTAAAATAAAGAATCAAACAATTTTTTACTGTGTTCAGTTTCAAAGTTTATTGCTCTTTTGAGTTAAAGTCGAATAGTTCGCGAAAACATAATTGAATTGTTCTTTGGAATTCATGGATTTCTAGAGAACCCTTGATTACAAACTTTCTGTCCACAATGAAGTGTACTTACTCATTCAGATTCTAAAGGCCATTAAGGAATTGCCCATGACTTGCGATGTTGTCCGTGTACCGAGCTTTCAGAAATACCATTCCAGACCAGACGATCTTAGGTGGTAAGGTGCATAAGGTCCACCCATTTTAGACTTACTGGCTCGAACAACAAAGGCCACAGATTGACAGTCCCTTCCTAAACTCCAATCCTAAACAGCTCAATCTTCTAAACTCGTAAAACTCAACTCATTTAACTAACTAATAGCATGATCACAACTAAACAGTATTTATTGAAAAAATATCAGTGCTATCACAATCACAAACCATTCATTTCAAAATTGCAATTTATTAAATTTTTTTGAAAAAGTTGCTAACAAAGTGAAAAATTGATCATTTCTGCAAAAATTTCAAAAAATTTCTCTTTCGACCGTCCACACCCCACACTTAAAACCGTACAACGTCCCCGTTGTACAAAAATTTATTTCAAAACAAGGGAGAAAGAGTTACCCCTTTTTGGACGATAGACTGCTTGGTGCTCAATATCACAGGTATAATTGCGTACAAATGGATCCCTGATTTCGTATTCCGGAGTTGTAGCGCTACAGTGAACACGCCGGTGGTCGAGACAAGTGGAGGGGGCACGGTGACCCCACACTTGTCTGAGACAACTCCTTCTCAATTGGTATATCATGCATACTCAACAAACAAATTAAAAGAAGACATAACAAAATATGATATGAACAAAATATACAGATAAAGGTGCCATAAGTTTGTACATATATCCCAAAAAATATAAAAAAGAAAGAAAGAAAAAGTACATCAATCACTACCAGGTGGCCTGGAGGGTCCAGCCTCGTGATCGTGGGTTCTGGCTAGGAATGGTTGAGGAGTCCGGCCCTGCTGAGTGGCCAAATCCAAAAGTACCTCCCCGATCCATGCCAACTGGTCCTCAATCCTGGCAACCCTGGCTGCCAGGTCCTCCTGCTATGGCTCTGTCGGGGCTGCGGGCTCTGGTGCTGGCTCTGGCGTCCTGCGTGTCCTGCCAGGCTGGGCGTACAAGGGCTGAGGTGCATGAGGAGGTTCGGTCGGTGCCCGGATGAACTGCCCCGGGGGCTGCTGCTCAATGAGCCGCATCCTCTCCAAGGTGCGTGCTATAGTGCGGGATGGAGGCAGAGCGGTCAAGGAAGCAACCACGGGGGCAGTGAGAATCCCATATGAGCGGGCCAGGCGAGTAATAAAATACCCCCTGGCTAGTGGGCTGCTGGCGGAGGCGCCAGTCGAGTGGGTGGAGAGAGCAACTGCGAGGGCGTAGGAGAGGTGGAGGAATCGGGACGGGTCGAGGAGAGCCCAAAAGAATGTCATGTCATCCCGAGACACCTTCTCGCCTCCCTCCCGCTGCATGACGGAGGTGGAGACGATACGGTGCATGAGGCGGTGAAGTGGATCGTGGAGGTGGCTCTCCCTCGAGGTCCCTGCCTCGTACATCACGTTGGACAGTGGTGTCCAAATCTCCATGTTGGGAGCCCGATCCGGCTGCCCCTGAATGCACGCACCGAAGAACTGCGTGAAGTGGCGGTGCTGAAGATCCGCCGGAGTGTAGATGCCGGTGCGCCTACCAAACTCCCTGAGGTTGCACTCCCTCTGTGCACCTCCCAGCTGGAAACGAATGATCCTGGATCGCGGGTCCGACGCCCGAGGAGCGAAGTGGATCGTGGAGAGAAACTCCAACAGAAGCTCGGTGTAAACCACGTCCTCATCGGTGGCCATGATCCTGTCCCATCCACGGCAAGTAAATGATGCCTCCTCATGGGTCCAGGTGCGATGCAAGAACGGCTCGATCGCACCCCATAGTCCTGCGTCTCTCAATATATCTCTGTCAATGACCGTCGCCTCTAGAACCCGGCGACCAGTCAACGCGTCCCTCCGTGAAGCATACTCTGCAGAACTAGCCAGTCCCTCGGGGAACTGAAGAAAAGCGTGCTCTAGTCTGAACATCATCTGCAAAAAAAAAAAATACATAGCCACAAAACAATTTTTTTTTTTGCAAAATCAGTCCCCATCTTCCCTGCCGCACCGCGGCGCGGCCCAAGAGCAGGGCGCGTCGCGGCGAGCGGCTGTTTCCAAAACCCCGATCCAACTCTCGATTTAACCTGCTAAAATTCAATCTAATCACACCACAAGGTAGCCTAAGTGCCGACTAACTCATCTAGGGTCTCCATTTGGCAAAACAAACACCCTATGAGCTAGCATTAGCGATTCTAAGTTTTGAACTTTTTCGGGCAAATCACTAAAATTAACTACCTAATCACTAGTTTTAATAGCTAATAGATAGTTAGAATAGCATACCTTGGCAGTGGAAACAAAATGAGCAAGAAAAATTGCAAGAGAATTTCGATAATCAGAGCTCCGAGTCGCGTGTGGTTTATGTGAGCCGCGGCTTACCTTATAAAGGAGAAAACCGACTGATCGTTTACCGCGTCGCGGATTTACGTCTTGCGCGTCGCGCGTGTCACCAAATCAACCCCTGCGCATCGGGTTGGTTTACGATCCCGCGTCGCGTAATTCAAATACCCGCGGCACGGTCTTCAAAAATTTCAAAACTTCTCACATGACCTCACACTTATTTTGAACTACTAGTACCTGCAAAGATTGATGTATTTTCCAAATTAATTCAAAGAAATATATATCCTAACTTATGACACCATGGGTTGCCTCCCAACAAGCGCTAAGTTTAACGTCTTCAGCCAGACGTACTACTCCTAAGCTGCATCTTCTTCTTCTTGACCCCTTGATGGCATCGAGTTGAATCCTGGCATGAAATTGTTGGCCATCATACCGCTGATCCACTGTTGTTGAGATTCCTGGAGCTTAGAAACCTTTGCCTCTCGTTCTCTCGATTCCTTTTCGTACTGCTGGTGCCTTGCTTCCATCATTTCTATCATGTCCAGCAGCTGCTCCTTTTCGATGGTGGATAACGGGTGGTCCTTGGTTTCTTTTAAAATCTCTTCTTTCCCCCCTTCTCCTATACGTGTTCAGATCTTTTCCTTACTTTTAATTCCCGGCTCCATTAATGTTCTCCTGTCTACTTGTTTACCGTTTTCTTCTGAAGGTAATGATATAGGGTTCCCAAACATGTTCAATCTTCTTTTCCTGGTCCCAAAGAAAATGTCCATGTCTCCAGTCTTGCAATCAATTACCGAACCAGCATTAGCTAAGAATGGACGTCCTAAGATGAGTGCAGGCGCATCGTCCAGACTTTCATATTCCATAACCAGAAAATCCACAGGATAGAAAAAGTCCCCAACTTTAACTATGACATTTGTTAGCTTCCCCCGAGATACCTTAGTTGATTGATCAGCCAGCTGCAGTACAACTTCTGCTGGCTTAATTTCTTCATTTTTGTACTTATCGTACACGTATCCTGGCAAGATATTGACACTTGCTCCCAAATCTAACAAGGTGTTTCGAATAACCACGTCCCCTACAGTTGTAGTGATCAATGGTGATCCAGGGTCTTTTTCCTTTTTGGGCAGTGTTCCCAATAACGCCTCACTTGCCTTCACAGTCAACCTCAAAGTTTTATGTGTAGGTGCTTTGCTCTTCCCATTTTGTTCACACATTTCTTGCAGAATCCTGGTGTCTTCAGGGGCATCCTTAAGCTCATCCCACAAGGGCTGGTTCATTAAGGGTCCCGTTAGTTTGGGTGCTTCCTGCTTCTTCTTCTCTTTCCTATTATTCTTTTTCTGCTTGATTCCCGCTATCGTTGATTGCTCCTCCTTCTGAACCTCTTTATCTATTTCTGGTTGAGTTTCTTTCTCAACAGGAATTCCTTCTTCCTTACCTTCCTCACTTCCTAGAGCCTTCTCTTCTTCCCCTGGTCTCACTTCACTCCCTACTTCAAACAAATCTTCCAACGTGACCTTTCGCCATTCAGATTCGACAGTGTTAACTTGCTCTTTTCCTGGTCGCTGATTATGAGTAGGGTTGACCTCTGTAGCACTTGGCAATTTGCCACTATCTCTCTTTTGCTGATCTGCAGCCATTTGACCTATTTGTCGCTCCATATTTGCAATGGCTTTGGCGTTTGCTTGAGATTGTTGTTGCGTAGCAGTAACCATGTCATACATCTTAGCAAACATTTCTTCCTGAGTTCCTGGGGCGTTGTTGGTAGTATTATTGGGCCCCCTGTTGTTATTATTGCTGCTATTTCCATTTGTGGTTCCATTATGGTTGTTGTTATTTGCAGGCTGATGTGTTCTAGGCTGGTTGGTCGATTGCCTCTGGTAATTGTTTTGCCTAAAATTTTGATGCTGTCCCTGGTTGTACGGCGTGTAGGGTCGTCCATTATTATGCTGGCCTTGACCCTGGCCGTAAACTTGATTCACCTCTTGAGTCTTAGGTCCTCCTTGACCTCATTGCGATGAATTCTGCGGTCCATTCTGCAGTGTTGACATGAGCCTGTGAAACTTCTTGTTCAATTCACTAATTTCCTTCTTCACTTCCTTCTTCCAGTCAGCGTCGGCTCCCACTTCTGCCGCCGTACCTACAGTCTTCCTGGTAGAAAAGTTTGCCTTGGAGCCATTACTCAATTGCTCCAAGAATTGCCAAGCTTCCTCTGGGTCCTGCCACATAAATGTCCTACTGGATGAGGCATTTATCATGGCCTGATGCGTCTCACTGACTCCTTCAAAGAATAACTTAACTAACTGCCACCTAGGAATTTCGCGATGCGGACAAGATCGTAACAACTCCTTCAATCTATCAAAGGCTTCGTGGAAAGCCTCTCCTGGCTTTTGCTGGAAGCCCTGGATAACCCTTCTGATTTCAGTTGTCTTACTTGCTGAATAAAATTCCTGAAGGAACTTTGCCTTGAGCTGATCCCATGTAGTAATGCTGTTCGATGGCAAGGATGTGAACCGATATTTTGCCTTATCCTTAAGAGTGAATGGAAACAGTCTAAGCCTGAAAATATTTCTATTGGTGTTCCTAGGGTTATTAGCATTAGCAATTGCTAAAAATTCATATAGATGATTATAAGGATCGTCTTGCTTATACCCTCTAAACTCTGGCAATATTCCTAATAACTGAGGTCTTATCTCTACTTGCGAATCAATGTTATCAGGAATATAGATTGGCGATGAATCATCATATTCCCGCGGTTGGAAATGTGATGCAACCGATTTCCGTCTCGGTTGTGCGAAATGTAATGGTTGAGCGGGGTTACCGTAAAGATGATCGTTATATTCCCGCTGACCTGGTGGTTGATACTGTGGTGCTCTTCTGAGAGGTCCCCGACCTCGGTTCCACTGTGGTTGTGGTGCTGGTGGTACCCATCCCTCATCTTCATCATCATATACCTCCTCTGTTTCTGGATAATGGTATTGTGGCTGAGGCGGTTGTTGATAGTGTATAGGTTGTGTTGGTTGGAATGTGGGTTGAGGTTTAAAAAGAACTGGTTGTGGTTGGGAGGTTGGCGGCTGCTGTCTGGAAACTGGGGTGCCATCACGGGTCGGCTCTACCCAAGACATTGCAGAGGTAAATGGATTGGTAGATTGTGGTTGTGAAGCGGGTGTAAATGGTGGGACATATGGTGGAGTGCATGATGGTATGGGTGCAGGGGCTGAAACTACACCACCAGAAGCACTCGTGCTCCCGAACTGAAACTCTGATAGTGGGGGAATAGAAAACACCCCCGTTGCCTCACCTGATGGTTCCTGGGCAACACTTATTGGATTAATACTAACCTGACTAAAATTCATGATGTTTAAACGCCTACGGGCACGGAGTTTGCGCGCAGTACGCTCAATCTCAGAATCAAAATGCAATGGGGATAATTGCTTACCCCTGCGGGTACGCATGCACTAGTGCAACACGCCCACAAAAATCAAAAATCAAAAATTACCAAATGAAACTTTCAAAAACAAGAAACAAGTTCCTACTACTCACTTAATCTAAGCTCACAGCTCCCCGGCAACGGCGCCAAAATTTGACATGCACAGCGGTCGTCGTGCAGTCAAAAATAAATAAACCTAACACACACTAGTATAGCGGAGTCAGGGTCGATCCACAGGAGCTTCGTGGTTAGACTAAATGAGAGATTACCAACTAGTAGTGTCACAGCTACAGTCGGAGGATCTAGTTTCTATCTTCCTAATCACTAACACCATAAAGCAATGAGTAAACAAACTCAAGCCAAGCTAAGCTAAGCTCAAATGAACCTAGTCACTTTTCTGAAATCAGAAGTACATCTCTGAGTCAGAAGCAATCAAAGGCATTCAAACTAAGCAAAACCGAGCAAAGCATAAACTAGCCATTAGCTAAAGTTCTACTGAACAGTCACTAGCCAAGGTTTAATGCTTAAAAACTAACCTAATTAGCTACTGATTTCAGCAAAGGAAAACAGTCCCAACAAGGTCAAAACAATATCCAAACATAAATCAAACATCCAAAACCAAACACAAGCATAAAAACACCGAAAAACTAAGATTACTTGTAACCAAATGATTTGCATTCACCAAATCCGAATCCAAACATAAAAACAGTAACCAAATGATCCAAAAACATAAACCAAAGCTAAATACCAATGGTTGTCACTCCCAAAGATACAAACCAAGGCTAACTACTAACTAATTAATTGAAAATAAAAGCTAAAACTAACCAGTACCAAATGAGAGTCTTCTGGAATGAAATCTTGGAGTCAAAGAGCTTCAAGGTCGATTTTACACCCGGTATTTGCTAGGTTTTTCGGCTGGAAATGCATCTATTTATACTTGCAATTTTCCCGCAGCCGCGCCGCGCTTTTATGGATTCCGCAGCGCGCGTACTTATCAGATCCCGTTTCTTTGGTATTTGAATGTTTTCCACCGCCTTAAGCCCGCGTCGCGCAGAAGAGATATCCGCGGCGCGCGTACGAGTTTCCTTGATTTTTTCATTCTTTTCCAAACTTCTTCCTTTTGCATGCTTTTAGTCCCTGTTTCCATTCTTTTTCTCCAAACAAGTCCTGGCACGAAAAGTGAGAATACCCAGACATATTTGATATAATTTTATCAAGAACAGGGCTCAAAAACGCCTAAAATACTTGATATCACTAGGCGTTGTCAGCAGTCGGTTGCATCACACTTCCAACCACGGGAGTATGATGATGCGTCGCCTATTTACTTTCCTGAAAACATAGATTCTCATGTAGAGATTAGGCCACACTTATTAGGAGTTTTGACCGAATTCAAAGGTTATAGACAGGATGATCCTTATAATCATCTGCATGAGTATTTAGCAATAGCCAACGCGAATATACCTAGGAATGCTAATACGGATTTCTTTATACTTAGGTTATTCCCATTCACGCTCAAAGATAAGGGAAATTATTGGTTCACATTATTGCTAGCTAATATCATTACAACTTGGGAGCAGCTCAAAATGAAGTTTCTGCAAGAGTTTCATCCGAGAAGTAAGACATCTGAGATCAGGAGGGCCATTCAAGACTTTCAACAGAAGCCCAGGGAAGCATTTGATGATGCTTTCAAGACATTAAAAGAGTTACTGCGATCATGTATGCATCACGAGTTTCCACGATGGCAACTTTTCAAGCTCTTCTATGATGGTGTTGATACTACAAGTCAAGCCAGATCAACGCATCATCTGGAGGCACGATTATGATGCAAGACTCCAAAGCAGCATGGAGATTCTTGGAGCAATTGAGTAATGGATCTAAGACAAGTGAACCTACAAGGAGTAGGATGGCGCCTTTAGCAAATATGGATAGGGAAAACAAATGGAAAAAGCAGATTCAGGTTGAGATAGGAGTCATTACAAAGAAGTTTAATCAATTGCTCACAACATTACAAAAGGAAAATGGAGCATATGTGTTGCATGGTCAGACCATTTGCAACAACTGTGGAGAATGGGTTATTATTGCGATGAATGAAAAATGACACAGGAGGAAGTGAGTTAGATACATGGATATGTACAATTTCGGAACACGCCATGCCCGTTCAAAGGAAGCTATCAAGGAGATGTTAGAAAACAGCACGGAGGTCCTCAACATTTAAAATCAACACCAAAGTCAGACCTTAGTACTAAAGTGGAAGAAATTTATAACTTTGTGGTTCGAGTTAAACAGGAAACAGATGCGAACACTGAGGCATTGTTAAGATTAGGAGCTTAGCTTATCAAGTTAGGAGAGGACATCGAACACGAAAAAAACAAAACGTTCAACCCAAGGAAGGTCAAGTCAATGAAGTTATCACATTAAGGAGTGGTAAGAAAGTGGACAATAAGATTGTTGCTCCACCACCCGAAGATGACAGTGATGTAGAAATCATTTTTTATGAAAAGGAAGAGTTGGAAAAGAAAGGAAAGAAAAAACAAGGAGAAATGAAGGAACCTGAGAGAACATGGGAGAAAGGAGAATCCAGTGCTACTGCTCCTTTTCCTGCAGCCTTGGAAAAACCAACAGCTAAACAGTATCGTAAGCGAGGACCCTAAATAGAAGATATGTGGGATTTTTTTAGTCAAATCAAGGTCAATATCCCATTGGTCAAATTAATTAAAGAAGTTCCAGCTTATGCAAAAATTTTGAAAGACATGTGCATCCACAAAAAGCAAATTCTCTCACACCTCCCTAAGAAGATCGAGTTGACTGAATATGTTAGCTCGATTATCATGGATACCTTACCACCCAAAATGAAGGATCCAGGAGCTCCTCTCATATCATTGGATTTAAGAGATATTCGTGTTAAAAAAGCTCTGTTAGATCTATGCACGAGTGTGAATATTCTCCCAGGACAACTCTTCGATAGACATGAGTTTGGTACCTTAAGACACACTAATGTTGTCCTGCAACTTGCTATTAAATCTACTAAGATACTAAGAGGGATGTTATCGGATGTCATAATCAAGGTTGGATATTTCTACTATCCAGCAGATTTCTTAGTGTTGGATACTCATCAAGTTGTCAAGGAAGAACAACCAACGATTATTCTTGGACGCCAATTCCTTGCAATGGCAAACGCACATATCGATTGTCGTACCGGAGAAATGGGAATCTCTTTTGGACATCAACAGTCAAAAATCAATATTTTCAACGCTAATGGAGGCACGATAGAGGAATAAGAATGTTACCAAATTGATATTGTGGATTAGTTGGTACAACGGTATATGCCAGAAGTTTTGCAACAAGAGGTAGAAGAATTTTCAGAATTAGTAGAAGAAGAACAGGAAGGCACCAAGGAAGAGGAAAATAATGAAAGTCAAAGATACAAAGAATGTTCACAAGTTGATAAGCGACCAGTAGAAATAGCCAAATCGCTCAAACCCTCCCTGCAAGAACCACCAGCTTTAGAACTTAAAACATTACCATCTCATTTGAAGTATGCTTTTCTTGGAGAGAATGACAGTTTCCCAGTGATTTTGTCGGCAGATCTAACAGTAGAACAAGAAAAATCACTTTTGGAAGTACTATCTAAGTACAAAGAGGCAATTGGATGGACCATTGTGGATTTAAAAGGAATTAGTCCAACAACATGCATGCATCGTATCATTACAAAAGAAGGAACCAAGCCCGTGCAAGACACCCAACGTAGATTAAATCCGAATTTGCATGAAGTAGTAAAAAAGGAAGTGTTAAAATGGTTAGATGCAGGAATCATTTACCCAATTCTGACAGTGAATGGGTCAGCCTTACACAGACGGTACCCAAGAAATCATGAATCACAGTGGTGGATACCAAGGATGGCGATAAAGTATCCACAAGGCCAGTAACATGATGGCGGGTATGCATTGATTACAGGAAGCTCAATGCCGCAACATCGAAGGATCATTTTCCTCTGCCATTCATCGATCAAATAATGGAGAATTTAGGAGGACAAAAGTACTATTGTTTCTTAGATGGATATTCAGGTTATAACCAGATCGCTATTCATCCTGAGGAACAAGTAAAGACAATGTTCACCTGTCCCTATGGCACTTTTGCATTTCGAAGAATGCCTTTGGCTTCTGCAATGTAACCGCTACTTTTCAGTGATGTATGATGGCAATCTTCTTAGATATGATAGGGGACGCATTAGAAATCTTCATGGATGATTTCTCAATTTTGGGTCATCTTTTGATGCATTAATGAAGCAATTGGAAAATGTTTTGGCAAGATGCATGGACTCTAATTTGGTCTTAAGTTGGGAGAAAAGCCACTTTATGGTCATAAAAGGCATCGTCTTAGGGCACATGGTATCCGAACGAGGATTTGAAGTAGATAGAGCTAAGGTCAAGGTAATTTCTACATTACCTCCTCCAACATCAGTAAAGGGAATCAGATCATTCCTTGGACATGCTGGATTCTACAGAAGATTCATTAAGGATTTTAGCATTATTTCTAAGCCACTTTGTGGCCTTTTGTTGAAAGACGCGCCGTTTATGTTTCATGGATAATGTGTTAAAGCGTTCAACATTCTGAAGGAAAAATTAGTCGAGGCACTTATCTTGAAACCACCTGATTGGGACAAAGAGCTACTTGATGTAGTGTTTGCATTGGATAAGTTCAGGTCGTATATCTGGGGATCCAAAGTCTTAGTCTACACAGATCATAACGCAGTACGACATTTGTTGGCACAGAAGGAATCCGAACCAAGGTTGATACGCTGGATTCTTTTACTTTAGGAATTTGATGTAGAAATTAAGGACAAGAAGGGGACAGAAAATGTAGTGGCCGATCATCTGTCATGGTTACCTGCACAAGGGTTAGAAACGGGAATACAAGATGCATTCCTCGATGATCAGCTTCTAGGAATCAATAATGCGCCATGGTATACCAATTATGTCAACTTCTTGGCCACAGGAGCAATGCCTGCACATTGGTCGAAACAACGACAGAAGCAATTTCGCACATACGCAAGACGATTCATTTGGGATGACCCTGACCTTTTCAAAGTTGGAGCTGACCAGATCATTCGACGATGTGTACCTGACAATGAAATCCCCAAATTTTTAACTCATCGCCATTCGTCTGCATGTGGTGGGCATTTCAGTGCCAAGAAAACTGGATATAAGATTTTAGAATCAGGATTATATTGGCCAACAATATTCAAAGACACATACACAATGGCAAAGGAATGCCTTAATTGTTAACAACTCAGAGGTATATCAAAAAGAGACCAAATGCCACTTAATCCCATCTTGGTTGTAGACATTTGTTATGTTTGGGGGATCGACTTCATGGGACCATTCCCTACATCACAAGGATATGTTTACATTTTGGTCACAGTAGATTATGTATCTAAATGGATAGAAGCTGAAGCAACTCGCACTAATGACCATCATGTGGTATGCAACTTCGTCAAGAAGAACATCTTCACTCGACATAGTGTGCCGAGAGTAATCATCAGTGATGGAGGATTACACTTCAAAATTTTCAAATTTGGCCGGCTACCGAAACACTATGGAGTCAATCATCGTATTGCTACACCATACCATCCGCAAACCAGTGGCCAAGTCAAGGTCTCCAATCGTCAGATCAAGGAAATCTTGCAAAAGACGGTGAAGACTAATAGAAAGGATTGATTGCAACGTTTAGAAGATGCATTGTGGGCATATAGGACTGCATACAAAACACCAGTTGGTACGACACCTTGAAGATTAGTCTACGGGAAGGGATGTCATTTACCAGTTGAATTGACCAACAGAGAATTATAGGCGAAAAAATAGGTGAGCCTTAACTATGACTCAGCTAGAAAAGAACGGAAATTGTAATTGTCTGAGTTGGAAGAATTACGTGATGAAGCATACGAGAATGCAGCCACGTACAAATCAAAGATGAAAAGGTATCACGATGCAAAGCTCAAGTTGAAAACCTTCGCAATAGGACAGAAGGTTTGGTTGTATAACTCAAGATTAAAGATGTTTCAAGGGAAAGAAATGGCGAAGTAAATGGAATGGTCCGAACGAAATTATAAGCATCACCGATTATGGTACTGTGGAGATTCAAGACCTCAAAGGAGGACATCCATTTAAGGTGAATGGACATCAGTTGAAACCATATGTTGTATCAGGCACATTCCAAAATTTAGAAGTTGAAACTGTGGAGTTTTTGTCCAACCAGCCAAGTTACGAACGCTGAACAAGTGGTGTACGTCTGGCTGAAGACGTTAGATACGAATTTCATTACATCTAAGGCACTAAATATAACTAACAAGATAAATCTATAATTTATCAAACATGTAATGGCAAGTTGTTAGTTTTGGTCATTTTACACAAGTGATGACAACATTTTAGTTCTTGTCATTTTGTCAAAATGATGGTAATCATTCCAAATGGTCATTTTTCATACACTATACTTTGAAAATAGTTATTTTTTGTGTTAAATACCAATTTCATTGCAAAAAGTCATTTCCCAAGCTTATTACGATGTTATACGTCCAAATAGTCGTTATTACGTCAAAAATAACGTTTTTATTATAAATGGTTGTTTTTCATGTGAAGATAATAACAACATATTTATTTGGACTATTTTAGTTACGTAAACCTTTACATTTGATTTTTGTCCAACATTATATGATAAAATAGTTTTTGTGATTATTTTAGTGAAAATGTTATTTTCATGTCTTTTTTCCATAAGATCTGTTGGGCCCTATTTTGTGGTTATGCTTGTCTAATAGTCATATAGGTATTTTGGGCTTATTTGTATTTTGAGCTTTGGGTGCAATGGGCTTGTTTAGCGGGTCTAGTATAAATAAGAGATGTTAGGCGTGGGGGGTAAGCCGATCACGAGTTGAGTGGGAACAAGGGAGGTCACGATTTTGGTGTTAGAGTGATCTTATGTACTTGACTTTTGGTTAATACAAAGTATGCATTTGAAGATCAATCGATTCTGATTTTCTCATTTTGTTCTTTTTTTTCTTGATTCTTATTCATTGGGATTCCGCACCAATCGAGTAATTTGGATTGATACTATGTTAGATCTATAGTTTGGTACTTACAATTGGTATTAGAGCTATAAAAACAATTTTTGGTTGTTTTGGTGTCAATCATTTTTCGAGAAAACAAGATATTTTGAAGTTTCTTTTGTTTTTGGTTCATTGTTCTTCGTGTTCTTCGGATTGGTATTATTTTTGGAAGATTATTGTGATTGGAACAATTTACCTTAAAGATCCACGATTTTAGGAATTTACCATAACAGATAAAACGATCAGATCATCGCTTTCGGTGGTATAAAGGGGTTTTCGGCGGCAAGTGAAGGATTTCGGTCAATATTAGGTCAAACTTAAGGGTTTTTTGTGCATACAATGGGTTTTCGGTCAAACCCTAAGTCAATCTTGAAGGTTTTCGGCGACAAAGGGTGTTCTCGGTCAACCATTAGGTCAAACTTGAAGGTTTTCGGTGTTTATTAGGGTTTTCGGTCAAACTCCTGGTCAAACTCTTTGGTTTTCGGTCAAACCTTTTGGAGTTATTTGTCAAAATTTTGACTTTGAAATTTTCAGTCAATATCTTTGATATTTGAGATTTTCAACGTGAACATTTTCAAAAATGATTCCCATGACAAAGGACACTTGTGAAGCCTCATGCACTCAAGTTTGCGAGAATAAAATTAATAAATACCATGAACAAAACGACCTTTTAGTAAGGGAAGTCTTTGATCTTAAAAACGAAATTTACAATGTTATGGTGGTGGCTGAATAGCTGGTGCCACTGTCATCCTCCTCGAGCGTCTCTCCAATGGCTCCTCATCCTCCGACTCTGCCTATGGTTGTGCGTGCTGAGCTCCTGGGCACTGGGCTGGGATCTCGGGTGCTATCACATTCTCACCCTGCCTAGTCTATTGTACCACGCCCATCTTCTACAACTACTATCCACGCATGGGATGGGGTGGCATCGGCCTCAGACGGGTCATAACCTCGCCGATGAGAATACTGTAGGATCGGGCCAGCCTTGTGATGTAATGCCCGCCAGTCATCGGGTTCCCCTCCCTAGGCCCCAAGGCCTTAGTTGTCAAAAAGGCAGCCAAAGTATGAGGCAGGTTGAGGAACCTGCTCGGATCGGAGAGGACCCACATATAGAACATGTCCTCTCATGACACTTTCTCACTCCCCTTCGGATGTGCAATCGAAGAGCAAATGATATGGTGCATGATGCGATGTAACGGGGAGCGGAACTGGCTATCCTTAGCCCCCCGGCCTCGAATCGGTTATTGGACATCCGTGCCCAAATGACCTTGTCTGTCTCTCGTCGTGGTTGCTCAATCAGGCAGGCATCCAAGAATGGATGAAAGTGGATGCTCTCCATCTCTTCCTAGGTATAGATCCCTTTATGACGAGCAAACTCCCGCATGGTGCACTGTCTGCTCTGCCTCCCAAGTCTAAACATAATGAGGTGGGCTGTGGGCTCGCCGGATCCAGGCTCGTAGCGACAAGTAGAAAAGAACTCCAGCATGATATCTCTATAGGAGATGTCGTCCTCCTGGGAATACAAACCCAACCGTGCGCCAAACTCGGTGATACTACAGTGGCGCTGCACATCCCTGAGTCGAAACGTAATCGCTGAAGTGGTCCTCAGATCTATTGGTTCCCGGTTGAAGTCAAATGTGGCCAAGAACTCAATGAATGGATCCCAGTACATGGTTTCGTCCATTCGGAAGATTTCTGCGAAAGCTCAACAAGTGTAACAGATCCGGTTATTTTTCAGTACTTGTTGAGTCATCCATAGGTCCAAAACTTCCAAAATCTCATATTCTTTTGTGAGGTCCCAATCGACAGTTTGGGATGGCAGTATTTTCTTTTTGGAGAATGTAGCCAAACGTTCCCGAAATTGATGTTTGAGAAAACTTGAGACATAAGTCGGCTCCCTCGAACCAATCGATATCAGTAGAGCTATTTTGAGTGTTTTGGATTGACATGTTCCTGTAAAAATCGAAGATTTAAAAGTCAATTCTGTTCCACACGTCATATGCGGCACGACAAATCATGTCCCGCGTCACCTGATGTGATTGTTCGTCACCCGCGACACATGTAACGATACGACGCGGCGCGGCTTATGAATTTCGTCACCAAATCGACGAATTACAGAAGTTTAGTCCTTAATTTAGGATAACCGCTACTGGGTTTTCTTCTAAATACTATTGTCTATTGTCTAAGAACATACATTATGGCTCAATTACGTCAATTTGGGGTAATTAGTGAAGTCTACTAACTATCTTCAAGAAAGAAATTTAGGATAAATCAGAGTACTTACGTGGATTTAAGACTGAGAGTTTGAGAGATTTGAGAGCAAGAAATCACAATTCGTTGAATTACAGATGAAGCACAGCAATTAGTTATCACGTTTTTATAAGTTGTGGTAGAATTAGATAGGAAGAATGACTCTGTTCGTTGTTATCTGAATTTCAAATTTTGATAAGCCGCGGCGCGGCGAATTCTTTACGGCGACGCGAGCTTCATTTAAGACTTATCATCTTTTCACGAATTTAAAATTGCCACGACGCGGAAATGAGATCGCCGCGTCGCGCGTTCTGAGAGTCACAATTTCTACCTAGTCCTACCCCACACTTATTCTATCTTAGTATTTGCATGATTAATCCTAAAAGTTTAATTTACAACAATTTACAATGATCGGGTTGCCTCCCGACAAGCGCTAAGTTTAACGTCTTCAGCCCTCTGATCCTCAAGCAGGGGCGGATCTATGATGGGGTCTTGTCGGCAGCTACCCCCACAAACCATGTACAAATGCTAAAATTTCTATACATTTTCATAATTAGTTTACACCTTGCCCTCACTAATTACTGAAAATTATAAGTAACTGAGGGCTATGAAACCTGCATTTGAAAGAAAATAATGTCGTTTCCCTTTTTTTAAAGGAAGAAAGTATCTTTGGTTGATTTAAGATTACCTTATTCTTATATACAACACAAGCCTCATTTCTCTCTATAACATATTTGGTTCGTGGGTCCCAACAAGTTCTCACTGTTAATAAATATTTTAAGTAAATTACATTTTAGGTCCTTAAGGTTAGTGTTTTTTAATTTTGGCCCTTTAATGTTTCCTTTTGCAATTTTAGTGGTTATTTGAGGTTTTCGAAATGTTTTTTTTGTCCATGTTTAAAGTTAATGACTATATTTTGGCACTAAAATTGAAAAAAATCATCTATAATAGACTCAAACTGTTTAGACTCAAACATGATAGACTCAAACTCTGTGTGTCTGGTGTAATTGCTAACCCACATTAATAACTCTAACTAAAAACATGGAAAATTTTAGGTAATCATGTATAAGTTCTTTTAAAGTATATATTCTTTTTCCGGAAAGTGCGTTTATAACCCATCTGTATCAATTTTGTTAAAGGTTGTTGACCGGTATGACAATGTCCTATCTTATTTTTTATTAATTTGGTCGCAAACTATTGTTACTACTTATTGGGTCTCCAGAACCGAAGGAAAGCTGATATTTTATTTATATAATTTTTTTATATCTGTTATTAACGTTAATATATTTGTTTAGTTAAAGAGAATTAAACGAGTCTTTTTGTACTTATTGTAGGCTGTCATGTGTCTCGTATTGCGGAAGTGGATTCTGTTCATGAAATATGTTCAACGGATGATGCAATACTAGGAGCACTTTCGCCAGGCTCTCATGCAATTTTTGATGACATAACGTCTATGTGCTAACCATTCATTCATCAACATTTTAAGCCCATCATCTAAGCTTAAAATTAAAGGGGATGACGTAATATAAGTATTTAAAAGATTATTTATTGATGTAATATTTTTTTCCTATTTTTAACATGTAATTTTCCATGCTAACATTCAACATTCATGTTAATGTCTATTATAGCGTAATACTCTCATATTAATGATACTTATAGCATTTCAATATCTATATCAATTTACTTTAACATTAAGTTGTCACCCCGTGTATCACACGGATTTATAACC
Organism: Cichorium intybus; assembly: GCA_023525715.1. Taxonomy (NCBI): domain Eukaryota; kingdom Viridiplantae; phylum Streptophyta; class Magnoliopsida; order Asterales; family Asteraceae; genus Cichorium; species Cichorium intybus. Next base: position 82,696,142 of record CM042017.1, read on the forward strand.
TAGTTAGAAAATATAAAAACTGATATTCAGTCCTAGAATTATATCATCAAGGACTAATATGATATTAGTGGGGACTTGGAAGATATACATTAGAGACTGAACATGATTGTATCAAAGACTGACATTTAGTCCCTAAAGAATAGTATCAGGGACTGGTATGACTTAAAATCGGAGACTCGAAGAAAACAAATTAGGGACTGAATGAGATAGTTTCAAAGACCAATTTTTTGTCTTTGATACTTTGATGCATTAGGGACTGATTTTCAGTCCCAAATACTTAAAATTTTCATTATCTAGGACTAGGTTTCCGAGACTAGCTGGGGACTAGCTAAATCAGTCTCTGATTCTCATCAGAGACACTGATTATTGACTATTAGAGACTGATTATGTCAGTCACTGATACCCCTTTTTCTTGTACCCCTTTTTCTTGTAGTGTTTCTTGCATTTAGCCCATCAAATGTTGTAGTTCATTTTAATTTTGAAGTTAAGGTACCCTGTTAATATATTTAATATTTATAATTTTAGGAAAAGATCATAGTTTTGTTCTAATTAGATACAATTAACAATTACCAATGATATGTTAGGTTGTGTTTATTACACAAGACGAGACTCAACAAGCTTTCTGAGGTCATCTCTCATAATAAAGATGAGGAGGGCATTCACGACTTTTGAAAAGACAAGGAGTGAGTATTTGAACTTGCTCCACCTTTTTCGGGACAAAAATTATAGTGTTTCTCTCATTGACATCAGACCGAGTCCAAATGCGTACAAGGCAGTGACTCTTGTCCTTACTGGCGTAATAAATCATGCCTTTTGGTTAATTAGTTAACAACTATACCAGATGCTGAGACAACTCACTCTTTGAAAAGGGGTAAATGCAAAAAGTGGCAATGTTCATTCATTGATTTGTTTTTATAGCATCCAGCTTTCATAAAAATACTAAATTATAAAGTTGTACTTATAGTAATTTTGTTATCAGGATGTTATACATTGAAAGTTGTTTTGTATTGATGACATTGCTAAAACCGGGTAAATTATCAAATTACAATGTTGTAATAGAAAATAAGAATGCCATGATACACAAACAAATGAAATTTCTTGCATTTATTCATACGTAAATGTACAGTTGGTGAAATTTTCAAAGTGGGATGCCTTAATAAGAAAAATGTTGGATATACAGTTTTGTAATAGAAAGATGTATTGTTTTGCACAAAACAATGAACTAGAAACCCTAAGTTCACATGCAACCTAATGAAGGATCTATGTTTTTCTATCTCATGAACATATAACAAAATCCTAAGGCCAAAAATTATTTGTAAAGATCAAAATAGGAATAACCAACCTTTTGGATCTTGTTCTTGAAGCTAGCAGCAAAGAGATCCTGCCTCAAATGAAAGTCACACCCAAACAAGGAGGGAAGAAAGCAGCAGAGTCTATGGAGAGGATGAAGTTGGCACAGGTTTTGGGGTGCCCAGGGGGTTCCTTTTATAGCCTCCTAGGGTTACAGCTGAAACCCTAGAGGAGCCTCCTTAATGGGCAAGCCTGGTAGCCACTGGACCAGATCTCCTAAACCCTAATTAGGGTTTCGCCAACCTAGGAGGATCCTTCCAAGGTGGCGCCAATTCTAGCCCCTGGCAACTGGTTTGTCAGTTGTTCAACTATTGAATAACTACAAACTATTCCCTGCACTTTTAATTAAATTATTTAATCACTGAATTAAATCCAATTAATTCCCGATTAATTTCTAATTAATTGATATAGTTTCTAATTAATATATTTACACTTAAATATATTAATAAACTATTATTTAATTCTATTGATTTATTATACAATTTAAATCAATTTCTCTCCCTACTAAACTCTACACTAATCCTCCAGCTATGAGGGCAACCCATATGGACTTGCTTCAATTAACAAGATAAATACAATTATAAGTGATGGCTTAGACACCAAATCCAACAGTCCCCCACTTGGATAAGTCTATGACTTTAATTGTTCATTTACCATCTGATTAATCTCAGTTTCCTAGAAACTGTTCCTGAACTCTGACCCAATCAGTTCTATCCAAAGATAAGTGATCAGATGATCCTCCGTCCAACAAGATATTTCCAGACTCAAGACATGGATTAAGATCAATCTTGGTCCGATACTCTGTTTCTCGATTTTTACGATTTGCTTATGACTTTGAGACTACTAATTGAACACATCAATTTAGTCCCGGTTGGCCAACACTTTCAGTCAACTTCAAAATCATCGAGAGGCCTACAGATATCTGTTTCCCATCGGGTCAGGGGACGGATAAGTTTCGACTTATATGTCTATACCTTTTACCAGTCAGAATACTCACAACAATGCGTTTTATGACATCGAGTTACCGGTGTGTTTTCGCTTATCAATGAGCAACTGCCTCGCAAATTACAAATCATATCTCTCCACTTGAAGATCAAAGGATATTATCGTCTTAACATTGCTCGTGATGTTATCCATGAAGCAATATGTTAAGCGCGGGTTTATCCAATACTCAAATCTCTATTTTCTAAGTACTCAAGAATGTTGTAGCAGTCTTACTGCAATGTCTAACCCCTTAGACAATCTACAACCGATTCATGATAGTCTTCGTTCATACTTACGCCCTAACAGTATGATCGACTATGAAATTTTAAATAATCTAATTACTCAGGAAGTTTTAAACATGCAAATATTGAAACACAGTAATAAACAATTGACAAAAGTAGTAACAATACTCATTTATAAATCTCCATTATAAAATCACCAAGTCAATTTACATTTATACTGTTACAAGTTTCAAAATCTATCTAATTACTAAAACTAATATCATCCTTCAGTCCAATGCTCCGAGCATGCTGATTGTGCTTGATTCCGCTCAGTGCCTTAGTCAAAGGATCTGTAGGATTGTCTTCTGATGATACTCTCTTAACCAATAAGTGACCCTCTTCTATGCGATGTCGAATGTAATGGTAATTTCTGTCGATATGTATGGACTTTCCATGATCTCGCGGTTCCTTTGTCAACGCGACCGCTCCTTCATTATCGTAGAATAGTTCCATCGGCTCCTGAATGCTCGGGACAACTCCAAGGTCACCGATGAAGTTCTTCAGCCAAGCCGCTTCCTTAGAGGCTTCACTCGCTGCTATGTACTCTGATTCGCACGTTGAATCAGCCACCGTTTCTTGCTTGGAACTTTTTCAAGTGACCGCTCTCCCGTTCAGAAGAAATACCCAACCCGACTGAGACCGACCACTGTCTCTATCTGTCTGGAAACTGGCGTCTGTATATCCACTCACTTTCAAGTCATCACTACCGCCAAGGACTAACACCATGTTCTTTGTCCTTCGCAGATAATTGAGTATGTTCTTAACTGCTATCCAGTGTGCCCTTCCAGGATTACCCTGGTACCGACTAACCATGCTCAATGCAAAGGAAACGTCGGGACGAGTACATATCATAGCATACATGATCGACCCCACTGCTGAAGCATAAGGTACCAGACTCATCTCAGCTATTTCCTCATCGGTAATCGGGCTTTGAGTCTTACTCAACTTGGCATTACTTTGGATAGGTAGCTCTCCCTTCTTGGAATTTTCCATACTAAACCTCTTTAGTACATTTTCCAAGTAAGTACACTGACTCAGACCTATTAATTTTCTCTTTCTATCTCTTAGTATCCTTATCCCGAGAATATAAGCAACTTCTCTAAGGTCTTTCATGGCGAAACACTTTCCGAGCCAAGCCTTAACTTCTTGCAAGGTCGGAATGTCGTTTCCCATGAGCAGTATGTCGTCAAAATACAGTACCAGGAAGGTGACTATACTCCCACTGGCCTTGACATATACACAGGACTCATCTTCACTTCTAGAGAAACCAAACTCTTTGACTTTCTCGTGGAAACAAAGATTCCAGCTGCGAGAAGCTTGTTTCAATCCGTAGATTGATCTCTCAAGCTTACACACTTTATCAAGATGCTTTGTGTCTACAAAACCTTCTGGCTGATTCATGTAAACATCCTCAGTCAGTTTCCCGTTAAGGAAAGCGGTTTTGACATCCATCTGCCAAATTTCATAATCATGAAACACAGCTATGGCAAGCATTATCCTAATTGACTTAATCTTGGCTACTGGTGAGAAGGTTTCATCATAGTCAACCCCCGGGGTTTGAGTGAATCCCTTTGCAACCAGCCGAGCTTTATAAGTGTGTACTTTACCATCCATGTCGGTCTTCTTCTTGAAGATCCACTTGCACCCGACTATCTTACGACTCGACACATTGTCAACCAAGTGCCAAACTTGATTGTCATACATGGACTTAATCTCGCTGTCCATTGCCTCTTTCCATTTGGCAGACTCGGGGCCCGCCACTGCTTCACGGTAGTTAGTTGGTTCATCCAAATTTGTCAGTGTACGATCATTGACAAACGTATCACCATCCGTAGTTATAAGGAAACCATAAAACTCGGGTGGCATGCTAACTCTACCCGAACGCCTAAGGGGCAATGAGATGTCAGTCGGTCCAACAGGAACCTCTTCCTCATGTTGGTGGCTAGGTTCTCCTAAAGTTGTTTCACCGGGCATCTCCTGAATTTCTTCGAGATCGATTGTACTCCCACCGTCCTCTTTGGAAATGAGTTCTCTCTCTCGAAAGACTCCTCATCTAGCTACAAAGACCACGTCCTCGCTCGGTCTGTAGAACAAGTATCCAAATGACTGTTTCGGGTATCCAATGAAATAACACCTTTCACTTCTTTCTGCAAGTTTGTCTTGAGTCTCTCGTCTTACGAAAGCCTCACAACCCCAGACTTTGATGTGTGCCAGCGAGGGAACTTTCCCGGTCCACATCTTGTGCGGTGTTTTAGCAACCTTCTTGGTTAGGACAAGGTTAAGGATATGGGCGGCAGTCTCTAAGGCATACCCCAGAAAAGAATTGGAAGCGAAGCTCGATTCATCATAGAACAAACCATGTCCAACAAGGTTCGGTTTTTCCTTTCAGCAACGTCGTTTAACTGTGTTGCCCTGGGAGGCGACAACTGTGAAACTATTCCACATTCCTTTAGATAATCGAGAAACTCGATACTAAGATACTCACCGCCTCTTTTGGGATCTAAGCATCTTTATCTTTCTGCCCAGTTGATTTTCTACTTCATTCTTAAACTCTTTGAACTTTTCAAAGGTATCTGACTTGTGCTTGATTAAGTAGATATAACCATATCTACTAAAATCGTCAGTAAAGGTCACATAGAACCGCGTGCCGTCTTTTGTGGTTGTTCTGAAGGGACAACACATATCTGTGTGTATGATATCCAACAAACCTTCACCTCTTTCAAAGGAACCTTTGAATGGTGATTTTGTCATCTTGCCAAATAAACAAGACTCGCATACATCATCCGATTTGAGGTCGAACGATTCCAACCCTCCATCCTTTTGGAGTTGGGCGATGCATTTCTTATTAATATGACCAAGGCGATAGTGCCACAGACATGCATTTTCTACACCACTTGAAGAATCAATACTTAATACATCTTTACCATAATTGTCAACACACATAATAGATTCATACACTCCATCACAAGGCAAAGCATTAAATATAAAAACATCATTTTTGAAAACTGAAATTGAACCATTCAATTTATTAAAATCATAATAAAAGCTCTGTTTGAACAATGCATGAAAAGAAATTATGTTCTTTGCCATATCAGGCGAATAGCAACAATTATGTAAATCTAAACTAACTCCACTACTAAGCACTAGTCTATAGACACCGATCTTGGTAACAGGTGACGTTCGCCTATTGCCCATGACCAGGTTCAATCTACCGTGATCCAGCTCCCTACTTTTGTTTAGGCCCTGTAAATCAGAACAGATATGAAAACCACATCCGGTATCAAGGACCCAAGAACATGAAGAATATGAGTTATTAGATATAGAGTAAGTACCTGCTTGTGATGGCTTCACTTTGCCATCTTTGATATCTTGCAAGTACCTGGGCAGCTCCTCTTCCAGTGACCATTTTCTTTGCAATAAAAGCAGTCGGCTTCCTTGGGATTCGTGACATGCGGAATGCTGGAAGACTTGGCTCTCGGGGCACTCCTAGATGACCCGACATGAACCTTTTCCCTCCAGTTTTGCTTTGGAGGGCCCTTTCGTTTCTTTCCCTTCCCAGAGCCAATAGCCAGGACAGGCGGGTTAATAGGGAGCAGACCTTTTCCCTTCATCCCGTCTTCAGCAGTACGAAGCATACGGTGTAATTCAGCCAGAGTTGCCTGATTGTTGTTCAAATGAAACGCCAGTGTGAACTGGTCATAAGAACTGGGCAAGGAGTTTAGCACTATGTTAACAGCTAAATCCTCATAAACAGGCACTTCTAGCTTCCTTAGCCTCTCCATGTAACCGAGCATCCTTTGTACGTGAGTGCAGATGGACTCTCCATCTTTAGGCTTGCCGTTAGTGAAGGCTTTTACAACCTCAGGCCTTTCGATGCTCTTTGTGCATTTCGTAAGGCCAATAGTCCTCATAGATTCTTTGCAGCTCAGGGTTCATGGTGACGATCATGATGCAAACCACTTTGGTTGCATCATCCGAGTGTTTTTGGTACGAGGCGATTTCCTTGGGAGTAGCGGTATCTGGGTCAACCTCAACAAGCTCGGTTTCTAGAACATACTCTTTATGTTCAAACCTAAGAGCCATTTTGATGTTGCGGATCCAGTCATTGTAGTTAGTAGTCATTGTAGTTAGTTCTGTCCAACGTCACTTTGGAGTACAATGACAAGATTCAGGTGACATTATCAGGGTTCGAGTGGGGAACGGATTGGTCAGAAGAAATCTGAATAAGAAGAAGGTAGTTTTAATTAGACATTAATAAATAATCCTTATATTCACCCAAGAATAAATATAAGGCTATGATCCTACAATAACAATCTACAATATCGAAGAGGGATACCGTAATCTTTATTGTAAATTTTATAAGGTAGGCGAATGACGATTCAGCCAATTCCACTGCGGAAACATAATCTAATTATAATGGAATTCCTAGTTTCTTTAGAGATTTATTGAACTATTCAATAGCATGTTTCAATCTCGGGAATGCCCCACTGTTTGTGACTAGGATACCGAGGACCACAAACCGGGTGTGAATAACCATGCGAATTAGCTCGGTACTCTCGAAGTCAATTACCATCTCTAATTGACGTGTGACAACGCCTAGTGATAACAAGTATTTTAGGCGTTGTTGAGCCCTATTCTTGGAGAAATTGTATCAGATATACTTTGGTATTCTCACTTTTCGTGCTAGGACTTGTTTGGAAGAAAAGAATGAAAACAGGTACTAAAAGCATGCAAAAGGAAGAAGTTTGGAAAGGAATGAAAAATCAAGAAAACACGTACACGCGCCGCGGATATCGCAAAGACGCGACGCGGGCTTAAGGCGGTGTAACACATTCAAATGACGAAAAAACGGGGAAGGATAAGTACGTGCGCTGCGGATTCCTTATTTGCGCGGCGCGGTTGCGGGAAATTTGCAACTATAAATAGAGGCATTTCCAGCCGAAAACCCTAGAAAAGACCGGGTGTAAAATCGACCTTGAAGCTCTTTGACTCCAAGATTTCGTTTCAGCAAGCTCTCAATTGGTATTTTTATGTTTTGGATTTTATTTTTAATTAGTTAGATAGTTTTAAGCTTTGGTTTCTATCTTTGGGAGTGACAACCATTGATATTAAGCTTTGGCTTCTGTTTTAGTATTACTTGGTTACTGTTTTGATGTTTGGATCTGAGTTTGATGAATGAGAATCATTTGGTTACATTTTATATTGGTTTTTCGGTGTTTTGGATGTTTGATTGTGCTTTGATTGTTTGGATTGTGTTTGATTGTGTTTTGACCTTGTTTGGAACTGTTTTCCTTTGTTGAAATCAGTAGCTAACTTGGTTAGGTTTAGGCATTAAACTTTAGTTAGTAATTGATCAAGTAGAACTTTAGTTATTAACTTGTTTATGCCTTGCTTGGTTTGCTTAGTTTGGATGCCTTTGATTGCTTCTGATTCAGAGATGTACTTCTGATTTCAGAAAGTAACTAGGTTCATTTGATCTTAGCTTTGCTTAGCTTGAGTTTATTTTGATCATCACTTTAGGTTGTTAGTAATTAGAAAGATAGAAACTAATTCCTCCGACTGTAGCGTGACACTACTAGTTGGTAATTTGTCATCTGGTCTAACTCGAAGCTCCTGCGGATCGACCCTGACTACCACTATGCTAGTGTGTGTTAGGTATTTTCTTATTTTTGACCGCACGACGACCTAGGCGTGTCAAATTTTGGCGCCGTTGCCGGGGAGCTGTGAAGCTTAGATTAGGTGATTAATAGGAATTTTTGTTTTTTGAATTTCTTTGAGTTTTCATTTGGTTTTGTTCTGTTTTGTGGGCATGTTGCACTAGTGCATGCGTACTCGCAGGGGTAAGCAAGTATCCCCATTGCTTTTTGACTCTGAGATTGAGCGTACTGCGCGCCAAAACCGTGCCCGTAGGCGTTTGAATATCATGAGTTTCAGTCAAGTTAGTAGTAGTCCAGTAAGTGTTGCCCAGGACCCATCAGGTGAGGCAACGGGGGTGTTTTCTATTCCCCCACTGTCAGAGTTTCAATTCGGGAGCACGAGTGCTTCTGGTGGTGCAGTTTCAGCCCCTGCACCCATACCATCATGCACTCCGCCATCTGTGCCACCATTTATACCCGTTTCACAACCACAATCTACCAATCCATTTACTTCTGCTATGTCTTGGGGAGAGCCTACCCGCGATGGCACCCCAGTCTCTAGACAGCAGACACCAACCTCTCAACCATTTTCTCAACCTCAACATGTTCTCTTTAAACCTCAACCCACTTTCCAACCTACACAACCTATACCATATCAACAACCTCCTCAGTCACAATACCATTATCCAGAGACAGAGGAGAGGTATGATGATAAAGACGAGGGATAGGTGCCACCAGCACCACAGCAACTGTGGAACCGAGGTCGGGGACCTCCCAGAAGAGCACCACAGTATCAGCAACCACCAGGTCAGCAGGGACACAACGATCATCTTTACGGTAATCCTGCTCAACCTTTACATTTCGCACAACCGAGAAGGCAATCAGTTGCATCACACTTCCAACCACGGGAATATGATGACTCATCGCCAATCTATATTCCTGATAACATTGATTCTCAAGTAGAAATAAGACCTCAGTTCTTAGGAATATTACCAGAGTTTAGGGGGTATAAGCAAGACGATCCATACAATCATCTATATGAATTTTAAGCGATTTCCAATGCTAATAACCCTAGGAACACTAATAGGAACATCTTCAGGCTTAGACTATTTCCATTCACTCTCAAAGACAAAGCCAAATATTGGTTTACGTCTTTGCCGTCAAATAGCATTACCACATGGGATCAGCTCAAGGCCAAGTTCCTTCAGGAATTCTACCCAGCAAGCAAAACAACAGAGATCAGAAGGATTGTTCAAGACTTCCAGCAAAAGCCAGGGGAGGCTTTTCACGAAGCATTCGATAGATTGAAGGAATTTTTACGATCCTGCCCGCATCACGAAATTCCTAGGTGGCAGTTAGTTAAGTTGTTCTTCGAAGGAGTCAGTGAGACGCATCAGGCCATGATAAATGCCTCATCAAGTAGGACATTTATGTGGCAGGACCCAGAGGAAGCTTGGCAGTTCTTGGAACAATTAAGCAATGGCTCTATGGCGAATATTTCTACCAGGAAGACTGTAGGTACGGCAGCAGCAGTGGGAGCCGACACTGACTGGAAAAAGGAAGTCAAGAAAGAAATTGGTGAATTGAATAAGAAGTTTGACAGGCTCATATCAACATTGTAGAATGGACCGCAGAATCCATCACAAGGGGGTCAAGGAGGACCTAAAACTCAAGAGGTGAATCAAGTTTATGGCCAGGGTCAAGGCCAGCACAATAATGGACGACCCTACAGGCCATACAATCAAGGACAGCAGCAGAATTTTAGGCAAAACAATTATCAAAGTCAATCGTCCAGTCAGTCTAGAACACATCAGCCTACAAACAACAACAACAATGGGAATGGTAGCAACAATAACAACATGGGGCCCAATAATGCTGCTAATAATGCCCCAGGGACTCAAGAAGAGATGATGGCCAAGATGTACGAAATGGTTACTGCTACTCAGCAACAATCTCAAGCAAATGCGAAAGCCATCGCGAACATGGAACGACAAATTGGACAAATGGCTGAGGATCAGCAAAAGAGAGACAGTGGAAAATTGCCAAGTGCTACAGAGGTCAATCCAACCCATAACTAACGGCCAGGAAAAGAGCAAGTTAACACTGTCGAATCTGGATGGCGAAAAGTCACTCTGGAAGATCTGTTTGAAGTAGGAAGTGGAATGGAACCGGGGAGAGGAGAAAAAGTTCCAGAAAAATCAGAAATTGAAGGAAGTAAGGATGAGGAAAATCCTGTTGGGGAGGGAATCCAACCAGAAATAGATAAAGAGGTCCAGGAAGATGAGCAATCGACAGTAGCAGGCATTAAGCAGAAAAAGAAGGATAAGAAAGGTAAGAAGAAACAAGAAGCGCCCAAACTAAAAGGACCCTTGATGAACCAACATCTGTGGGATGAGCTTAAGGATGCTCCTGAGGATACAAGAATTCTTCAGGAAATGTGTGAAAGAAATGGAAAGAGTAATGTTCCCACACCAGATACTGTGAGGTTGACGGTGAAAGCGAGTGAGGCATTGTTAGGGACACTGCCCAAAAAGGATAAGGATCCTGGATCACCATTGATCACTACTACTGTAGGAGATGTGGTCATCCGGAATACCTTGCTGGACTTGGGAGCAAGTGTAAACATACTACCAGGGTACCTATACGATAAGTACAAGAATGAAGAAATAGAGCCAGCAGAAGTTGTATTGCAACTGGCTGACCAATCAACAAAGGTATCTCGAGGAAAGCTGACGAATGTCATAGTCAAGGTTGGGGATTTCTTCTATCCCGTGGATTTCTTGGTAATGGAATATGAAAGTTTGGATGACGCGCCTGCACTAATTTTAGGACGTCCATTCTTAGCTACTGTCGGTGCTGTGATCGACTGCAAAACAGGGGACATGGACATCTTCTTTGGGACAAGGAAGACAAGATTGAATATGTTCGGAAACCTTGTGTCATTACCTTCAGAGGATGATGGCAAACAACTGGATAAAAGTGTATTAATGGAGCCAGGGATCAAGAATAATAGGAAAATCTGGACAAGAACGGGTGAGGGAGGAAAGGAAGAGATTTTGAAGGAAACAAGGAACCACCCGTTGGCTACTATTGACAAAGAACAATTGTTAGACATGATAGAGATGTTAGAAGCAAGACATCGGCAATATGAAAAGGAATCAAGAGAACGAGAGGAAAATGTTTTTAAGCTCCTGGAATCTCAGCAACAGTGGATTAGTGGAGTGAGTGATCGAATGACTCAGCTCACATCCCTAATGTCAATGATGGCTAATAACTTTGTGCCAGGATTCAAGCAAATGGCCTCAAGAGTTCAAGAAGAAGAAGAATAAGGGATCAGAATAGCACGTCTGGCTGAAGACGTTAAACTTAGCGCTTGTTGGGAGGCAACCCATCATGTCATAGGTTAGGTTTTATATTTCTTAGAATTAATTAGGAAAATACACCAATCTTCTACAGGTATTAGTGGCTTAAGGCAAGTGTGGGGTCGTGTGAAAAGTTTTGAAATTTCGAATTACCGCGCCGCGCCTTTTTGAATTGCGCGACGCGGGGTCGGAAACCAACCCGATGCGCAGGGGTTGATTTGGTGACATGCGCACCGCGGGAAACGATCGGTCAGTTTTCTCGTATATAAAGGTAATCCGCGGCTCACACAACCCACACACGACTCGGAGCTCTGATCAACGAATTTATCTTGCCATTTTTCTTGCTCATTTTGTTTCTACTACCAAGGTACGCTATTCTAACTACTTATTACTCGTTAAAACTAGTGATTAGGTAGTTTATTTTAGTGAATTATTCAAAAAGTTCAAAAACATAGAATCATCAATGCTAACTCATAGGGTGTTGGTTTTGCCAAATAGAGACCCTAGATGAGTTAGTCGGAACTTAGGCTACCTTGTGGTATGATTGGATCGAGTATAGCAGGTTAAATCACGAATTTGGAATGGGGTTTTGAAACAGACGCGCGCCGCGCCGTGCCCTTGCTCATGGGCCACGCCGCCGTGCGGTGGAGAATAAAGGACTAATTTTGCAACATTTTTTCTTTTGTGGCCATGTGTTTGTTTTGCAGATGATGTTCAGATTAGACCACCCTTTCCTCCAGTTCCCAGCGGAACTTTCCAGTTTGACAGAGTACATCTCGCGGAGGGACGCATTGATTCGTCGCCGGGTCCTCGAGGCGACAGTCATTGATAGAGACATTATGAGGGATGCTGGGCTCTGGGGTGCGATTAAGCCATTTTTACATCGCACCTGGACCCACGAGGAGGCGTCATTCACATGCCGGGGCTGGGACAGGATAGTACGATTTCTCTTGGGAGGTGAGCACAGGGAGTGCAACCTCAGGGAGTTCGGGAGGCGAGTGGGGTTATACACTCAGGAGGACCTCCAGCACCGCTATTTCACCCGGTTCTTCGGGTCCTGCATTCAGGGGGAGCCAGACAGGGCTCCCAACATGGAGGTTTGGGCACCACTGTCCAACATCAGATACGAGGCGGGGACTTCCAGGGAGAGTCAGCTTCGGGACCCACTCCACCGCCTCATGTACCGTATCGTCTCCACCTCCATCATGCATCGGGAGGGGGGCGAGAAGGTGTCGGGCGATGACATGACATACCTGTGGGTCCTCCTCGACCCATCCAAATTCCTCCACCTCCCCTTCGCCCTCGAAGTTGCCCTCTCCACCCACGCGACGGGAGCTTATCCCACCAGTCCACTAGCCAGGGGGTATTTCATCACCCGCCTGGCCCGTTCATATGGGATCCTCACTGCCCCTGTCGCCGCCTCCTTGAACGCTCTACCTCCATCGCACACTCCGGCGCGAACCCTGGAGAGGATGAGGCTGATCTAGCAGCAGCGCCCGGGGCAGTTCATCCGGGCACCGACGGACCCACGCCAAGACCCCCAGCCGGGCCGGAGACGACCGAGGTGGGAGCCACCCGCCGAGCCAGCACCACAGCCACCACAGGAGGACCTGGCAGCCAGGGTTGCCAGGATTGAGGACCAGCTGGCATGGATCGGGGAGGTACTCTTGGATTTGGCCACTCAGCAGGGCCGACCCCCTCGACCATTCCTAGCCAGGGCCCACGACCATGAGGCTGGACCCTCCAGGCAACCTGGAGGTGATTGATGTACTTTTTCTTTCTTTTTTTATTTTTTTTGGATATATGTACAAAACTTATGGCACCACTATATGTAGTTTGTTTATATTTTATTTGTCATGTGTGCTTTTAATTTGTTTGTTGAGTTATGCATGATATACCAAATGAGAAGGAGTTGTCTCAGACAAGTGTGGGGTCACTGTGCCCCCTCCACTTGCCTTGACCACCGGCGTGTTCACTGTAGCGCTACAACTCCGGAATATGAAATCGAGGATCCGTTTGTTCGCAATTATACATGTGATACTGAGCACCAACCGAGCAATCTACTGTCCAAAAAGGGGTAACTCTTTCTCCCTTGTTTTGAAATAATTTTTTAGGTACAACGGGGACGTTGTACGGTTTTAAGTGTGTGGTGTGGACGGTCGAAAGAGTAGTAATTTTTGAAATTTTTGCAGAAATGATCAATTTTCAAAAATTTTAGCAACTTTTTCAAAATTTTTAATAAATTGCAATTTTGAAACGAATGGTTTGTGATTGTTGATAGCATTAGTATTTTTCAAGGAATACTAGATAGTTGTGATCATGCTATTAGTTAGTCAAATAAGTTGAGTTTTATGACTTTACAAGATTGATTTGTTTTAAGATTGGAATTTAGGAAGGAAATGTCAATCTGTGGCCTTTGGCATTCGAGCAAGTAGACATAAAATGGGGCCTACGGGCATTTCTACTCCTTATTACTTAAACCAACTGGTTTGGGATAATATTGTCGAAAGTTCGCTACACGGGTGTCATCGAAAGTCATGAACAATTCCTTAATGGCCTTTAGAATCTGAATGAGTAAGTACACTTTATTGTGGACAGAAAATTTGTAATCAAGGGTTCTCTAGAAAGCCATGAATTCCAAAGAACAATTCAATTATGTTTTCGCGAACTATTCCACTCTAACTCAAAGGGCAATAAGCTTTGAAACTGAACACAGTCAAAAATTGTTTGAGTCTTTATTATAATTTGTTAAAAACTCTCTTGCTTAGGGACAAGCAAGGCACAAGTGTGGGGTGTTTGACAACTCCTAGTGATATTAAGTATTTTAGGCGTTGTTGAGCCCTATTCTTGAAGAAATTGTATCAGATATACTTTGGTATTCTCACTTTTCGTGCCAGGACTTGTTTGGGAGAAAAGAATGAAAACAGGGACTAAAAGCGTGCAAAAGGAAGAAGTTTGGAAAGGAATGAAAAATCAAGAAAACACGTACGCGCGCCGCGGATATCGCAAAGACGCGACGCGGGCTTAAGGCGGTGTAACACATTCAAATGACGAAAAAACGGGGAAGGATAAGTACGCGCGCCGCGGATTCCTTATTTGTGCGGCGTGGTTGCGGGAAATTTGCAACTATAAATAGAGGCATTTCCAGCCGAAAACCCTAGAAAAGACCGGGTGTAAAATCGACCTTGAAGCTCTTTGACTCCAAGATTTCGTTTCAGCAAGCTCTCAATTGGTATTTTTATGTTTTGGATTTTATTTTTAATTAGTTAGATAGTTTTAAGCTTTGGTTTCTATCTTTGGGAGTGACAACCATTAATATTAAGTTTTGGCTTCTGTTTTAGTATTACTTGGTTACTGTTTTGATGTTTGGATCTGAGTTTGATGAATGAGAATCATTTGGTTACATTTTATATTGGTTTTTCGGTGTTTTGGATGTTTGATTGTGCTTTGATTGTTTGGATTGTGTTTGATTGTGTTTTGACCTTGTTTGGAACTGTTTTCCTTTGCTGAAATCAGTAGCTAACTTGGTTAGGTTTAGGCATTAAACTTTAGTTAGTAATTGTTCAAGTAGAACTTTAGTTATTAGCTTGTTTATGCCTTGCTTGGTTTGTTTAGTTTGGATGCCTTTGATTGCTTCTGATTCAGAGATGTACTTCTGATTTCAAAAAGTAATTAGGTTCATTTGAGCTTAGCTTTGCTTAGCTTGAGTTTATTTTGATCATCACTTTAGGTTGTTAGTAATTAGAAAGATAGAAACTAATTCCTCCGACTGTAGCGTGACACTACTAGTTGGTAATTTGTCATCTGGTCTAACTCGAAGCTCCTGCGGATCAACCCTGACTACCACTGTGCTAGTGTGTATTAGGTATTTTCTTATTTTTGACCGCACGACGACCTAGGCGTGTCAACGTGCCGGTTAACCATACACACTTCGTCAATAATGGCAAAATCGAGAAACCCATTGTGACTCTTTGTGGACCCAGTTGGCGTGTCGGTAAACCATACACGTTCCAGCAACGTTCCACAAAGTGCAATGTGCAATTCCATGGATTAGCACCAATTCACATTTATAGCCTAAAGTAACTAGATTAGGATTTTGTTCAAAGTTCTAGTACTTTCAATTATAGCATTATACTTTTAAGAGGCTTAGCGGTTTTATCAAACCTGTTTGGCTAACAACACTCGACTGAACAGGAGAGCAGTGGATGAGAGTGGACACCCATTAGACTGCCATTTTATAGGCAGTCGCCTTATACCCTCTTTATAGGACAATTTTGTGAATGAGGTCTACTAACGGTAAGACTAACCAGTTTTATCTTACATATAAATATTAACTTTTAATCATAAATATATAAGATATATTTTAATCTTATTAAAATATTTTAGATTTAATTTATTTCTAATTTTCGCAAATTATTAAGAATTTTTTGAAAATTTAAATTAAATCTTTAAGTGAATTAATTGGTCTTTTAATTAAACAATTTAATTAAACTAATTAAATCAAATCAGGGAAACACAAAATTAATCAAATTAATTTTTCGTAACCCTTATCCCTAGTCATCGAAAATTGCAAGCAAAGATAAGGGGTTCCAGTTATTTTATTTATCCAATAAATGCCAAAAATAACAACCAACTAATCAAGGCAAGCAAATAAGGGGGGACCAACTAGGGTGGCGGCTAGGGTTTCAAAACCCTAGCATGAAAATTGATCAAGGCCTTTGCCAAGGGTTATTTTTTCGCAAAAAACCCTATAACACAAACAGTTATAGCAATTCATACAGAAAAACAAGCATAGCTCTGATACCACTGTAAGGTTTTACACAAAACAATGAACTAGAAACACTAAGTTCACATGCAACCTAATGAAGGATCTATGTTTTTCTATCTCATGAACATATAACAAAATCCTAAGGCCAAAAATTATTTCTAAAGATCAAAATAGGAATAACCAACCTTTTGGATCTTGTTCTTGAAGCTAGCAGCAAAGAGATCCTGCCTCAAATGAAAGTCACACCCAAGCAAGGAGAGAAGAAAGCAGCAGAGTCTCTAGAGAGGATGAAGTTGGCACAGGTTTTGGGGTGCCCAGGGGTTTCCTTTTATAGCCTCCTAGGGTTACAGCTGAAACCCTAGAGGAGCCTCCTTAATGGGCAAGCCTGGTAGCTACTTGGACCAGATCTCCTAAACCCTAATTAGGGTTTCGCCAACCTAGGAGGATCCTTCCAAGGTGGCGCCAATTCTGGCCCCTGGCAACTGGTTTGTCAGTTGTTCAACTATTGAATAAATACAAACTAGTCCCTACACTTTTAATTAAATTATTTAATCACTGAATTAAATCCAATTAATTCCCGATTAATTTCTAATTAATTGATTTAGTTTCTAATTAATATATTTACACTTAAATATATTAATAAACTATTTATTTAATTCTATTGATTTATTATACAATTAATAAATCAATCTCTCTCTCTACTGAACTCTACACTAATCCTCCATCTATAAGGGCAACCCAAATGGACTTGCTTCAATTAACAAGATAAATAAAATTATAAGTCATGGCTTAGACACCAAATCCAACAAAAGAAACAAAAGTAGATGTTGTAATAAACAAATAAATGAAGGTACATTGTTATTTCTTGCATTTTGCCCTAAAAATTAGTCTTATGTAAACTAGGAGGTCCCCAAATTAACAAGGTCAAAACTAAAAGCCACAAAAATAGACAATTAAGGTCAACAATTATGTAATGTCCCTTAGTCAATCTTCTCTGTAAGAGTATGGTGCTTGTGTTCCAGCTTTGCATAGAACCGGAAGAAAAACGTATAAACAAAAAAAACGTATAAACAAAATGCATTCAGAGGAAGAGATAGGATAACGAAACCCATGATACTTTTGAGTTTCGGAAAATGAAGGGGATTCAAACCCGTAAATTTGCCATTGCTGGGTGATCTTTGGTAAATGGTAAATGCTAAATGCAGGAAATAGCAATGTACATTCATTAATTTGTTTATTATGGTATCCTGCTTTCATTTCCTTCTACCAAACCATTGAACTTTTAATTATATCTCATTAAGGCCTTGTATCTTGAAAAATCTATCCAATTATACTTGGAAAATCTACCCATCATAGTAGTGTATTGCTTTGTATTTAGATGATATTGTTACAATTGGGTAGATTTTTCAAAGTAAAATGTTGTAATAGTGTTAATATATAAAGAGAAAATAATTCCCAATTTTTCTGGAATACATGCATTGGTAAACAGTGTATTAAATTCGTTTCTATGTAACAAAAATAAAAATAAAGCGACTATGGAAGAGATACTTGCTGGATTCCAAAGGGCGAAATGTGAATGTATTGGAAAATATATATTTAGCAGTAATCTCCTTATTTGTAATAATGGAGAGGAGCCAATGAGTGGTTCTAAGAGAGGCATTTAGGACTGTGCATGAAGGAATCTTTGCTCAAGATCTGTATAGTATCTCTTCTCTGCTCTAATTTAAATCGTGTACTTTAATCTCTGAGTTACAGATCAATGGTTTCTTGAGTTCATTTTCTAAATTGTGTTAGTGTTAATTGTAAATGTATAAAGTTTTGTGATTAATGTGATGTAAGATATTTTATTGTGTTGAGATCCATAATTTTTTAATAAGATAGGAAGAAATAATTGTATTATGCTAAAACCAACAAAAAATTGGAATTACATTGCTATTTTTTGTATTTAGCCCAAACCATAACGCTGAGAGTTTATATAGGAATTCACCTCTTTACGTTGTGCAGCACGTTGGGTACTTAGAAGAGGTGGTGACTCCAATTGTTAGTCATGGTTTGACTGTCCAGGATGTCACACACTGTACATTGCTAAGGATTTTATTAAAACCACCAAAAATGATGATTGGGAGAAAGTATATAATAGAAATAAATCCGAATCTAGATAATAAAAACTGAAGTTGCTCGTTCCAAGTAGTTCATTGTAGGACATTTTCTAAATTTCAAGATGTGTGATGCCAAGATGTTGTCAAGCAACCAGAATAAATTAGTAAATTATCGGTCATTGTCCATGAACTGGATATAGAAGATACGAGTATTATATATATATATATATATATATATATATATATATATATATATATATATATATATATATATATATATATATATATATATATATATATATATATATATATATATATATATATATATATATATATAACAATTGCAACTTTGGAAGTGAGGTATGCTAAATGGCCCATCAATTCTCCTTATATATTCACAAATTATTCATATTTCATTTTTTTCTTGAATTTTTGATTTTCAAAAGTTACAACTTAAACCCTTGAAGTTTTATCATTTGTATATATTATTCACAAACTATCTATATTCGAATTTTTCTTGAACTTTTGGTTTTCAATATATATATATAACAATTCTGCCAACTTTGGAAGTGAGATATGCTACCATGCGCCTCTTTTTTTAATTTTACAAAATGGCCCTTCAATTCTCCTTATATATTCACAAATTATTCATATTCCATTTTTTCTTGAATTTTTGATTTTCAAATGTTACAACTTAAACCCTTGAAGTTTTATCATTTGTATATATTATTCACAAACTATATATATTCCAATTTTTCTTGAACTTTTGGTTTTCAAAAATTACAACTTAAAACCATGAAGTTTTATTATTTATATATATTTCATTTTTTTAATTTTAGCTTTTATTTTTGATATATATAAAGCAAATTAAAAAACTGCAGCATTGCTGCAGGCATTCATTCTAGTTTTTACAATAAGTTGCCACTTGACTGAAGGTTTAACATAAAAACTAGTTCTGCTCAATGAAGTGCGAAAATACACAGCGTAATGTCACATAGTCGAATTTCAGACCCGTGCGGCCTTAGCAGTCTTGCTGTCAAAGATGCTAAATAAGCCAAAAATATGAACGGAAGTTAATGGAACAACACTTGCAGATCAATAAGCTGGGAACTCTTATATTATTAATCAGTAATTTTCGTGTGTACAAATGATGAGGGTAGGAGGCCTTTATATAGAGGCTCTCCTGGAAATGGAAGGACACTCCATTAATTACTCTATTAATTCTAAGGAAATGAAGAGACACCCTATTAATTACCCTAATGATTCCAAGGGTCAAGAAATGAAGAGACACCCTATTAATTATCCTAATAATTCCAATGGTCAAGAAATGAAGGGACACCTTATTAATTAATGGGACTAAGGCAAGTAATTGGGTCGGGCTGTAACACCCTCCCCCACTCGATTTCACGACATCCCCGTCGTGTCTTCATTGTAAGCTCGCAACACGTCTTCGAACTGCCACAACACATCTTCTCGTTCCTAGCTCGTTTCATTTTCTTCATCCCCTTTCCATCTGATCAAGTATTCCTTGCAGTTTCGCACGCCTCTCTTCCGGACTATCCGATCAGCCAAGACACATTCAATATCTTTATCGAATTGGGTGGTGATGGTGGTTGGGGCTCGTTTGGACCTGTTTCTTGCTGGATCTTCCCTGTCTTCGTGATACCGTTTCCGAAGACTAACGTGCACTACCGGATGAATCTTCAATCGTGAAGGCAACTCTAGTTGATAGGCCGCTGTACCAATCCTCTTGGTTATAGGAAATGGCCCCTCATACTTTCCGATGAGTTTCTTGTGCAAGGATCTCAATGCCTTGAACTGATTCGGCAGGAGTTTCAGCATCACCATGTCCCCCCACTTGGTACTCTTCGTGTCTCCGTTTTGCATCTGCCCACTTCTTCATTTTCTTCTGAGCTTTGTCAAGGTATGCCCGTACTTCATCCGCCTCTTCGTGCCACTCTTTAGCGAATTTGAATGCTGCTGGGTTGTTCCCGGTGTAAGGAGTTGCCAAGGCATCGGGAGTAAGGGGCTGTTGGCCAGTCACGAGAATTGGGCTACATCCAGCAGCTTTGCCCAATCCTTCTGATGGGCGCTCACATAGTGTCGAAGGTACAGTTCCAGCAATGCATTGATTCGCTCGGTCTGTCCATCGCTTTGGGGATGAAAGCTGGTTGAAAAATTCAGACTCGTCTCTATCAGTTTGAACAATTCTCTCCAAAACTTTCCTGTAAAGCGCGGATCTCGATCACTGATAATGCTACGGGGGATTCCCCAAAGTTTCACCACGTTCTTAAAGAATACGCAAGCTGCCTCATCTACCTTGCAATCTGCGGTAACAGGAATAAACGTCACGTATTTACTAAAACGGTCCACTATCACCATAATTGTGCCAAACCCGTTTGACTTCGGGAGAGCGACTATGAAATCCATGGACACGCTGTCCCAAGGCCTTTCAGCAATCGGGAGATGTTCTAGGAGGCCTGTCGGACGATTTTGTTCTCCTTTGTCTTGTTGGCACACGAGACACGTTTTTACATAGGCTTCTACATCATCCTGCATGTGGGGCAAGTAGTGGCGCTGTTGTACAAGGGCGAGGGTTTGATGCATTCCTGGGTGTCCTGCCCACAAAGAGTCATGACACTCTTTGATTACTTCCTTCCGCAAGTTCTTCCAAACAGGTACGTAGGTTCGGTTTCCCACAGTGTACAATAACTCGTTATCAACCCAAAACCGTTGTGTCTTTCTCTCATTTGCTAGTTTCAACAGGTTGCTTGCTACTGGGTCGTGGTCCATTCCTTCTTTGAACAATTCAAGGAGAGTTGAAGGTGATTGGGTAGAGGATATTCCGGCCAGTTCTGCCTTTCAGCTGAGGGCATCTGCCACAACGTTCGTCTTCCCAGGTTTGTATCTCAGCTCATAATCAAATTCTGCCAGGAAATCCTGCCATCGGGCCTGCTTCGGGCTCAGGCGTTTCTGCGTCTGGAAATAACTCGTTGCAATGTTATCAGTCAAGATCACAAACCGCCTTCCCAACACGTAATGTTGCCAAGTACGGAGGCAATGTATAACTGCAGTCATTTCTTTTTCCTGCACAGTGTACCGTCTCTCTGTTTCATTCAGCTTCCGACTTTCGTAAGCAATCGGGTGTCTTTCCTACATTAACAAACCACCGATAGCAAAATCAGAAGCATCAGTATAAACTTCATAAGGAATCCTGTAGTCGGGCAACTTCATCACTGGCTCCACCATCACAACATCTTTCAACTTTCTAAAGGCATCTTCACTTTCTTGAGACCAGTTCCATGCTTTGTTTTTCTTGAGCAAGTCTGTCAAAGGGACTGCAATCGCTGAATAGCCTTGGATAAACTTCCGGTAATAGTTCACCAAGCCAAGGAAGGAACGAAGTTCGAGAACTTTTGCAGGAGGCTTCCATTCCTGTATCGTCTTCACTATCGCATGGTCCATCATCAATTTCCCTTCTCTGATATGGTGCCCAAGAAACTCCACTTCCTGTTGAGCAAGCGAGCACTTTTCCAGCTTAACATACAAATCGTTCTCTCTAAGGACCTGCATGACTTGTTGTAAATGTTGCTGATGCTCTTGGAGAGTCTTGCTGTACACAACAATATCATCCAAGTAGACAACCACAAAACGATCCAAGAAGGGCTGAAACAACTTATTCATCAAGGTACGAAATGTAGCTGGGGCGTTAGTAAGTCCAAATGGCATGACTAAGAATTCATACGACCCGTACCTCGTAATGCATGCAGTTTTCGGTTCATCCCCTTCAGCATTGCAGACCTGGTAATAACCGAACCTTAAATCCAATTTTGAGAAGTATCTCGCGTTGGTCATTTGGTCAAAGAGATCGGCTATCAAAGGGATCGGATAGCGGTTCTTCACTGTGATCTTGTTTAGGGCTCGATAATCGATACACATTCGAAGAGATCCGTCTTTCTTCTTTTGGAACATAAATGGGGCACTGAAGGGAGCTTTGGAAGGTTGGATATACCCCGCATCCAGCAATTCTTTGAGTTGCTTTCGAAGTTCTGCCAGTTCCGGAGGTGCCATCCGATAAGGACTCATTGCAGGGGGTCTAGTTCCGGGCTCTAACTCGATCTGGTGGTCAATCTCTCGTCTTAGGGGCAATCTTTCTGGCAGTTCTGCAGGCATTACGTCTTCATAGTCCTTTAGGACCTGTTGTATGATCGCGGGAATGTTGTCCATCGGACAGCTTTCATCAACTCTAGTTACTTCTCGAATGGCAGCAACATAACACATTCTTTCTTTCATCCCTTTCTTAAACTGTATTGCAGAGAGCAAAGGTTTGCCCTCTTTTGCCCCACGTAATCGGGTCACTTGGATCCGGTCGCCTACTAGGAAGATAAGGGAACTCATAGAAGGGATCGGGATAACATGGGCCTTTCGGAAGAAAGATAAGCCTAAAACCACCCTGAAATCGTCCATTGGGGCAACAGTAAATGTCAAATCATCAACCCAATCATCGATACGTACCTTGATAGTGGCAGTCCCCAAAATTTTCTGAGCACCCGAGTTGACAGCTTTAATGGTGCCTCTTCCTGGCATGCATTGAACACCAAGTCTTTCTGCCTCCTTTGCATCTAAGAAGTTGTGGGATGCTCCGGTATCCACCAATGCCACTAATTCTTTCCCGTTCATCATCACATCCACGAACAGCAGCCCTTTCTCCTCGTTTTCCTCTTTTGACAACAGCTTTGTGAGGGCCCCGAGGTGTCTAATCGACCCCAACTCTTCCTGTGTTCCTGTTTCGTTCTTGGGTTTGTTCACCATTTCAGCCACCAACGCATTCATTGCCTTCCGATTGGGACACTCGCGTGTCCAATGTGGTCCGTCACAGATGAAACAAGGCTTGGAAGGAGCCTTCGGGGGATCACGCCTGAACTGATTGTCAAATCGGGGTCTATCGGCTCTACGATCATCAGGCTCCTTTCGACGATCGTCAACCCTCCTAGGTGCGGGCCTGTCTCCACCTGTTTTTCCAGTCGGGGCATTTTTCTGAGGAGGCTTGAACTCCAATAACGATTCTGCCATCGCAATCGCATCATCTAGGGTCTGTCCTCCTGTTTAACTCTGCTTTTGCCCAATCACGCAGACCATCTTTGAAGTAGAACAAAGCATCTCTATCCGACAAGTTATCGATTTCCAACATTATAGTCGTAAATTCTTTAATGTAGTCAGCAATCGTACCTCCTTGACGTAATCGTCTTAGTTTTCCCATGGCTTCTTCAACAGCATTGTGTGGTACAAAGTGCTTCCTTAATTCAGTCTTGAACTGATCCCAAGTGTCAATAGTGCACAGACCTTTCTCTCGTTCTGTGTACTTCCTTCTCCACCATAGTTGGGCTGACTCTCGTAAGAAGGCAGGGGCATTCCCAATTCTACCAGCATCATCAAAGACTCCTGCAGCATCAAAGTACTGCTCCAACCCGAACAAAAAATTTTCCACCATCGCAGCATTCCGGGTTCCGGTGTACACATCAGGCTTAGGAATTTTGATATTGGAACTGGTCGTTCCTTGTTTGCCAAAACCACCAAGTAACGAGGAGCGTTTCTGTGTCTTAGCTTCCCGTCTCAGCACATCCATTTCTTCTCGAATCAACCGGATATCATCACCAACTGATTTCTTATGAGCCAGAAGTTCTTCGGATATGGTGCCCAACTCCTGTTTGAGCTCGATAGCCAATTCATCAATCAACGATTTTGCTGCCTGCGAGATTTCAGCATTCTCTTCAGTCAACGTCTCGATCATTTCCGACATCTCCCCAACCTGGAGCTGCATCGTCTCCATGAGTGACTCTAAAAACGAAACACGCGCATCGACACTTTCACCAGAACCACCAGGGACGGAGGAACTAGCCAGGGGAGGTCTGGACTTACTCCTCGATTTTCCCCTCTTCGTTTTCACCTTTTCAGTCTCCCGTCCTCGTGTTTCATCAACGTTTTCGGGAGTAATCACCGTAACATCGCCTGCCATCGTGTTGCAAACTTTTCCAGGAGAGTACCTAGGATAATCCTTTGCTCTGATACCACCTGTCACGGAGTCGAATTTCAGACCCGTGCGGCCTTAGCAGTCTTGCTGTCAAAGATGCTAAGTAACCCGAAAATATGAACGGAAGTTAATGGAACAACACTTGCAGATCAATAAGCTGGGAACTCTTATATTATTAATCAGTAATTTTCGTGTGTACAAATGATGAGGGTAGGAGGCCTTTATACAGAGGCTCTCCTGGAAATGGAATGACACTCCATTAATTACTCTATTAATTCTAAGGAAATGAAGAGACACCCTATTAATTATTCTAATGATTCCAAGGGTCAAGAAATGAAGAGACACCCTGTTAATTATCCTAATAATTCCAAGGGTCAAGAAATGAAGGAACACCTTATTAATTAATGGGACTAAGGCAAGTAATTGGGTCGGGCTGTAACACTAAGCACATGAAAAGAAACAAGAAGGCCTAATTGAAAATTTAAGATCGTTTTTGGTGGAGATTATAACATGAATAAACATACTAATTGCTGACTCACATCCATAAAGTACTCAAAGCCCCCCAAACTGATTATATTATATTTTCTTACAAAATAATCTTGAATTTTACGTTTTTCCTGGTATTTTCCTAGATAGATGATTTGGTTTACAAATTAAGAATGAGAATAAACATGATGGTTAAAGAAATACAAGAAATTAAGTACAAGACTCGGTTACATTGAATGATGTAAACCAAACAGCTTTCCAAAAGTAGTTCGGAAAATCACATTGTATGCTAATTGCTTCCGTACTGCAGAAAAAGCTCAATTGTTAGGACCGATAGTAACACAAAGATAATTTTAAATGCAGAAAATGGATACGAAAATTGAGTCTCATTCTTCAATTCTGAGATTGTAAAATGTATAAAAGAGAATTACTCTTGGATCGCCCAAGTCATGGCCGGTTCTAACTCGAAGGAGGCTCAAATTTTCAATAAGAACAACGTATAAGCTACTCTACGTAACCAGGCTTAGAACTATAACAAGGATTCTTCTTGTATGTATACTACTTGTATTTTCTTACAATATAATCTTGATTTTTGGCTGGAAAACTGATAATTGTCATATCAATTTCAAATTCAAAAACCAAAGTAAGATGACCAATACAAAATAAAGTACCTATTATAATCATATATACCTTTGTGAATTGCCTTTTTTTTTTTCTGGTCTTTGGTGTCTGCTGCGTTAATCACACGTCCACATAGAAGGACTCATCTTCTTCTGAGGGTTGTATCTCGGATCTAAATTCACATGACTGTAAAAGCTCCTTTGGGCCAAAAATACGCAAACCTTTCAACAAAAAGATGCTTTGCGGAAGATGACTTATGCATGTCCGTGTTATATCTAAAACTTCCAAACATTGTAAACTTCCAAGTTCCTCAGGCAATTTCTCAAGTTGAATACAACCGGAGATATCGAGATGTTTTAAACATTTCATCTTACAGATGCTGTCCGGGATATCTTGTAAAAGAGTACAACCCATTAGGTCCAGATTCTTTAAACATTCTAATCGGCCAAGATCCACCGGTAACTTCTCAAGCAACGAGCAATAACTTACTTCGAGGGATTCCAGATGTTTCAACATACAAATGCTATCGGGAAGATCTTTAATATTTGTAAATGACAAAATTAGCTCCTCTAAACATTCTAATCGCCCAAGATCCTCAGGCAACTTCTCAAGAAGCCAACAGAAACTAACTTTGAGAGATTTTAGATGTTTCAACATACAAATGTTATCTGGTATATGTTTAGTCTCTATGTCTGTAAAATCTAGCTCCTCTAGACATTCTAGCTGGTCAAGGTCTTTAGGGGCCTCCGGAATAATGCCTTCGAGTTTAAGCTTTCTTAAGCGTTGTAACCCGTAAATGCTTCTTGAAAACATCTCAAGGTTTGTGCAAGCACACAGACCTACAGAAATAAGCTTCTCAAGGTTTCTAGTCAACAAGGGTTGATCTTCTTTATAAAAGCATGTAAACTGAAACTTTGGGAAATTACTTTCAGGGTGAAATGGGCATCCATCTACGGTCTCGGCAACCAGATGTAACTCAGCTGATGACGGACCAATTTCAAGTGATTCATCTCCACTACAAGAAGCATCACTCTTTATTTGAACCTTAAAAGATCTAAATCTCAAACAACCACTTAAGTCTAAGTAGACAAGCTTTCTTAGAGATTCATCCGCCATGTGAAGTTCTACCAGATTGTAACATTTTTCAAGATTTAACGTTTCGAGATTTGGAGTCAGCCCGAGGTCAAGGTTCCTCAGCTTTGAACGACTAATGTTGAGGAATACCAACTTTGGACATTCATCTGCCATGTGAAATTCTTCCAAATCATAACATTCTTTAAGATCTATATACTCAAGAATTGGAGTCAGCCCAATGTCAAGGGTCCTAAACTTTAAATTACCGAGTTTGAGGGATCTCAGATTTGGAGATCTACCAGGCATTTGAAGTTCTACCAAATCCGAACATCTTTTAAGATTTAACAGCTCGAGATTGGGAGCTGGCCCAAGGTCAAGGGTTCTCAACATTGAACAACTGAGGTCCATGGTTTTGAGCTTTAAACATTCAGCAAGTATGTGAAGTTCTACCAAATCGCCACATCCTTTAAGATTCAATGTCTCAATATTTGGAGTAAGCCCAAGATCAAGGCTCCTTAACATTGAATAGCTGAGGTCAAGAGATCTGAGCTTGTTAAGAACCTAATATAAGCAAAAAAATGATGAATATTAGTGTTGTGACAAAGCAATGGATATGTAGCATTCAAATGAGTGATGCAAAAGATTCAGTCAACCATAATTCTACCTTTCTTTCTCCTCCTTCCCAAAGTTGTACAATTCCGCTGTGAGCCATCTCAAGTGAAACAAGATTATTCGCTTGAAATGTTTTGGGTAAAGACCTAAAAGGGTAATGTTTCCATCGCATATATCGCAAGGCATTTGGCAATTTATTAAATTTCCAATTCAGACGAGAACAATCACTTTTACTTGCATCAATAGATCCCGCGGAAACGTGAAGAAATCTATGTTCTTTCATTTTTCTAAAACCTTTCATCACAATTGCCGGACTGAGTTTCCACGAGTAGAATTGTATATATCTTGTCGCTTCAGTACCCTGTAATCCAAAACGTCACCATGAAACTTGTGCCAAAATAAATAACTTGTGTGTGCTCCAACTGAAACTTAAACTTTACTTTTACCAATTCATTAGCCAATATATCTTCAATTTCCTTGTCAATCCACAATCGACTATGTTGGTTAGGCTTATCCGGGTGCAAACGACGAACAATATTCCTGCCCATTTCTTCAATATGGTCATGCATGCCCAGACACTCATCATCATCAAAAGCATCATCAATAGTTATGAGGGATTTTTGCTCAAGAACTCTTAAACCGTTCCTAGCATGAAGTCCGCAGCTTTCAAGTGCTTTGATTGCTAAGGCCTTGGACCATCCTTTCAGCATACATGCAACATTTAGAAATATTTCCTTGTAATCCTCCTCTAGACTGATATAGCTTATTTCCAATTTTTTCAAAGTTTCCATTAACAGAATAGTTTTTAGTCTTTCTAGGGCATCTATCCATTCAAGCTCATTTTTACCACAAAGAAACGAACCCAAAACTTTGATTGTTAAGGGGAGACCGGCAGCATAATGTACAACTTGGCGCGATAACTCTTCGTACCCCTGATTTGGAATCACTCTCCCAAATGCATACTTACTGAACAGGCAAATTGCTTCGTCATCCAATAACAACTGGACATTATGAATCAACTTCACACCATGGGCTACAAGCACTTGCTCATCTCTTGTTGTAATGATAATTCTACTTCCAGGCTTGAACCAATAAGTCTCACATGCTAACGCCTCAAGCTGCTCTACATGATCCACATCATCTAGAACAATAAGAACCTTATTACCAGGCATCCTCCTCTTCATCATGCTTTTCCCATCATAAACACTACTTACAGTGATCCCTTGATCATTTAGGACATCAGAAAGGATTTGGTTTTGCAACGACATCAAACCGAACAAAGAAGCTTTTGAAACGTCCCGGACGTTCTCAACGAAGCTTCTACTCTCGAATTGAAAGGATATTTGATCAAAAACAGCTCTGGCCAAAGTTGTCTTCCCACCACCACCTATGCCCTTGATCCCAATCATGCGCACATCATTTAAACCCATTCCTAGAGATGATAAAACATCATAGATCCGGGTCTCCATCCCTACTAATTTTTCATCAATGCTGAAATTGATGGCCCGTAGCTCTAGCGAAATCTCTTCAACAAGTTTTTGGATGAATTTATCTTCATTCCTGTATTTTAAAGAAGATTCAATTGGCTTACTGAAAATCACACATATCTATAACATAAAAATGTAAACGAACTAATAATTGTCCTATAATCAATGTTAATATTTCAACAAGACTCCGAGTTTGAGTTAGAGTTTGACTATAAAAAATGAGATGGCATGTCCAAGCGTTTACTTTTACATCAAGGGATGATCACTTGATTTTGAAGGTCATTTGCGAAAAATAAAAAATGAGCCCCTAAATATAGTTTTTTATATATAAACAAGATTCTTTAATACTACGATAATATTCGACACTTAATAAATTATTACAATTTATAAGTGACGAATTAAAAACAGAAAAGTTGTGCTAATTAGCGACGGGATAAAGACAGATAGGCGACGCTAAGTGACGGAGCCGTGAAAAAAAAAATTTGGCCCCTTCAGGACATTGGACCTGTGCAGCCGCACCTCCTGCAAACCTCAGGGCCGATTAAGGGTAAACTCAGGTTTGGAAAAATCAAAATGGAAAAATATTGCACATACATGATGAAAGAGGTGTAAAAACCGGGCATATGAGAAACTACACTGTAAATTGTTTTTTCTTTTTTGCTTATGGTTGAATTATGACAAAACAGAAAGCTCAGGCGCCTTTCTTTTGTCAAATTAAGAAAATACTAAAATTGGAAACCGATTTGGAATGGAAATGAAAGGCACATATCCGATGCATCTTTTAAAGGGTGTTTGTTTGATGTTTCAAATTATATTTGATGTTGACTAAAACAAAATTGTGGCCAAAATCGATGAAAAAGAAGGGTTCTATCGAGTAGGAGAAACCACCAGGATATAGGCTGTATCGACCAGAATCACAGAATCAAAGACTAATTATGCAAAATTATATGAAAGTGATTACCCATCCGTAGTGTTCTTCAACACCCACCCAGCCAGATCCGCTGCATCTTTTAAAGCCTCCCTCCATTTCCCAGCAGCCTTTTCATGCTTGGCAAAGGCTTTTTCAACTGCCCCACTTTGTTTGCGGACTTCCGACGGTTCCACATCATAGAATACGGGGTACGCAATATGCTCTTTGGTCTTCTGACACTCCATTATCTTCACAAGCTCATCCAAACACCAGGATGAAGAGGCATAGTCTTTTGAGAAAACAATGATGTAGAGTTTTGAGTCTTCAATAGATTTCATTAACTCGTCACGGATCGGTCTACCCTTCTTGATTCTCTCATCGTCTTTGTAAGTGTGAATATCTTTCTGCTGAAGAGCATAGTAAAGATGATGAACAAAGTTTGTACGAGTGTCTTCGCCTCTAAAGCTCAAAAACACATCATACTTGAAGCTCTTGCGATTGGATAAAGTGGAAGAAGACGCCATTAATGTATGCTTAAAGGATCCTAAAAATTCAAATGGGAAAATTTTACACGAAACAATATAGTACAGGATGATATGAACTGAATACCCTCAAGAACAATGGTTCAGCCAATAGTAATGTGACAGTGAACCCCAATAGTCGCCGATCAAACCCACATACATTATTTTAAGTAATTAAGTATAAAGATTACATTCTTTTCTTCTTGTTTTTATCAGAACAGCACATTCTTCTCTTTTGGTTTATATAGAACGGCGCACTCATTTATTTATTGCACGATTACATTCTTTTCTTCTTGTTTTTTAGAGCGACACATTCTTTTATTCTTGTTTTTTGTAGAACGGCAGATTTTTTATAATGTCACACAAACAATAATTATATATATTGCAATTGTGTGTAATTAAGAAGTAATAACGTTTATTTAAGTTTGCTTATCATTATATAGGTTTTTTTTGTTACTAAATATAACAAATATAACTTTTCTCATGTACATAAAATAGTTAGATCAGTAGAAGGAAATAACATAATTTCTATAACTAAGAATATATATAGGTAGATGGATCGCCTTTCCTTAACATAGATGGTGGATGGGCTTCACTTTTCATATGCATATATGTACGTATATTTCGTATGAAAATTATATTTCCTCATGCTATATCCTCCTACTTCATCCTCCTACCCATTAAATGACACGTGAAATCTACGAACTTTTTATATTAATTTTGATACTTGTCTTGATCTAATGAGTAAAAAGATGGATAGAAAGATTTAGTAAAGGATATAGAACCTCTTATTTCGTAATAACTATCTTTGTATACCCATCTTCATATAATAACAATTTTGATCTCTTTAATGTGTGTGTGTGTGTGTGTGTGTGTATATATATATATATATATATATATATATATATATATATATATATATATATATATATATATATATATATATATATATATATATATATATATATATATATATATATATATATATATATATAGGGTCCCGTTCCTGTGATGACTCATTTTTCGGTGAGGACTCATAAGAACACCTTAAAAAATTGAAAAAAATATAAAAAAAATACAAATCATAAAATCGAGAATAGTATTATATCAATATCAAAAGAAATTGGGAAAAAAAACTTTGGATCATTGAAAAATAATAATGATCCAAAAAAAATTTATTTTTTAGATCATTCTTTTATTATAAAAAAAATAATGATCCAAAAGTTTTCTTTCGAATTTTTTTTCACCAATATTGTAATACGATCCATTTTATTATTTATATATTTTTTATTTTTTTCAATTTTTTAAGGTGTCCTCACTTTAAGAAGAGTCCTCACACGATCGCATATATATATATATATATATATATATATATATATATATATATATATATATATATATATATATATATATATATATATATATATATATATATATATATATATATATAAAATTGGGATCCGGTAATAATGAAATTTTTGTTAAAAAGGTAAGAACTTTTTTATTTACATGTTTTTTCGGAGAACCAACAAAATGAATCAATAGATGATGCAAAAATAACATGATTCACAAAACAAATTCTCAAAAAACAACTCGATGATTGATTTTTATGTTGCTTTTGTTGTTATTTACTAAAATTGTCCGTAACGTGAATAAAAACTTGATTTACTAAACAATGATTCATCAATATGTTTTTTCAGGAATCTTTTTCTATGAATCATGTTATTTTTTATTCATCTAGTGATTCATTTTGGTGTTCGTCAAAAAGCTAAGTAAATAAAAAACTTCTTACCATTTTACCATAATTTTACTTGTTATTTGATCCTTATATATATATATATATATATATATATATATATATATATATATATATATATATATATATATATATGTATGTATGTATGTATGTATGTATGTATATATATATATATATATATATATATATATATATATATAAGGAGGAGGTGGTGCTGTTAAGGTGTACATCTTAGACAAGTCTCCAGACCTTCAGTCTAATAGGAGTCCTGCGCTCCGGTCAGACCAACCATGGCGCATCTAAATAAGGAGGAGGTGGTCATTCAGAGTATCTGCAGAAGGTTGAATCTGAAGGCATGAAGATCAGCAGGACCAAGGCAGCCTTTCCTTGTCCGAATCTGAAGCCATGTCCAGTTCCTGAACTGAAGGTGTCTAATTATTTAGACTGAGGAAGGTCAAACCTCTTCGGAATCAGAAGATACGTCCTCAGTATGTACATGCAGGAAGACATCCAAGATTGATAGCAGAAGTCAGTTAGTGACAGACTGGTTACCAGACTAAAAGATTATGACAAAGAGATAACTTTATCCTGACCGAAGGGCGATATCCGAGGAAGCCTTTCATCAGTGTCTCATGCAGATCATAGTTCATCGTGACAGCAATAGCTTGTGCTATGGTCATAGGAATGAACGCATCAGCAACCGAAGCAAAGTCCAGAAGAAGATGTTCTTTCTTGAAGGAAGAGTTGGCCCTTGTACGAAGTACAGTTCGACAGGATCTGTAGAAGCACAAGTAAGACAGTTACAGTCTCGTTCCTAGGAGATCTCGTCCAAAGACCGATAGAGGTTCTTCAATCAAAGGCGAGGCCTCGGTCAAACCCAATATTGGTATTGTTATATCTCATGTTAGAAGAATCTTGCGAACACGCGAAGTACAATACCTTGTGTCAGGGGTAGCACGCGAAGTACAATCTATAAAGTGACAAGGTGCAGGGCTAGTTTGTCCTTTTGCTCTTTCCAGCTATTTATACAATCTCATATTATGCAATGTAATATGTCAAATGTTAAACAAATCAAAGATATAAGTGTAGTCATAGTTTCTCTCATGTAAATCATTGAAGTTTCTCTCATTTCTTACAGTGGATGTAGCCCTACTTGATGTTGGTGAACCACTTCATATACTTGTGGTTTTCATTCTCAATTATTTGCATTACCCGCTAGCCTTGATAGTCGAAGAATGTTTGTCGAAGTACTTGGTCGTGTTTATTGGTGCCCTTCCGTTGTGCCCAGCAAACTGGTATCAGAGCTTCATGGTTGAAGTTAGGAGGTCCAAGATCGACAAACAGGAGTTCGTGACTTTGACTCTTGGGGTATGCAGACGTAAGGTTGACCCTACCAGATCTGTTGCACCTGTCCATGGTTTAAACAACCTGGAGATGTGGCAATGGTGGAGGAAGAACCAAGTTGAAGAGAGAACATGTGTAGAGGCAGACTTGACATCACCTGTAATATGGAGAGAGAACTGTCTGTGGAATCCTAAACGAGTAATGACAACGAAACAATTAAGAATACGAATCAATAAGGTGTTTAATCTTTAATGCACACAATTATATTGAATAATTGGCAAGTACATAAGATGCTATGTGACAACGCCTAGTGATATCAAGTATTTTAGACGTTGTTGAGCCCTGTTCTTGGTAAAATTATATCAAATATGCATGGGTATTCTCACCTTTCGTGTCAGGACTTGTCTGGAGAAAAAGAACGGAAACAGGGACTAAAAGTGTACAAAAAGGAAAAAGTATGGAAAGAGTAAAAAATCAAGAGAAGACGTACGCGCGCCGCGGATTTATCTCCTGCGCGACGCGGATGTAAGGCGGTGGAACACATTTAAATGACGAAAAAACGGGGAACGGATAAGTACGCGCGCCGCGGATTTCACATTTGCGCGGTGCGGTCACGGGAAATTTGCAACTATAAATAGAGGCATTTCCGACAGAAAACCCTAGCAAAGACCTGGTGTAAACATCGACCTAGAAGCTCTTTGACTCGAGGAATCCATTTCAAAAGCTATAATTTGGTATTTTCATGTTTTTAGATTTTATTTCATTTTAGTTAAACATTTGTAAGCTTGAGTTGAATCTTTGGGTGTGACAACCATTGATCTCCAGCTTAGGGTTCTGTTTTTAGTAGTGTTTAGCTACTGATTTTGATGTTTGGATATTGGTTTGAGTAAATGAAATCATTTGGTTAATGTTAATATTGATTTTTCGGTGTTTTGGATGTTAGTTTGTGATTTGATTGTTTGATTGTGATTGGATCTTGTTTGTGACTTGGTTGGGACTGTTTTCCTTTGCTGAAAACAGTAGCTAACTTGGTTAGGTTAGGCATTAAACCTTGGCTATTAACTGTCTCATAGAACTGTTAGTTATTAGCTAGTTTATGCTATGCTTGGTTTTGCTAGTTTGGATGCCTTCAATTGCTCCTGATTCAGAGATGTACTTCTGATTTCAGAAAGTAACTAGGTCATTTGGACATAGCTAAGCTTGGCTTGGGTGTTGAATATTGTTTTGAGGTAGAAAAATAGAAATTAGTTCCTCCGACTATAGCCGTGACACTATCAGTTGGTAATCTCTCATCTAGGCTAACCACGTAGCTCCTGTGGATCGACCCTGACTCCACTATACTAGTGAATGTTAGGTTATTTCTTATTTTTGACCGCATGACGACCTCTGCGTGCACGTCAAATTTTGGCGCCGTTGCTGGGGAGCTGTGAGCTTAGAATAGGTGAGTAGTAGGAATTTGTTTCTTGCTTTTTGAAATTTCATTTTTTTTTTTTGAGTAATTTTTCATTTTTGGTTTTGATTCTTGTCGGCGTGTTGCACTAGTGCATGCGTACCCGCAGGGGAGAGCAAGCATCCCCTTTGCAGTTTGATTCTGAGATTGAGCGTACTGCGCGCAAACTCCGTGCCCGCAGGCGTTTGAACATCATGAATTATAGTCAAGTTAGCAGTAGTCCGGTTAGTTTTGCCCAGGATCCGTCAGGAGAGGCAACTGGGAGGTTTTCTATCCCTCCACTTTCGTAATTTCAGTTTGGAAGCTCGAGTGCTTCTGGTGGTGCAGTTTCAGCCCCTGCACCCATACCATCATGCACTCCGCCTTCCATCCCACCATTTTTACCCGCTTCTCAACCACAATCCACCAATCCCTTTACATCTGCTATGACTTGGGGAGAGCCGACCCGAGATGGCACCCCAACTCCTAGACAGCATACACCAACATCACAACCACAACCAGCCCTCTTTAAACCTCAACCTACATACCAACCAACACAACCTATACACTTTCAACCACCGCCTCAACCGCAATACCAATACCCATAGACGGAGGAAGTGTACGACGAGGAAGATGAAGGATGGGTGCCACCGGCACCACAACCACAATGGAACCGAGGTCGGGGACCTCCCAGGCGAGCACCACCATACCAACCAGGTCAGCGGGAGTACAATGATCATATTTACGGTAACCCCGCTCAACCCTTACATTTTGCACAACCGAGACGGCAATCGGTTGCATCACATTTCCAACCGCGGGAATATGATGATTCGTCGCCGATCTATATTCCTGATAACGTAGATTCGCAGGTAGAGATTAGACCCCAGTTATTAGGAATATTACCAGAATTCAGAGGATATAAGCAGGATGATCCCTATAATCATTTATATGAATTCTTAGCGATCGCTAATGCTAACAATCCCAGAAACACAAATAGAAATATTTTTAGGCTTAGACTGTTCCCGTTCACTCTTAAGGATAAAGCCAAGTATTGGTTCACGTCGTTACCATCAAACAGTATCACTACGTGGGATCAGCTCAAGGCGAAGTTCCTTCAGGAATTTTACCCAGCGAGCAAAACAACTGAAATCAGAAGAGTTATCCAGGATTTTCAGCAAAAGCCTGGAGAGGCTTTTCATGAAGCTTTTGACAGATTGAAGGAGTTACTGCGATCGTGTCCACATCACGAGATTCCCAGATGGCAATTGGTCAAATTATTCTTTGAGGGAGTTAGCGAGACACACCAAGCTATGATAAATGCCTCCTCCAGTGGGACATTTATGTGGCAAGATCCAGAAGAAGCCTGGAGATTTTTGGAGCAGTTGAGTAATGGCTCAAAAGCAAACTTCTCCACCAGGAAGACTACAAGTACGGCTGCAGCAGTAGGAGTTGACGCTGATTGGAAAAAGGAAGTGAAAAAGGAAATCAGTGAATTGAACAGAAAGTTTGATAGGCTTATGGCAACATTACAAAATGGACCGCCAAATTCGTCACAAGAAAGTCAAGGAGGATCTAGGATGCAGGAAGCTAATCAAGTTTATGGCCAGGGTCAAGGTCAACACAATAATGGACGACCCTACAGGCCATACAACCAAGGACAACAACAAAATTTCAGGCAGAACAATTATCAGAATCAATCAAATAGTCAGCCTAGAAACCAGCAGCCTGCAAACAATGGAAACAACAACAACAGGGGACCCACCAACGCTACCAACAATGCTCCAGGGACCCAAGAAGAGATGATATCAAAGATGTATGATATGGTCACAGCAACACAACAACAATCTCAGGCGAACGCAAAGGCCATCGCAAATATGGAAAGACAAATAGGTCAAATGGCTGCAGACCAACAGAAGAGAGATAATGGCAAATTGCCTAGTGCTACTGAAGTCAATCCTACTCATAATCAACGTCCAGGGAAGGAGCAAGTCAATACTGTTGAATCAGGATGGCGAAAGGTTACTCTGGAGGATTTGTTCGAGGTAGGGAATGAAGTGGAACCAAAGGAAGAAGAAAGGGCTTTAAAGAGCGAGGAAGGTAAAGAAGGAGGAGTTCCGGTTGAGAATGGCACTCAACCCGAAATAGATGAAAAGGTCCAAAAGGAAGAACAACCAACGATTGCAGGGATTAAGCAAAAGAAGAAGAATAAGAAAGAAAAGAAGAAGCAGGAAGCAACTAGATCAACGGGACCCTTAATGAATCAGCCCCTATGGGATGAGCTTAAGGATGCCCCCGAGGACACCAGGATTTTACAAGAAATGTGTGAACAAAATGGGAAGAACAAAGCACCTACGCCAAAAACGGTGAGATTGACTGTGAGAGCTAGCGAAGCATTATTGGGAACACTACCCAAGAAGGAGAAGGACCCCGGATCACCATTGATCACTACAACCGTAGGGGACGTGGTTATTCGAAACACCTTACTAGATTTGGGAGCAAGTGTTAACATCTTGTCGGGATATCTGTATGACAAATACAAGAATGAAGAAATCGAGCCAGCTGAAGTTGTACTACAGTTGGCTGACCAATCAACTAAGGTATCTAGGGGAAAGCTAACCAATGTCATAGTCAAAGTTGGCGACTTTTTCTACCCCGTGGATTTTCTGGTGATGGAATATGAAAGTCCGGACGATGCGCCTGCGCTTATCTTAGGACGGCCATTCCTAGCTACTGCTGGGTCAGTGATCGACTGCAAGACTGGAGACATGGATATTTTCTTCGGGACCAGGAAAAAGAGATTGAATATGTTTGGGAATCCAATTTCGTTACCTTCGGAAGAAAACGGCAAACCAGCAGACAGAAAAACGTTAATGGAGCCAGGAACCAGAAGCAAAGAAAGGATATGGACACGTACGGGGGAGGGTGGAAAGGAAGAAGTTTTAAAGGAGACCAAAAACCACCCGCTGTCCGCCATCGACAAGGAACAACTGCTGGAAATGATAGAGATGATGGAAGCAAGGCATCAGCAATATGAAAGAGAATCTAGAAAACGAGAGGCGAATGTTTTCGAGCTATTGAAGTCTCAACAACAATGGATCAGTGGTGTGAGTGATCGGATGACTCAACTCACATCCCTTATAACGATGATGGCTAATAATTTCATGTCGGAATATCAGCAAATGTCATCAAGAGGCCAAGAAGAAGAAGAATGATCAGCTTAGGAGCAGCACGTCTGGCTGAAGACGTTAAACTTAGCGCTTGTTGGGAGGCAACCCATCGTGTCATAAGTAGGTTTTATATTTCTTAGGATTAATCTAGAAAATACATCAATCATTTGCAGGTATTAGTGGTTTGAAGCAAGTGTGGGGTCGTGTGAAAAGGTTTTGGAATCTTCAAGACCGCGCCGCGGGTTTTGGAATTGCGCGACGCGGGTTCGAAACTCAACCCGATGCGCAGGGGTTGAATTAGCGACACGCGCGCCGCGGAAACAAGAAACGCGCGCCGCGGGAAACGATCAGACGGTTTTCGCCTTTATCCGGTGAGCCGCGGCTCACAACTCAAATCACACGACTCGGAGCTCTGGTGACCAAAAATTTCTTGCAATTTTTCTTGCTTATTGTGTTTCTACTACCGAGGTATGCTCTTTTAACTATCTATTAGCTGTTTAAACTAGTTATTAGGTAGTTAATTTTAGGGTTTATTCCAAAAAGTTCAAAAACTTAGAATCACTAATGCTAGCCCATAGGGTGTTTGTTTTGCCAAATGGACACCCTAGATGAGCTAATCGGAACCTAGGCTACCTTGTGGTATCATTAAATTGAGATTTAGCAGGTTAAAATGGGGATTTGATCCCGGGTTTTCAAACAGGCGTACGCCGCGCCGCGCCCTTGCTCTTGGGCCGCGCCGCGGTGCGGTGGGGAAGGAAAAGGACTGATTTGCAAAAATTTTTGTTTTGTGGCTATATTTTCTTTTGCAGATGATGTTCAGATTGGACCATGCCTTCCTTCAGTTTCCCGCAGAGCTTGACACTTCGGTGGAGTATACCTCGCGGAGGGACGCTTTGATTCATCGTCGGGTTCTTGAGGCGACGGTTATAGACCGAGACATCCTGAGGGACGCTAGGCTCTGGGAGGCGATTGAGCCATTCCTACATCGCACCTGGACCCACGAGGAGGCATCATTCACATGCCGTGGCTGGGACAGGATCATGGCCACGGACGAGGACGTGGTCTACACGGAGCTGCTATTGGTGTTCATCTCCACTGTCCACTTCGCTCCCAGGGCGGGAGACACACGCTCCAGGATGGTCCGTTTTCGCTTGGGAGGTGTGCACCGGGAGTGCAACCTCCGGGAGTTCGGGAGGCGCACGGGCATTTACACGCCAGCAGACCTCCAGCACCGATTCTTCACCCGGTTCTTTGGGTCATGCACTCAGGGGGAGCCGGAGCGCCCCTCCAACATGGAGGTTTGGGCACCGCTGTCCAACGTCAGGTATAAGGCAGGGACCTCGAGGGAGAGCCACTTACGTGATCCTCTTCATCGCCTCATGCACCATATTGTCTCCACCTCCATCATGCATCGGGAGGGGGGCGAGAAGGTGTCGGGCGATGACATGACATTTTTGTGGGTTCTCCTCGACCCGTCCCGATTCCTCCATCTTCCCTTTGCCCTCGCGATCGCTCTCTCCACCCACGCGACCGGCGCCTCCTCCAGCAGCCCATTAGCCAGGGGGTACTTCATTACCCGCCTGGCCCGTTCGTATGGCATTCTTACTGCCCCAATAGCTGCCTCTTTGACTGCTCTGCCTCCATCGCGCACTCCAGCACGCACTTTGGAGAGGATGTTGCTCATTGAGCAGCAGCGACCAGGGCAGTACATCCGGGCTACGATCGAGCCTCCTCAGGCACCTCAGCCTGCATACGCCCAGCCCGGTAGGAGACGCCGGAGGCCAGAGCCACCAGCACCAGAGCCTGCACACAGCCGCAGCCACAGCAGGATGACTCACCAGCCCTCAGCCGGCTGGAGGCCAGAGTCACGCGGATAGAGGGTCAGCTCACGAGAGTCTTGGACCAGCTCGAGTGGATTGGGGAGGTACTTATTCAGACTGCATCTGCGCAGGGTCAGCGCCCCCGACCATTCCCAGCGCGGTCTCACGATCATGAGGCTGGTCCCTCCAGGCCGCCGGGTAGTGATTGATGTTTTCTTTCTTTCTTTCTTTTTATTTCTGGGATTTATGTATAAACTTATGACACATCTATCTGTATATTATTTTATTATTTTCTGTCATGTGTGTTTTAATTTATTTGTTAAGTTGTGCATGATATATCAAATTGAGAGGGAGTTGTCTCAGACAAGTGTGGAGTCACCGTGCCCCTCCACTTGTCTTGACCACCGGCGTGTCCTACTGTAGCGCTACAACTCCAGCATATGAATCGAGGATTTTTTTTTGTACGCATTATACCTGTGATATTGAGCACCAAGCAGTCCATCGTCCAAAAAGGGGTAACTCTTTCTCCCTTGCTTTGAAATAATTTTTTGTACAACGGGGACGTTGTACGGTTTTAAGTGTGGGGTGTGGACGGTCGAAAGAGATATTTTTGAAATTTTTGCAGAACTGATCAATTTTTCAATTTTTAGCAATATTTTTCAAAATTTTTAATGAATTGCAATTTTGAAATGAATGATTTGTGATTGTGATAGCATCAGTATTTTTCAAGAAATACTGTTTAGTTGTAATCATGCTATTAATTAGTCAAATAAGTTGAGTTTTACGAGTTTAGAAGATTGAGCCGTTTTAGGATTGGAATTTAGGAAGGAAAAGTCAGTCTGTGGCCTTTGTTGTTCGAGCCGGTAAGTCTAAAATGGGTGGGCCTTATGCACCTTACCACCTAAGATCGTCTGGTCTGGGATGGTATTTCTGAAAGCTCGCTACACGGACAACATCGAAAGTCATGGACAATTCCTTAATGGCCTTTAGAATCTGAACGAGTAAGTACACTATATTGTGGACAGAAAGTTTGTAATCAAGGGTTCTTTAGAAAGCCATGAATTCCAAAAGAACAACTCAATTATGTTTTCACAAACTATTCCATTCTAACTCGAAGAGCAATAAGCTTTGAAACTAAACACATTCAAAAACTGTTCGATTCTCTATTATAATTTGTTAAAAACTCTCTTACTTGGGGACAAGCAAGGCACAAGTGTGGGGTGTTTGACAACGCCTAGTGATATCAAGTATTTTAGGCGTTGTTGAGCCCTGTTCTTGGTAAAATTATATCAAATATGCATGGGTATTCTCACCTTTCGTGTCAGGACTTGTCTGGAGAAAAAGAACGGAAACAGGGACTAAAAGTGTACAAAAAGGAAAAAGTATGGAAAGAGTAAAAAATCAAGAGAAGACGTACGCGCGCCGCGGATTTATCTCCTGCGCGACGCGGATGTAAGGCGGTGGAACACATTTAAATGACGAAAAAACGGGGAACGGATAAGTACGCGCGCCGCGGATTTCACATTTGCGCGGTGCGGTCACGGGAAATTTGCAACTATAAATAGAGGCATTTCCGGCCGAAAACCCTAGCAAAGACCTGGTGTAAACATCGACCTAGAAGCTCTTTGACTCGAGGAATCCATTTCAGAAGCTATAATTTGGTATTTTCATGTTTTTAGATTTTATTTCATTTTAGTTAAACATTTGTAAGCTTGAGTTGAATCTTTGGGTGTGACAACCATTGATCTCCAGCTTAGGGTTCTGTTTTTAGTAGTGTTTAGCTACTGATTTTGATGTTTGGATATTGGTTTGAGTAAATGAAATCATTTGGTTAATGTTAATATTGATTTTTCGGTGTTTTGGATGTTAGTTTGTGATTTGATTGTTTGATTGTGATTGGATCTTGTTTGTGACTTGGTTGGGACTGTTTTCCTTTGCTGAAAACAGTAGCTAACTTGGTTAGGTTAGGCATTAAACCTTGGCTATTAACTGTCTCATAGAACTGTTAGTTATTAGCTAGTTTATGCTATGCTTGGTTTTGCTAGTTTGGATGCCTTCAATTGCTCCTGATTCAGAGATGTACTTCTGATTTCAGAAAGTAACTAGGTCATTTGGACATAGCTAAGCTTGGCTTGGGTGTTGAATATTGTTTTGAGGTAGAAAAATAGAAATTAGTTCCTCAGACTATAGCCGTGACACTATCAGTTGGTAATCTCTCATCTAGGCTAACCACGTAGCTCCTGTGGATCGACCCTGACTCCACTATACTAGTGAATGTTAGGTTATTTCTTATTTTTGACCGCATGACGACCTCTGCGTGCACGTCACTATGATCTCTCTTGGTCGATCTCTCTCTGATTGCTCTATTGGAATCACGAGTAACACACTATGATCGATCCACACCATAAATCACGGCTAAATACACATTATATGTACTAGACCAATTACAAAAGCCCATCATGACATTAACCCAAACACTAGTCCACCGAAATCACCCTGCTTCGGTCCAAGCCCACCGAAATCACCTTCATTTCGGTCCAGGCTTTACCGAAATCACCTTGTTCTCGGTCCAAACCGAGAACACTTCAAATCATCCAAATGCAAAGCATAAACCATAGAAATATGTGAAGGGTTTTACACAAACTATGAACTAGAAAATTCCTAAGTTCACATGCAACCCTAAATAAGATCTATGTTTTTCTACTATGAACATATAATAAAAACCTAAAGACCAACAATAATTTCTAAAGAAGAAATTAGAAGAACCAACCTTTGATTCTTGATCCAGAAGCTAGCAGCAAAAGTGTCCTGCCTCAATTTGAGTCACACCTAAGCAATGGACGAGAGAAGACAGCAGAGTTACTTCAGAGAGATGAAAGTGGCACAGAAAATGGGGAGCCAGGAGGTTCCTTTTATAGCTTCCAAGGGTTACAGCTGAAACTCTAGAAGAGCCTCCTTAATGGGCAAGCCTGTTGACCATTTGGACCAAGGCTTCTAAACCCTAATTAGGGTTTTCGCCAACTATGGAGTAGCCTCCATATTTGGCGCCAACTTGGCCCCTGGCTACTGGCTTGCCAGTTATTCAACTATTGAATAAATACAAACCAGTCCCTGCACTTTTAATTAATTAAATTAATCTCCAAATTAAATCCAATTAATTCTAGATTAACTTCTAATTAATTATTATAGTTTCTAATTAATATATTAACACTTAAATATATTAATAAACTATTTATTTATTTCTATTGATTTATTAAACAATTAATAAATCAACCTTTCTCTCTCTACTGACTTCTACATTAATCCTCCTGCTAAGAGGGCAACCCAAATGGACTTTGCTTCAATTAATAAGATAAATACAAATATAAATTCATGGCTTAGACACCTAATCCAACAGTCTCCTACTTGGATAAGTTTATGACTTTAATTCATCTTAATAAACAACCTGCAGCTTCCTAGAAACTGCTGCCGAACTCTGACCTAGTCAGTTCTGTCCATAGATAAGTGACCATATGATCCTTCGTCCAACAAGATATTTTCAGACACGAGACATGGATTGAGATCAATCTCTATCCGATACTCTGTTTCCCGATTTCCGATTCTGCTTATGACTTTAGAACTTCTAATTGAACACATCAATTTAGTCCAGGCTGTCCAGCACTTCAGTCAACTTTAAAATCATCGAGAGGCCTACAGATATCTGTTTCCCATCAGGGTCAAGGAACGAATAATATTTGACTCATATGCTTGTGTCTTTTACATATCAAGATTGCATACAACAATGCATTTTATAACATCGAGTTACCGATGCGTTTACACATTATCAATGCACAACCGACTTGCAAATTTCAACTCATATGTCTCCGCCTCAAGATCATTAGATGTTATTATCTCAACATTGCTCGTGATGTAATCCATGAAGCAATCTATTGAGCGTGGGTTTATCCAACACTCAAATCTCTATTTCTAAATACTCACGAACGTTGTAGCAGTCTTACTGATATGTCTAACTCCTTAGACAATCTACAACCAATTCATGACAGTCTTCGTTCATACTTTACTTCCTAAAAGTATGAGCGACTGTGGAGCTTTGAATAATCAAATTACTCGGTAAGTAAAACATGCGAAAAGTGAAACATAAAATCTGATTGGTGGCTACTCCTACTAATTACCAAGTCTCTACGAGGTAATCACCAAGTCGGATCCTTCATAAAACTATTATCGATTTCTAGATTTCTTTTAAACTTTTTAATTCATGTTATATATCAATGTCTATATGACTTTTTACTCTTTCTACGTATCCAAATGTCATACATTGATACACTTTATCAATCGGACATTCTTCCGATGATATCTCAATTTAGTCATACTATCATTCTCACTTACAACTCAATTCTGTGTACTGTGACTTTCATGGTTCTTGGGATCTTTAGTCCACATGACTGCACCCTAAGACTATTTCGAGGTGTTACGATGTGCCGGTGACCCATACGCGCTCCATCGGAATACCAACGAAATTGTTTAACCATTAAGTCCTTTTACTTATTTGAAACTCTTTTCAAATTACTATTAACATTCACCCCAATGATTTCTCACGTATGTACATAATCCATTAAGTATCCCCTAGCCAGATTATATCTTGAATCTGACTTACTATGCTTTAAGCATTAAGTCATCAGGACATGTTCATGACACTTCTGATCGATCCAAGAAGCTCATGGAATCCGATCTAATCTTATTCCAAACCCTTTTGGAATATTAAGATTACTTATAATCCTTATGCCATGACTTAATTTCCTTCCAGAGACTTTTTCTCATGCATCTTGAATCTTACCAATATCATGCTTACTATGGCTAGGTCTATACTGATGATAATATCTATCCGATAGATGTCTATGGATTATGTGAGTATGTTGCACC
The DNA here is from genome assembly GCA_023525715.1 of Cichorium intybus. Classification (NCBI taxonomy): domain Eukaryota; kingdom Viridiplantae; phylum Streptophyta; class Magnoliopsida; order Asterales; family Asteraceae; genus Cichorium; species Cichorium intybus. The sequence goes on from CM042017.1 coordinate 82,740,800, forward strand.
TTCTTTATATCTCTCATGCCAAATCATCATACTTTACAATGATAGAAAACTCCTTTCCTTGGGCTATGCATCTTGAATCTCATCAAGATTATATTGGCAGAGTCTTGATCTATCTTATAGATGTTCACAACCACCTGAGTATGTCGTATCTCTATTAATTCTTTCATAGCGACCCGTCTCTTAACACCAAGTCATTACACTTTGTAATGAAAATAGACGTTTCCTACAAACAGTATGTAACCTACATATGGAGATAGTAGATAACAGCGACACTCCCACTAACTTTGACACGGTTATGGACCATTCACAAAATCCATAACTTTTGGCACATTTTGATAATCCAAACCTTTCTGACATCTTAATGGAAATCTTTCAGCCCTTTTTCAAAATCCAATCCTTTGGCATATTTTGAGAATCTGAATATCCTTTCTTGCGAGATGCCCGTGGGGTAATCCCGGGCCCATGTACCTTTGTATTGGGACACTCCTTGTGAGTCCCTATTAGTGTGCCGGTGATCCACACGTGCTCCACTAACTACTCTCAATGTGCCATGCAGTATCCTTTCGGATTTCATCTTCTATTGAGAGTGCTTCTCCAGGTATCAATTACTTGACTCTGAGTATCTTCTCACTCAACCAGATGTTCTAGATGTACGTTTATGTCCATGTTGCTTTCTTTTGATGATTCAATTACTCCCACTAGTTTTTAGACCAGGTGTAAAATCAATCAAATTTTCACATGGATTGTGTCTCGCCCTAAGGTTCTCTTATTTGGCAACAACCGGGCTCACCAATGCTTCCAAGTAGACGGATTGTAAATCCATACCAACTATAGTGTTTTACCACCAATCGGTATGTCACCCCGATCATAACTACTTATGATGGTGATCAATACTACTGGTCAAAAGGAGATTATGTCAGTTTTAAAACAAAAAATCTGATTTCTGCTCCAAGCCTAGTGGTGACTAAAGGTTCTTTCACTTGGCTAATCCTAAACTCATTCAGGACTGTCCCAACTCCCACTGTTTCCTTAGAACATGAGATCTTTCTAAAAGAGTTCTTCTTTTACAGGTACAGTGGGATAGCCAGTGAAACGACATTGTTGATCAGGTTCATGCTAGTCATGAGGTTCGGACGAACACTACAAGACCCTAGACTTTCTATGTACAAGTGGGACAATCCCAGCTTTTACATTTCAGACAGTGTCTGCAAGACCTACTTAGTCTAGGATGTGGTCGGAATATGGTTTCTATGGTCTGATTGGTTTAGTATGTAATTTACCGGAAACTAATTGACAATGTATCTCATACATCGAGGATCGAACTGTTTCGACCAATGCTCCATCATCTTCCCTAAGACATATTATAACTATTAATGTTCTTGGAAGAGAATGAACTGTGAAACATTTTCTCAGTTTATGTCGTCACTCAGGTTATGTGGATCTTATACTTCCTTTGAAGTCCTTGAACTATTCGAGGTTTCAATTCAATCACTTATTCTGATAAGAGAAACCATATTCGTCATACCGATTGACAAATATTGCGAAGTATAACTAATTGTGTTCTTTTCGAAGATTCGAGCAATACACAGTAACTGATGTGTTTGTTGCTCCTAATCTTAATGTCTTTTACATCTCTATGTAAATTTATGACTTTGTTAATTCTGTTCAAGACTTGTAACCATCACTTGACTCTAAGTCAACTTATTCCAAAATTCTATCCTCTGGATCTTTGGGTGATTCATTTCTTGCCACATGTGCTGTATAAAGAACTTAATCATCATCTGACTCTAAGTCAAATGATTCCAAAGTCCTATCCAACTGGATCTTTGGGTGATTCATTTCTTGCCACATTAAGAACTCAATTCATCATGACACTCTAAGTTAAATGATTCCAAAGTCCTGTCCAACTGGATCTTTGGTTGAAGTGATTCTTATGACATTTACATTAACAGTCACAAAGGACACAATTCTTGAAACCAAACTCTTTGGATGCATCAACATTTAAGTTATTACTATTCATGCATTCAACACATTCATACAACATTTCAAGGATAATTTCAAACAACCAGGTGTTAAAAGAAAATTGACAACTTTATTAAAACAAAATCCTTGAACAATGTATTATATGATAGATAATGTCATACGGATCTAATAAGCTAATAACAAGATATTAATATCTAACTAAACTTCAAAACTGCATGAGCTGGAAATCCAATCCAAATGTGCTCCTATGTGCTAAAGTCCAGTCCCCTATTGATTCCCTGCATACAAACCAAAATATGACTGTCACATTATGCATCAAGGAATTATGGAACAGGAGTTTTGAGGTTTTTAGCTAGCAGCACAAGTGTCCTGCCTCAATTGGAGTCACACCTAAGCAATGGACGAGAGAAGACAGTAGAGTTACTTCAGAGAGATGAAAGTCGCGCAGAAAATGGGGAGCCAGGAGTTCCGTTTATAGCTTCCAAGGGTTATAGCTGAAACCCTAGAGGAGCCTCCTTAATGGGCAAGCCCGTTGACCACTTGGACCAAGGCTTCTAAACCCTAATTAGGGTTTTCGCCAACTATGGAGTAGCCTCCATATTTGGCGCCAACTTGGCCCCTGGCTACTGGCTTGCTAGTTATTCAACTATTGAATAAATACAAACCAGTCCCTGCACTTTTAATTAATTAAATAAATCTCCAAATTAAATCCAATTAAATCCAATTAATTCTAGATTAACTTCTAATTAATTATTATAGTTTTCGATTAATATATTAACACTTAAATATATTAATAAACTATTTATTTATTTCTATTGATTTATTAAACAATTAATAAATCAACCTTTCTCTCTCTACTGACTTCTACATTAATCCTCCTGCTATGAGGGCAACCCAAATGGACTTTGCTTCAATTAATAAGATAAATACAAATATAAAGTCATGGCTTAGACACCTAATCCAACAATATGTTACAACAATCTCCCCCTTGGTTTATGGCTTTCTGTTCTTTCCTCGATCTCTTCATGACTTAGCTACAAGATGTACATATGAATCTTTTGTAGGAACAAATTCATCTTTAGTAGTTGGACTTTCTTCAAAAATTTGACTTTGAATGCGCATTAGGTGTAGACACTTCTTGTATTGGTTCTGTAATCAGCACATCCAGCTTTATAATTTTACTTTGACAAATACGTGGAGTCTGATTCTTCTAGATCACTTCAGCAGGTTCATAGATAGCAACAAAATTGATTGAGGAGGCTTCAACGCAATTCGTCACAAAGTTTAGTTATAGCTTCACCTTTCTTCAGGGTTGAAATATTGTGTTGAAAAATGAACTTCACTTCTCGTTCCTTCACTTGATTGTCTTTATTTGATTGACTTCGTTTATCACATGCGCTTCTTGATAAGTAACCATGACTAAAAAGTTCATGTGGATCACAGAGTCATAAAGACTCTTCTCGCCACAGTTGTTCAAGGACCCAGCCTTGGCTCAGGAGGAAACTACTCGCATTATCTGTATGAACACAGAGGAACGCACTGCGATAAATTAAGTATCGGAGAACCACTCATGGCTGTTTTGATTTTAGCCCCTGCACATCCTTTATCAATGATCTCAATGCAGTTAACAAGTTAACAAGTTAACTTGGCCCTTGGCGAGACGTTCAATGGTATCTTTATCTCTGCGAAGTGTACCATCCTGGTGCCAGTTAGGGTTCCGGTGAAGTGTTGGGGTCTCACATCTATTGTGGTAATCAATAGCGATCATTGACACAGAGTTTCGAATTGTCATCAGTGTATGGTATAGTACAGTGAATCGTCCAATTCTAAGTTAGAAGGTTTGTAGGTAAGAATGGTTGTTGATGCCTCAATTGTACTACTGGTGTTGTAGCAAAGATCATAGGCATAGAGTTTCGAAATATCATCAGCATTTGGTTTTAAATGGTGAATCGTCTATTTCTTGTATCAGAAAATAGATTGTGTAAGAATGGATTGGTGCGTGTGATAGACTACGGTACATAATATAACCATCGACACAAAATTTCTAACTCTCGACAATGAGTGGTTCAGCTCAAAGTGTCCTTAAGTTACATTTTAGAATATTTGAGGTTAAGAAAGGTTGTTAGAGGTTGTTAGTGCTTCATACTCATTGTGGTGTACCAATAAGAATCCTCAGCACATGATTTTTATATCAGCAGTGAGTGGTATAGCTCAGTGCGTCGTCGATTAATAGGGTAGGACAATGTCTTAGTGAATCACGGTGATAGTGAAACACATCATTGACATAAGGTATATGATCTATATTCCTGATTGGTATAAATCAAGAACATTGACGATCATGCTAGATTTGTGCATAATTTTAAAATTTTAATAGACAAATTAAAAGCTAACTAAACATATTTTTGGAATTTTTGAATTAATTTTTTTTATATTTTTGTTTGGATTTAATTCTCCCCCTAAATTTGTGCATGGAGGAGATTTAGAAAAAATAAAAACATTAACAAATTTAACTAGAAACAAAAAAAAACATAAAAATTTACAAAGTTTACAAACATTGATTTTTCAGTCATCGAAACGAATCATCTTAAGAAAACCGAAAACCACATCAAAACGAGCTTTTCCAAAAGGTTTTGTAAACAAATACGCCACATTGTTATCTGTGTGGATTTGCTCCAAATGAATGAGTTTACGCTCAAATCAGTCTCGAATAAAATGAATTTTAATATCAATGTGCTTGGTTTTCGAGTGTTGAACTGGGTTTTTAACGATTTGAATTGCAACATCATTATCACAGAAAATTTGAGTATCAAGAAAGTTCAAACCATAATCCAGCAATTGATGTTGCAGCCAGATGACCTGAGAATAGCAAGCAGATGCAGCAACGTATTCAGCCTCAGCTGTGGAAGTCGACAAGGTCTGTTGTTTCTTGCACTGCCATGAAATTAGTCTATCTCCCAAGAATTGACATCCAGCACTGGTAAATTTCCTGTCAATATCACAACCTCCATAATTGCTGTCAGCAAAAGCATACAAATCAAATTCACGATTCTTAGGATAAAAGAGACCCAGTTTAGGTCTCCCTTTAAGGTACCGAAAAATCCGTTTAACAACAATTAAATGAGAGAGTTTAGGATTAGCCTGATGACGTGCACATTGGCAGACTATGAAAAGTATGTCAGGTATACTGGCAGTCAGATACATCAGAGAGTCGATCATTAATCGATACAAAGTTTGATTAACAAATTCTCCATCTGGATCTGATGACAGCAGAGGTCTTTCAGCCATTGGAGTAGCAACAACTTTCGCATCTTGAAACCCAAACATCCCTAGAATATCATCGACGTGTTTTCCTTGATACAACAATATACCTGAGGAGCTTTGACAAACTTGTAACCCTAGAAACATTGTCATTTCTCCCAGAGAACTCATCTTGAACCCCGCTTCTTCATTACCTTTTCAAAGTCTTTGCACAGAATCTCACTCGTTGACCCAAAGATGATATCGTCTACGTAAATTTGAACAACAATCAGATCTGTCTTTTCTCGTTTGATAATAGTGTCTGATCAATCGTGCCTTTTGTGTACCCGTGATTTAACAGATGTTCAGTCAAATTAGCGTACCAAACTCGAGGAGCCTAATGAAGACCGCAGAGGCCCTTATCCAGCTTGTACACATGATTTGGAAACTTTGAATTGACAAACCCCGATGGTTGATCAACGTAGATTTCCTCTTTTACTTCCCCGTACAAGAAGGCAGTTTTGACATCCATCTGATACACAGTGAAACCCATGTAGGAAGCGTATGCCAAGAATATATGAATTGCCTCTAATCATGCCACAGGAGCATATACCTCGGTATAATCAAGACCTTCTATTTATCTGAAACCACGAACTACCAAACGCGCCTTGTTTCACACAACTACCCCACTATCATCTTGCTTGTTGCGAAACACCCATCTTGAATCCAGCGACTTCTTTCCTTCAGGGAGTTCTACCAGCTGCCAAACCTTTAGTTTTCAAACTGGTTTAGCTCTTCATGCATCGCATCAACCCAACTTGCTTCATTAAGCGCCATCTCAACATTCTTTGGATCGATTTGAGATATGAAGCATGAATAAAGACACTCGTTGACATATCCGCTCTGACTTCTGGTCTGGACCCCATCCGTTAGCAAACCAATAACATTTTCCATAGGATGATCGTGTTGAACCCTGGAAGGGATAGCATGTTCGAGAACTTTTGAAGAAACTGGAAGACTTGTGATGTTCTCAACTCTGCCTGTGGCCGAATCACTTCTATCAGATGATCTGAAGTCGTACGTGGTGCTTGCCACATATTCATTAGAAATTCTCTCAAGAAAGAGAGAATTCATGAGCATAGAGTTAAATACTTCTGCAGAGTCGGAGCTGTTATCTCCTGAGTGAGTGACAGTTTCTTCCACAGTCGATGCTTCATCAACCGTCTTTGGAGAATCGGAAGTAGCATCATCATACATTATTGTGGGATCAGAAGTTGTGTCGTCGTTCAAGCTTGTAGATTCATCATGCAGCATTGGTGGTTTGATTGGTTTAGAAAGAATTTCTTCATCTTCGTCCTTATTGTAACACCACGATACTTTTGTTAAGTATTAATATGTTAATCATAGTGTATTTATGATTTAATATGGTGTTCTAAGTATTAGAAAGTTAATACTAGAAAAAGGGGGTAAATTGGTCATTTTACCATAAAAGGGTAATTTGGTCATTTGAACATGTAAAGGACCAATTATGTAAAAATATTGTTTGCTTGTGGCAAAAGTATAAAGAATGAAAGTTTATTTGTGATAAAATGTGAGAAAAGTGCCAAAAGTTCAAGAAAGTGAACTTAGGGACTAAAAATGTAAATCTGGAAAATATAAAAGAGAATTCTCTTCATAATTATGAGAGCTGAACATTTCAGAAGCATCGGGAAGATTTCTTGGATGCGATTTTTGCAGAATTCATGAGGATTGAAGCATGAAATTGGATTGATGGCTTGGAATTAGAAGTTTTCAAGAAATTAAGGTTAGTACTTTGAATTCTAACCTAAGTTTTTGTGTGTTCTTCATGGGAGAACTTTTGTGACTGAAATTTCAGTCGAGAATCATGAAGTTTATGGTTCTAAACTTCTAATAAGTCATATGTTAAGAACATATCTCAAAAATTGAAAGTAGGTTGTTATTTTTCAAGAATTGAGATTTTGATCAAGAACCCTAGATTGTGAGTTCTTGTGATTAACTTGATTCTAATGGTTTATAATGAGTTCCAGATGTTATAACGAGTTGTAGATGCTATATTGACCGAAAGAAATCAGTATAAGAAAGTAAAAATCAACAATTTCGGTTTTTGGACTAAAATTGTGAAAACGGGAAATTTTTTGAAATGGATTGGAATTACCAATTCCATTGTTTAAAACTTGATGTAAATGAAGGGTTTTGGTCCTGGAACAAACCCCTACTGATTAAGTCGTGTATTAAGGGCTTAATATGAGAAAATGGGATTTTGTAGCATAAAAATCGGAGTTTCTGGTCTGCTATGTAGTAGGCGCGATGCGCCCTTACCCTGGGCGCGATGCGCCATCGAGGCAGAAAACCTCCTATGAAGATTTGAGCAATTTTCAAATTTGATTTTGATGCTAGGCTTATCCGATTGACCTGTAATTTTGAACATAGGTCTAATATGATGTAAAACTTCGTGGAAAATTGTCGGAATACGTATACGACATCCCGAAAGTACTGTAGCAAAATACGCGTATTTCGGGAAAATGTATAATTTATAGAAAGATTGTAATTGAAAGTTATCATCTAGGAATGGTCCCCAATTATATTATATTGGACTCTTGTGTAATAGAGTCAATCGAAATGGTTGTTAACCTATTGTCAATTTATATATAAATGAATAGGTAACGGACAAGTGTATTGATGAAGGTGCAAGAATGCAAAGACTAATGGGATACAATTGCAGCAAGCATCCAGGTGAGTAATCTCACTGATATCATATATGATATGTATTGATTGGATTGTTACAGATTGAAACAGATTTGGGGGACGAAATTTGACAGTTTACAGATGCATTAATACGACAATACCAGATAAGCCGTGAGTCTGCGAAAGACAAGAACGGAGCTGTGAGTCAACTTTATAAAGACAATACCGGGTAAGCCGTGAGTCAATGAAATGACAAGAACGGAGCCGTGAGTCTAGGCAAAAGCGGGGCAAACTCGTGAGCCATAAATGATTATGATATTGTTATATGAAAATGGTGCGGCCACTTGTGGCTATGATATTGGATGTTATATCCAACTGGTGCGGCCTTATGGCTATGACATTGAACTTGAATCTAAATGGTGCGGTCTTATGACCATGATATCGGGTTATTGAACCCAGCTGGTGCGGCCTTCGGACTATGACTTATTTATATTGAAAATGTTTTGGTGCAGCTTATATAGCTATGACACAGGGTGCGGCTTAAATAGCCATGAAATACGATGGGGTCAATTGTGACTAAGAAATATGAGACAGAAATGTATGCAAATAACAACCCTTGAGACTATGCGGTAGGATGTGCAATCCTAAAAGATATACGGTCAGCCAGAATGGCTAGGAGTTTGGATCCGATATCCAGACAGAGATATACGGTTATGAGATTTATCATATATAGGAAGTTATATATGAATGTATTCTTTTACGTGTTATTTGCAGATATGATTACTCACTGAGCTCTATAGCTCATGTTATTTGTTAAATGTCCCTGCAGGTTAGCATGACCCTGATAAGGGAAAAGACAGAGTCCGTGACTAAAGAAGTGGGACTTTTAGATGCTGTCAGTAGCAGCCCGACTTCAAAGGAGATTACGGTATTTTATACTCTCCTTGATACACTTGTACCCGTTTTTAATAAAATATACCCCTTTTGTTATGGTTTTATGTATTGAAACCTTTGTTTTAAATGAAAATTTTTCAGGGGTGTTTTGTTTTAAAAGCCGGGTGTTACAAGTTGGTATCAGAGCCGTGGTTTAAGTGAACTAGGTGTCTATAGAGTAGATTCCTGGACTTAAACCTTGAGAGATAGTAGACACGATGTATAGTTAGGTATATATAAGTTGTTATTATACATATATAACCTAACTGGTGCTGACTTCTAACGTATAAGAAGTATGAGCAGCGAATCTCATTTGGAGGAAATTTAGGGCGTGGAGCTTTAAGAGATGGACCAGCCCTTTCTCAAGGCTCCATTGAACGAGGGGCAAAGAGACAAGTAGCAGGAAATCCACATAACAAGCAACAGTAGCTGATGTGGTCAGAAAAAGAAATTGGTTGATCACCCTGACTGATATTCAAGGTGAAAGAAAAGTAGTTGAGACTACAAGAAAAGCAGAAAAATATTAGTGGACGCGTCAGAAGAAGTTAACACGATTTAGGTCCAACCTTAAAGGGAATGGACCAACATGAAAAAGGCGATGCGATGTAAGAAGTGCACGAAAAGCACTAAGAAAATTGTAGAGTAGAGACTATACCGTTGAAATGCTGAAATTGCAGAAAATAGGAGCATATCGCTCGAGCTTGTTGGATGGCACGGAAGTGTGTCTAGCACAGAGCTATAGAACACTTTCCTATGAAATGTTCACATGCTAAATGTAGAGTAACGGGTGATGAACCCAGGAAAGAACGGGGAGAAAAGAAAGAAGAAACGAATGATCGTAAAGGACCAGTGGTACCATGAGCAATCCAGCAGATTGTGGAAGAAGCTCATGAGGAAACTGATATGGTCTCAAATATAATTGTTTTGAATAAAATCCCCGTGTATGTTATATTTGATCTATGAAGCTATGCTTTAGATCGATGACTTTGATGTCTTGTCTGAATATTTCATCAACGATTATGGATGAAATTTTGGAAGTAGCTATAGCAGATAGCAAATATGTTCAAGATATTGAACACCTGGAAGGTAGTCTGCCTAGGATTTACAGGACCCTTTTTCCCTATAAATCTGAAGCCGATGCCTACCAATGAATTTGAAGAAATTGTGCACATGAATTGGTTAGCAATGAATGATGCTAACATGAATTATGGAAATATGAACATTATGGTTCTAAAAATCAGAAATGGAAGGGAGGAAAATCCACAGTAAATAACCGTTGTTGAGAATACCGGTTACTTCACTTTGCTTAAACTCGGAGAAGAGTTAGTAAAGGAAGGATGTTTTAGTTGGCATACACAGTATTGGCCAAGCTAAATAAAGTGGCGGTAGAAGTGAAAAACTTTAAATGAATTTCCGGATGTTTCTTCCAGAGAACTTCCAGAATTTCCGCCAGATTGATGAGAAGAGTTTATAATTAAACTGGTTTTGGGAGCCGTTTTTGTTATTTAGGCTCCGTACCGGTTAGCATCTGCAGAGATGGCAGAGTAGGAAAACAATTAGAAGAAATTGTTTTTGAATCGGGGTCTCATATGGCCGAATGTGTCATCGTGTGGAGCCCTACCTTGTTTAAAAAGAAGAAAGACAAGTTGATGTGTATGTGCATTGACTACCGAGAAGCTGATACTCTCGAAATCAGATTGAATATGATGTATGATTGTACTAAATATTGGAGTTACTTTGTGGAGAAAAGTAATATGCGAAGTTTTCCAAGTATGAAATTTGGCTAAAAGAAGTTTTAAATTCTTTGGGCATGTTAATAGTGCCAAAGAAGATAAAGTAAATCCAGTGGAATTGATGCTGGGATAAAACTGGAACCGCCTGAGGAATCTGACTAAAATTTTAGTTCCTTGGTTCGGCAGATTACTATAGGAGAGTTGTAGAAAACTGCTCCTTGATTGCTGTATAGTTGACTAAAGTTGACCAAGAAAAGTGAAAAGTTTGAGTGGGTAGAAAGACCACAAGTATCTTTTCAAAGTTGAGACAAACTTTGTGTGAAGCTCCGGTGTTAGCATTATCGCTAAGCGGAGAAGATAATTTGTTTTACAGAAATACATCCAGAGTTAACTTTGGATACATAACATTGCAGTAGCAATTATGACTTTGTCATTGAAGCTTTGAAGACACTACTTATGTGGTGTAAAGCTTACTGTTTATATGGATCATAAAAGTTTGAAGTACTTAACTGATCAAAAAAGAAGCTAAATATGAGATAGCAAAGATAGATGGGTTTCTTAAAGATTTCGGATATGAAATCTTGTACCATCTCGGAAAGGCGGATGTGGCTATAGATGCCTTGACTTGAAAATAATATCTTTTGAAAGATATAACCACATACGTGAGTGTGGCGAATTAATTACCTGAGTTGATTCGGGTAGCACAAAAAGGAAGTGTACAAGTTTAGAAAACCTGAAGAATGAATAAATGATTGGATATTAGAAGAAGCTAGTTGGAAAATCACAGTGATTGAAAACCCTTGTTGGTTGTGTATGTGAATTCCAAAGCAAAAGGAACATGAAATTTATTTTGAAAAGATGCATATTATAGAAGATATGCAGTATGCCCGGGGTAATACCAAACCGTATAGGATGATAAAACCTATGTATTGGTAGCCGGGAATGAAGAAAGATATTAAAAGATACATGAAAAAGTGTTTGACTTGTGTACAAGTAAAGTCAAACCATTAGAAGCATACAGAGAAATTTAGCCGTTATCGGTCCCAAAGAAGAAATGGGACGATATTATTATAGACTTTGTAATAAAGTTCTCTGCAAGTATCACATGAGTATGCCACCATACGGGTAATAGTTAACCGGATGATGAAACTAGCGTAAATTTATACCGACCAGGGAAGAAATTAAGATCGAAAAGTAGTGAAAAACTACATAGAAAGAGTAATTTGCCGACGTGAGTTACCGGTATCGATTGTATCGGGTCGAGAAAATAGAATTATTCGCTGCTTTTGGCATAAATTCTAAGAATAATTAGTTCAAAAGTACTAATAAGTACCGTATCTTGATGGGCGAGATGAAATAATGATGCAAACTTTAGAAGTTATGCTTGAAACTTGCATATTAGACCCTGGTGGAAGATGAGAAGATCGCCTATCTTTGGTAGAACACGTAGATAATAACAGTTTTCGTATCAGCATTCAGATGGCCTGTATAATGCATAGTATGGAGTATCATGTTGCATGCCGATTTACTAGACTGAAGTTGGGGAGAAGCCGTTGGCTGGACCCGAGATTGTACTTTAAACAGAAGAAAAGATTAGACAAATTCGAGAAAGCTTGGAAATAGACAAAAAAAATCGACAAAAGTAGTATGCGGATCGCCGAGTAAAACCGTTGAAATTCCAAATGGGGAAAGATGACAGTGTTCAAAGTATCCCCTTAGAAAGACTAAATTGTTTTGGGAAGAAAGGAAAGTTAAGTCCTTATTTATTGGACCTTTCCGTATATCCTAAAAAGTAAGAATTGTGGTGTGTTGATCGAAGTCTCTTGATGAACTTCAAGACAAGGATAATGTTTCTATGGGTCTCATAGTTCTGAGAATATGGATCGATAAATTTCAACAAATACCTCATGTTGAAATGAAGGTAGATAAGTAGTTAAGGTACCCGGAACAACCGGAGGAATGATAGATGAACAGTGATATAACCACGAAATAAGAAGACTAGTATGGTAAAAGTGCTTTGGCAATACCATAAATGTTTCCATATGATGTGGAAAATCGGAATTGTGATGAGAAAGAAATACCCTCGCTTATTTGTATGATTTCGTGGACGAAATCTTTTGAAGGAGGGGAGAATTTGTAACACCACGATACTTTTGTTAAGTATTAATATGTTAATCATAGTGTATTTATGATTTAATATGGTGTTCTAAGTATTAGAAAGTTAATACTAGAAAAAGGGGGTAAATTGGTCATTTTACCATAAAAGGGTAATTTGGTCATTTGACCATGTAAAGGACCAATTATGTAAAAATATTGTTTGCTTGTGGCAAAAGTATAAAGAATGAAAGTTTTATTGTGATAAAATGTGAGAAAAGTGCCAAAAGTTCAAGAAAGTAAACTTAGGGACTAAAAATGTAAATCTGGAAAATATAAAAGAGAATTCTCTTCATAATTATGAGAGCTGAACATTTCAGAAGCATCGGGAAGATTTCTTGGATGCGATTTCTGCAGAATTCATTAGGATTGAAGCATGAAATTGGATTGATGGCTTGGAATTAGAAGTTTTCAAGAAATTAAGGTTAGTACTTTGAATTCTAACCTTTGTGTGTTCTTCATGGGAGAACTTTGGTGACTGAAATTTCAGTCAAGAATCATGAAGTTTATGGTTCTAAACTTCTAATAAGTCATATGTTAAGAACATATCTCAAAAATTGAAAGTAGGTTGTTATTTTTCAAGAATTGAGATTTTGATCAAGAACCCTAGATTGTGAGTTCTTGTGATTAACTTGATTCTAATGGTTTATAACGAGTTCCAGATGTTATAACGAGTTGTAGATGCTATATTGACTGAAAGAAATCAGTATAAGCAAGTAAAATTCAACATTTTCGGGTTTTGGACTAAAATTGTGAAAACGGGAAATTTTTGGAAATGGATTGGAATTACCAATTCCATTGTTTAAAACTTGATGTAAATGAAGGGTTTTGGTCCTGGAACAAACCCCTACTAATTAATTCGTGTATTAAGGGCTTAATATGAGAAAATGGGATTTTGTAGCATAAAAATCGGAGTTTCTGGTCTGCTGTGCAGTAGGCGCGATGCGCCCTTACCCTGGGCGCGATGCGCCATCGAGGCAGAAAACCTCCTGTGAAGATTTGAGCAATTTTCAAATTTGATTTTGATGCTAGGCTTATCTGATTGACCTGAAATTTTGAACATAGGTCTAATATGATGTGAAACTTCGTGGAAAATTGTCGGAATACGTATACGACCTCCCGAAAGTACTGTAGCAAAATACGCGTATTTCGGGAAAATATATAATTTATAGAAAGATGGTAATTGAAAGTTATCATCTAGGAATGGTCCCCAATTATATTATATTGGACTCTTGTGTAATAGAGTCAATCGAAATGGTTGTTAACCTATTGTCAATTTATATATAAATGAATAGGTAATGGACAAGTGTATTGATAAAGGTGCAAGAATGCAAAGTCTAATGGGATACAATTGCAGCAAGTATCCAGGTGAGTAATCTCACTAATATCATATATGATATGTATTGATTGGATTGTTACAGATTGAAACAGATTTGGGGGACGAAATTTGACAGTTTACAGATGCATTAATACGACAATACCAGATAAGCCGTGAGTCTGCAATAGACAAGAACGGAGCTGTGAGTCAATGATACGACAATACCAGATAAGTCGTGAGTCTGCGAAAGACAAGAACAGAGCTGTGAGTCAACTTTATAAAGACAATACCGGGTAAGCCGTGAGTCAATGAAATGACAAGAACGGAGTCGTGAGTCTAGTCAAAAGCGGGGCAAACTCGTGAGCCATAAATGATTATGATATTGTTATATGAAAATGGTGCGGCCACTTGTGGCTATGATATTGGATGTTATATCCAACTGGTGCGGCCTTATGGCTATGACATTGAACTTGAATCTAAATGGTGCGGTCTTATGACCATGATATCGGGTTATTGAACCCAGCTGGTGCGGCCTTCGGGCTATGACTTATTTATATTGAAAATGTTTTGGTGCAACTTATATAGCTATGACACAGGGTGCGGCTTAAATAGCCATGAAATACGATGGGGTCAATTGTGACTAAGAAATATGAGACAGAAATGTATGCAAATAACAACCCTTGAGACTATGCGGTAGGATGTGCAATCCTAAAAGATATACGGTCAGCCAGAATGGCTAGGAGTTTGGATCCGATATCCAGACAGAGATATACGGTTATGAGATTTATCATATATAGGAAATTATATATGAATGTATTCTTTTACGTGTTATTTGCAGATATGATTACTCACTGAGCTCTATAGCTCATGTTATTTGTTAAATGTCCCTGCAGGTTAGCATGACCCTGATAAGTGATAAGGGAAAAGATAGAGTCCGTGACTAAAGAAGTGGGACTTTTAGATGCTGTCAGTAGCAGCCCGGCTTCAAAGGAGATTACGGTATTTTATACTCTCCTTGATACACTTGTACCCGTTTTTAATAAAATATACCCCTTTTGTTATGGTTTTATGTATTGAAACCTTTGTTTTAAATGAAAATTTTTCAGGGGTGTTTTGTTTTAAAAGCCGGGTGTTACACTTATCAATTTCAAAAGAGTCTGGTTGAGTACCTAAAACATTATCAGAAAACAAACACATGAAATGGTTTAAACAATTCAGCATAATCAAACAACCAATCAGGACTGACTCGGGCATCTGTTTTGTTCTCCTCCAGCCAGCGCACATCAAAGGATTCCATAATCTGCTTAGTGGCTTTATTGTAGACCCGATAGGCGGTGTGTCATGCATACCCTACTAAGTAGCAATCATCAGCCTTTGAATTGAACTTTGGAGTGGCTTCCGGATGAAGAAGGGTGCATGGACATCCAAAGGTGCGGAAATGAGCAACAGTTGGTTTATGGCCATAGAGGATCTCATACAGCGTCTTCATGTGACGTTTGTTGATTAGAACGTGGTTCTGAACGTAACACGTCGTATTTATAGCTTCAGCCCAGAAGAACACCGACAACTTGGAGTTACATAGCATGGTTCGAGCAGCATCGATTAAGGTTCTATTTCTTGGCTCAACTACATCGTTTTGTTGTGAAGTACGAGTCGCACTGTACTGACGTTGCACTCCCTTTTCAGCACAAAATTGATCCAGGACGACATTCTTGAATTCAATCCCATTGTCGCATTAGATGCTTTTCACCTTCTGATTAGTTTGATTCTTAATTAGGATGATGAACCGCTTGATAAGCTCTGCAGTCTCACTCTTATTCTTAATTAGGAGTTCTTGTTGATGCTCAGAACATTGACTGGACCGAAGAGATCCATGTGAAGCAGTTGAAGGAGAGTGTCAATGTAGTTGACCAGTTTGGGCTTGCGAGGCTTCCTATGATGCTTTCCTTATGCACAGGCTACACATTTTTCGAATGTGATAAAGTCTTTGATTGGCAACCCTCGTACGAGATCATTCTTGGCAAGACGGTTCATATTTTTAACGTTTGCATGACCGGGGTGACGATGCCAGAGCATGGCATTTTGTTTTGATATTCTTGAGAACAAACAACATTCTCAGGAACATTGTGATTCATGTCGATGATGTAAGCATTGCTTTTACGTTCAGATCTCACTAAAATCCATTCTTCTGGTACGACGATACCAGGCTTTAGAATTAAGCACTCCTTTTTGGTGAAATGAGTTGAGAAGCCTCTATCGCAGATTTGAGAGACACTCAGTAAACTATGTTTCAATTCCAGAACGAAGTTGATGTTTTCAAACTTCAACACACCGTTTGTTACGGTCCCCATTTGTGTGATCTTTCCTTTCTCCCTCCCGCAAAGGACACATACCCTCCATTAATATTCTGAATGTCGTGCAGTTGAGAGATGTCTCTTATCATGTGCCTGGAACAGCCACTATCAACATACCAAGGTCTGATGATATTCCGTCATAGTTGCTCCTGCACAAGATGCGGGATTAATTAGTTTTGGGAACCCAATCCATTTTGAAACTGGGTTGACCATTACTATCTATGCATAAAACTTGTTCCAAACTCATATCTTGTTTATCAAATAAAGGACATGACGAATTTGCAGGACTTTTTGGTGATTTAGAAGTAAGGCCTTTGGGAACCCATCTGTAATTAGGTTTAAGTCTCTTATTGTTTAACCAGATGGGAGCTTCAACACTTGATTTTGAAACAGGAATACCCTTTGATTTGGGCTTATAATGCAAGTATGAGCTAGAGGATGATCCTTGAGATGACTTTGACCTCACCGATTTTGGTTTGGCAAAACCGTCTCTCAAATTAGTCCTTTTCTCCTTGGAGGCCTGATTCTTGGCCTTGTCAGCATTCCAATCACCAATTCGTGAACGTGACCGTGAAGGCATTCTTTTGGAAGATCTCCCTCTTGGCACATTCTTCCAACCTTGTGCATGGAAGGGAACGTATGCATGGTGTGGGCAATTTCTAGCTATGTGACCAGGAGTTCCACAATTAAAACACGTTTGTCTTTTCAAGAAAGTATGATTGGGACTTGGTCCTGGTCCAAATGAAGTCTGTGAGCCAGATTTAGAGCTCAGCTTTTGTTTCAAAGAATTTCCACAAGCACACACACAAACATCAAATTGTTTCACAAAATTTTCGTGGCTTAAATTTTTCAAAAGCAACATCACCACAAGTTTTTGAATGATCAACAGTTTTAGAGTCTTGTTTCATACGATTATTTGATACAGCAGGAAAGGAAATATTAGTTTTTGAAGAATTTTTAACAAAACTAGAATCATTTTTGTCCTCCTCGTCCCCATCTTCCACTATTAATTTATCTGTACAAGAGATAGAAGCATTAGTATCGTTCACCTTAACCTTATTAGTTGGGTCAGATTGTTCAGTCTTAACTGAAGCTGAAGCAGCTGGCTGATCACTTGTAACAGGTTTCTTATCTCTTTGGTTTCAAGAATAGGATTATAGTTATCGTTGAAAGGGGTGGAACACTATTATACCCTAGACCCTCGCCCTATTTGCTTTGCCACTTTAACTATTGTTTAATCATTGATTCAACTTTCTCACTTGACACATCGAGTTTTTTAAAAGTAAAATCTGCATCATCAAATTTAGCTTTCAATGCATCAAGTTTGGCAATCAGATAGGCAATTTTATCTTTGGCAAACCGATAGTGACAACTTTTTTAACTGTATTCTTCTTTAATTCCTTTTAAGTCTTTGGTTTGAGATTTTAATTTTTCTTTAAGAGGTTTCTGGCCTTTTCTAAGGTTATAGACTTCATTCTTAAGGTCAAAAACTTCTCTAACTAAAATATCATTTTGCTCATGGTATTTATTGACTTTATCTACATAAGATTGAGGATAGGAAATTTCACTAACCTCTTTGGTGTTAGGAGTGGTGGAGACCATGAAAGCGAATTACAGATCCATCATCTCTTCCTCAACCTTGTTTGTTTCCTCACTATCTTCAATTTATGCCAGGTTGGCTCTTCCATCATCAGTAATATTTAGAGCCTGCATCAAGTCTTCCCAAGAGAACTGCTGAGCCACCATAGCTCTTTCATCGTTCTGAGTCCAGTTGGAACCAGGGTCTTCTCAGCATTGTTTTCCACCTTTGGCTTGGTGCACTCATGGGCAAAGTGACCTGGCTCGTGACAATTTTAACATCTCAGCTTGCTCTTGTTGAAACCCACCTTTTTATCTACGTTCACTCCCTAGTTGTTTTTCCCAGTTCGTTGAGTGAATTTCTTTGCCCTGAACACCACCATTGTGATTTGCCATGAGATGCCCATTTCTTCAACATCTTCTGGATGAATTTGATCAAGTTCTCTAATCATAACTAGAGGAACTAATTCACCAGCCACAAAAGCATTATAGCAATTCATGAAACCAGCCATTAGAGCCATGTTCTCTTCAGCTCCCTTGGCAACAGCTGGAGTCTCCGAGGTTGATTTTTTGGCGGAACTCAAACCAGAAGAACTTGGAGATGCCATTGGTAGACCGGATGAAGATGGAGCATATTGTGATGGAGAGTAGAGAAAGCACTATTTGTGGATGCTCCTAACTTGGTAGTTGAGTAAGAATTGACATGGTTGATTTCACGCTACTTGTCATCCATGTCATAGGCCTTGATAACTGCCATCGCTTAAGCAAGAGAAAGTTTGTTCAGGTCCTTGGTCTTCTTGATCATTGAAACATTCATGTACCAGTTCCTAGGAAGGGAGTTCAACAGCTTCTTGTTTATCTCAAAACGAGATAATATGATTCCAGCAGTACTCATTTCAGTGTTGAGTGTAATGAATCGTTGCAGTTGAACTTCAAGAGCCTCCCTGAGGACATGATTGAACATGTTGAATTTTTGACGAAGCAAATCCTGCCTACTCTGCTTCATGTCTTCATTTCCTTCATAAACCTCAATCAAGGCTTCCCACAGAGCCTTTGCAGACTTGTATTCCCTGAAGCCTTGAGCAATGAATGGAGACAAATCCATAGTGAGAGTAGCAAGCGCTTTCTCATCTTCCTCTACTTTGTCAAAATCTTTATCAGTATATTCTTCTATTGACTTTTCGACCACAGTCTTTGCTTCATCATTTAAAGTGGTTGGGATTTTTACTAGACCTCTTAAAATGCTTCTCCACACCTTGGTATCCTTTATTTTCACATATTTTTCAAACCGAAACTTCCACTCAGGAAACCCGTCAGCAGATAACAAACAAGGAATTTGAGTGGTTGTCCCCATGATGGAATCTAAGTCAAGATGCATTGTTGTGATTGGAATGTTATATGACTCCATTATTGACCGAAGAACTGTGAAATAAGAATTCATCGAAAACCCTTAAAAGTTGATCGAAAACGTCCAAAGTTTACCGAAAACTATGAAAATCAAAGTTGTCTGACCAAAAACTCTGACTGAAAGAAACCTTGACCGAAAATTGGAGTTTGACCTAATTGTTGACGAAAATCAAATCTGCATCGAGAACTCCAGATGTAGCTGCCGAGAACGCCCAAAGACCTAGCCGAAAACTCTAGTCTGCCGTCAAAAACACCCAGACCTAACCGAGAACCCTTGACTTGCCGCCAAAAAGTCCCATATCAAGCCAAAACCAATGATTTTGATCGAGATTGTGAATTCCAAAGATCGATCCAGTCGATTTTTCATCCAAAATACCAAAATTACGAAGAACCCAATCAACATAAACAGTGATTTTTGTCAAGCTAAACCAAAAACGCACCAAAACTTCAAAAAATGATGAATTGTTTCGAAATTGATTGATACCAAATAGCCTAAAATCGATTTTAAGGCTCTGATACCAATTGTAAGTCCCAAATCCCTGGATCTAACTCGGTATCAATCTGATCACTCAATTAATGCGGAATCCTAAACGAGTAATGACAAAGAAACAATTAAGAATACGAATCAATAAGCTGTTTAATCTTGAATGCACATAATCATATCGAATAATTGTCAAGTACATAAGATGTTATGATCTCTCTTGGTGGATCTCTCTCTGATTGCTCTCTCTTAATCACGACTAACACACTATGATCGATCAACACCAGAAATCACTGCTAAATACACATTATATATACTAGACCAATTACAAAATCCCATCGTGACATTAACCCAAACACAAGTTCTCCGAAATCACCAGCTACCTTCGGTCCAAGCCCACCAAATTCACCTTGATTTCGGTCCAAGCTTTATCGAAATCAAGTTTGTTATCTGTCCAAACCAAGAACACTTCAAATCATCCAAATGCAAAGAATAAACCACAGAAATATGTTCCAACAGTGCTCCAGTTTCCAACCGGGAACGGACGGAGAGAGATGGGAGCAGGAGTCACAGGCGTCAACGACAGGAAAGAGAGATTGACTATATCCGGAGGAGCGATGATACAGAGGCCAAACATGATGGTGGCATCCTCATAGTGACAATTAAGGCTTGAGCCATAGTTACTGTGAAGCCAACGAGAAAAAGATGCCTACTTCCACCAAATAATTAAATCGGATCCATTGTGGAGCCTCAGTTTTCCGAAGCTGGAAGAGGTAACACGAACAACGGGCATCCGACGTCTCAGGTTGGACAAGGCTCTTCTAACACATCAATAGGCAAAGTCCAGTTACCTTGTCACTCTTCCAGAAGCAAAAGTGGGAGGAGCCCCACTGAAGTGTCGAAAGTTAGCACTCATGTCAGAAGTCACAGTGCCGATCCGAACTGAGGTAACTGTCTCTGACCGAAGTCAATGCCAAAAGTCAAAAGAGAGGCAGAGTAAAAGCACAGATCCCCAGATCCGAGAAGTTCAGAGGCCCAAGACTTCAGATCCGAAGTCGGTCTTAACCGAAGAACCAGCCGAAGGTAAAGTACGTTCACAACGACGTGCAGATCCATACTCGGATGCCTCAAGCCTTCAGTTGTCTTGTTATTTGTGTTGATGAAAAGGCAATGTGGAGGAGTATCCCTTGCACATCTAAGGGTCTTTGGATGAGTCACAGTTTTCAGAACTAGAAAAGTGACAGTGACTGGAACGAAGTCCATCAAGGAAAAAGACCAACCTACCTTAGATGAAGCCACTACATTCACTAGCCCATGCGGCAGGAGAGTCAAATGCAGTAGGAGCGTTAGAAGTTCTGGTGACATCAGGGTGTCGACATTCACTGCCATGGAAGGTGAATTGTCTATTCAATACCCTTGATGCGGTACTCTTGTTGGCAAAGTACAACTACTAACTGAAGAGAAGTATGAGACACCTCGTCCGGAGCCATCAGGATGAAGATTCCATATAGTGGAATATGGCTAGAAAGACGAGATATGCTCATCTTGACAGGAACGAGACTTGGTTCTTTGTCAAGTAAATCAGCAGAAGGTAGCATTTCAGAGTCGAAGATCTTTCAGGCGTTAGAGATTCTCCTAAAACAAGAAGTATAAGAAAGGGTGCGAAGTCTTCAAACAGTGGGAGTGGAGTTTTTTGAGATCCTTTCTTCTCACTGTGACAAAGATGAGTATCCAAGGTTCTTGGTACCTTGGCCATGGTGGAGTTTACCCCAGAAGGTCGGATGTGAAGCCTCGCATCCTTGTACACAATCAGACTGAACATCTTCCCATTGTTACACTCGTCGGAGTTTCCAGTTGCTGATGGAAAACCAGGTGTATACAAAAGTGAAGCCTGTATGGATAATGAGGAAGAACGGTAGCCCAAAAATGAGCGTTCTCATTGTTGCTCCAAGAAATTCAGAATGCCTCATTCATCATCCTCAAGTTGTACGGTTGATGCTATGGTGGAGGATGGATCCAACATATGGATTATCAACGAGCTTAGACGCTATGGTATAGAACATTTTGGTAGAAAACTCGACACAACTTAGCTGATTACATAGAAGTAAGCAGTCAGAGCATGAGCTTCAAATGTCAGAAGGTTTTTTCAGTCGAAGTATATCCTAAAAGTCCTAGGAAAAGTTCATCAGACAGTTGCTGAAAACCAACTACTTTCCCCCTTTTCAGGTTCATCACTTTCAAAGAAAATGTTAATACAGGAGTGTCATTAACGGCCTTTTCTTGAAGAAGGCGGAGATCGAGAGAGAAAACAAGAGAACTTGGTAGACAGGAAGATTAGTTCAGATCAGTCTCCAAGTGGGAAATTGTTGAGAAAGTGTGGAGCCTAATCCGAACCGGAGGAAGATCCAAGACAAACGAAGTGGAACAATTGTCTGAAGCAACCGAAAAACAGAGGCGAAACAAAGTCAATGTTGTTAAGGTGTAAATCTTAGACAAGTCTCCAGACCTTCAGTTTAATCAGAGTCCTTCTCTTCTGTCAGACTAAGCGGATCAGAATAAGAAGGAGGTGATCCTTTAAAAGATTAGAAGAAGGTTGAATCTGAAGGCATGAAGATCAGCAGACCAAGGCAGCCTTGCCTTGTTCGGATCTGAAGCCATGTCCAGTGCCTGATCCAAAGGTGTCTAATCATTCGGACTGTGACAATTGTAAATTTTGGTCAACAAAAGCCAACTGTAGTCAAACGAAGCGTACGTTAATCTATATGTTGAAAAGTTATTTTCCATAACTTTTGCGATGAATCATTAACATTATAGTATTACGTATGCTAAATCAAACAGTTATCGATTAAAAGTCGAAAATACGGACAGCAAACTACTGTAGCGTAAAAATTCGATAATCGTACAATTATTATTTTGAGAATAATAATGTTAATAAAACGATCTACTTGTAAATACGAAACTGTGGATATATAGAACGTCAAAAACGGAGTCCGTATGTGAAAGTTACAACCATTAAACCTCTGTGAACGGATAAATGTACACAGGGTTTGGACTCAAAATACAAAATGAGGTGCCTTAAACATCAAATATGAAATAACAATTCATATGATAAGTAACGTAATAATATCTAGTATTTAATTTCAAAGCTAAAAGCATTTTCCGGTAAAGCGTCAAAAATCGCGAAATCGGAAGAATACTGCGCTTAAATGCGTATTTCGACATCCAACGAGTCATAATTCAATCAAAATAAATGTTTGACAATGTTTTTATACAAAATAATTATTTAGAACTTCGTTTCGCCAAAAACGCATAAATTTTCACTAAAACGTCTTACTATTTTATAAAAATCACTTATTTTTATAAAGTATATTGCTATTATATAAAAACTAACCCACCCCGCCCCCCCCCCCTACCCCCCCCCATCGGCTGAATCATGGCAATTCCAACAAAATCTCATGCTTACTATTCCATATCTAGGCTAGGATTGATGCTAGGAATAAATAAATACATAAAAATCAAACTAGACATATTAAACAAATGCATATTCTCTACATTCCATTTGAAACCAACTAACACTCATCACTCTTCTCTTCCTCTCCTCACTCTCGGCTCTCACCCTCTCTTCTTCCCTTCCAAACCCGCCACCATCATCATCCTCATCAAACTCCATTTCCAAGCTCCATTAACAAATCTAAGTGGTAAGTTCCATTCACCCTTTGATTCTAATCTACATAACACCATTGGATAATAGCTTTTTCCAAGGGTCTTTGAGCTCCAATCTTCATCATCTTCAAGGATCTTGCAAGCCTTCTTGGTAAGTTATGATCATCTAGTGATTTAAGTTCTAAATACCTTCATTTACTCTTTTACACACACATACTCACGAAAATCCATTGGAGAATAGCATTGTCCAAGAGTCCCCTGGGTCCTAGAACCAAATTCTTCAATCTTCTACCAAGAAACCTTAAGATCTACCACTCAAGGTGAGTTCATACCCCTCATTTTCATCTTTTCAAACCTTTTTGGGGGAGAATACAAGTTCTTTTACTATAAATGTTGTTTATTTCAAGTTTATATGTGTTTAAATGTTATATATGTTGATTTACACAAGTTTATAAAGTTAATATTTGTGTAAAAATGCTTTTGACATGAAATATGGATAACTCTTTGAAAGATGTTCATAATGATATATAATGTTAAGTGTAAAAGTCTCTAAATTATAAATAAAGTGTGTAAAATGTTAGATCTTGGACAAAATATCATAAAGATGAACTTGGCATAAAATATGAATAGATCCATGTATTATGAATACTTTGACATATTAAGTTGTGTAGAAGTTACAAAACTACAAATAAAATGTACAGAAATACTAGATTTTGGATAAAAACGTTATAAAAACGAAAACTAGTAAAAACTACGTTTTTATAAATATAAGCACTATTTTCTAGCAAAAATGGTTATAATCAAGTTATTACACCATTTTTGTGAGAAATATCTCAAAAGATGATATTTATAATCATTTGAATAAGTTACTTCATTATTATTCACAAAAATATGATTATTACGACGAAATACTAAAAATAGACTATTATTGGAATAGTTTATGAACACAAGGTTATTATGACGTTTGAACATGACAAAAATAATTATATAAAATTATATAATTATTAAACATTACTATATTATCATGGGAAAAATGATAATGGATGATTTCAAGAGTTTTTAAATACAAATCGTATGTAAACAAGTTGATTGGAATACATACATTTTTGTGAGATGAATCTTCACAGTACTTTTATAAGTACCTACTATAAGTCCTGAATTTTTATAACCAGAGTCTCGGTAAGAGAGCGCGATATTTGAGTATAGATCTATACGGGGCTTGACAACCCCGCACCTGAGCTGCTAGCTACAGCTTGACCGGCAGGTCTGAGGTGTCCAAATGTCTAACATTCCGACGCCTGAAGAACGTCGCAGCAGGCCAACTAGTCACAGTATGGTTATAGGGTATCTCACAAGGGAAAATAATCAACGTGGAAAAATACATTTCTAAGGAATTTCACACTACAGTTACATATTACATTTTAGTCTTTGGGATTTAAAGACTTGGACATTTTATGAGAAAATATTGGATTTTCTTGGTTTTCAACACTATTGCTTACAAACAAAGGACATTTCTTACGCAAAATCTTATGAACTCACCAACTTAATTGTTGACATTTTTTCAACTACTTGTATTCTCAGGAAATTGTTAAGGTAAATTCAGGCGCTACAAGAAGGGACGTTACGACGTCGTTTTTGTCTATTTTTTATATCATTTCAATTGTGTTTGAAACATGAAACAATTAAACTTTGTAACACTTGCAATTGATTAATGATGGTTGTGTGCTTGGAATTCACTATTGTTTAACCTTGTTATGATATTGTTCATGAAGTCATCAATCCTTAAACTATTATGCCAATAGGGTTTTGGGGTGTGACAGATTGGTATCAGAGCATTGTTTATAGTGAACTAAGTATATCAATCCATTTAAAGATATACAACTATAAATATAATGGGACTAAAACTCTCGAAAACATTTTCGTACAAGTATACTTTTAAAATTACAATGATAATTTTTATAAAGGTATAAGTACATACATACATACTAGAATGATATCATGACGAAAACATACAAAAGTGGTAAGATGAGTTGAACACAACGGATAGGCCTAAGTGTTTTGGTAATTATATCTTGGATAAATAGAGCCTGATCAACTGTATTGGTCCAAGATATGATTAACGTACACTTAGGAATAGTCGTCGTGAACAACAAGTCTGAACACTTACGAGTAACCAAAAGAACTAAACATAAAATTTAAAATACTATAGTAGTATTTTATGACGCTATAGAACAAAACATGAATTAAAATACCATATGAGTATTTTGTATACATTACTTAGTTATATATATATGTGTATTTAAGAATCCCCTTTTATATACTTCTTACACCCCAATCTCGTACAGACGTCATGGCCGGACATCACCTACCAGGAGACCCTTACTACCCAGAAGAAGAACTGGAAGAAATGTCGGATAGTGAGGACCAATGGAACGAGGAGGAGTCCGATGACGAACCCAAAGTCATCAACCCCCGCCACCCAATCCGTGAGCATCATGCACCACTCCCGGAGCCGGGCTTCCAGGTATACCACCACCCTGGTGGCCTATTATGGATGCATACTCCTCGAAAGAGGGTGCTCCCCATACACCGTCCCTTACTAATAGAAGAACCTCTTCAGGACCCGACGCCAGAATGGGCTGAGCACCTACGCCAGTGGAGCCTGGAACAAGGCCTGATTCCCCCTTATGGCAGGTGTCGAGACTACTTCGACCTCAGCGAGGGAGGTTCCGCAGACCGAGCCTTACCGGTCATGGTCGGACGCATCAGCCGTCAGGAGGAGCGGATTAGGGCAACCTCCAGTCAGGTCATGGACGTGGGAGCTACTGCCGAGGTCACTGCGGCACGTCTTCGACGCTTAGACGAGACCCATGACCATACCTCTGGGCGAGTCGACTCGCTCGAGGAGGACGGACGGACAGCTATGGGGATGTTTCGCGAGGCATTTGCACGGATATCTGAGTCCAAGGAAAGGATACGAGACATAGAGCGAAGGGCCGAGGAGGCCGAGCGAGAGGCTGCCGATCTGAGGGCACAGGTGGATGCACTACGCAGAGCTGGGGATCCAGATCACCATGAGTGGTACTTTTACTGCTCAGATTTTGTTATAGACTAGGATTTTACGAGTATGCACTATATGCTACTCACTTTATATGTAGGCGCGACCCTACAATTAAGTGATTACACTCTTTGTGGGTCGTTACGCCGCCCGTTTATTTTTGCATTGTAGACCTCTGCGAAGGTCAAATTTTCCATCTTGAAAATCATGTAACGCTACAAATTATTATTAATATGATGACGTGGTTTATTTATAAAACGTTGTACAAATATTTGATATGTATGTTTGATACTGGTTTAGGGTTACAACTTACAAAAAGAAAAAGACAAAAAAATAAACTTAAAATATAGTCGCCATGTCCTAACGACAACATACTTATAATAATCCTTACAGAAACTAACCAACGTCAAAATCTTGAATCCTTGTGGCAGAAATATGCCACCTCGTCGAAGAAACGCTAGGCGCGCACCGATCGCAACTCCCGAGCCACCCATGATGGACTCAGCTACCTTCCAGGCTGCTGTTACTGCTGCGGTAGCAGCTGCCATCGCTCAGATAAAATCGAATGGGACGAATGGCAACGAGAGCAGAAATGGCACCAACGACTCCACGAATGGAGAAACATCAAACCAATCGCGAGTATGTACTTACAAGGACTTCGCGAATTGCAAACCAGTGACTTTCCATGGCACTGGCGGTGTCCTTGCTCTCACGAGATGGATTGAGAAAACAGAATCAATCTTTGATATCTCCGCATGCCCCGAGGAATTTAAAGTCAAATTCGCCGCTTATACCTTTGCTGAGACGGCCATGTCCTGGTGGAAGCGCCATGTTAAGGCTCTGACACTTCCCGTGGCCAACTCGATGAGTTGGGAGGAACTGAAGACCATGCTAATGAAAGAGTACTGTCCCAGAGGGGAGATCCAAAAACTAGAACAAGAGCTGTGGAACCTTACCATGAAAGGTTCAGATCTGACCTCCTACACTAACCGATTCAACGATTTGGCAACCCTCTACCCTACTATGGTCACACCAGAATCTGTGAAAGTGGAACGTTATATCTGGGGGCTATCTCCTCTGATTCAGGGGAATGTAGAAGCGGCAAGCCCCGCCACTTTCGACAGTGCTAAACGACTGGCCCAACGATTAGTCGACCATGGGGTTCGCCAGGGCACCATGACCTCTAAAACTGATCAACCAAGAGAGAAGGACCACAAAAGAAAACCCTGGAACAGAGGGAGGAGTCAGCCTAACCAAGAAAGTGCCAAGAGACAACAGATTGTGGCAGTCTGTGCAGCTACTGTCCCGACTACCCCAACAGCAACCAAGCAGTATAATAGGACACTACCCAGGTGCAACAAGTGTAATTTCCACCATACCGGAGCCTGTAGAGAAATGAACTGCTCGAACTGTAACAAAAAGGGTCATACCGCCAGTTTCTGCAAGGCGCCAGTTCCACAAACCACCCAAGCCTCTAATGCTAGGGTGAGTCAAGCTTGCTATTGTTGTGGTGAGATGGGGCATTTTAAGCGTGATTGCCCGAAGACAAAGAACGTTGGGAGAAATGGAAGAGTCCTAGCTATGGGACACGCGGAGGCGGTAGAGGATCCTACCGTGGTTACCGGTACGTTCCTCGTCAATAATTCATATGCTTGTATACTATTCGATAGCGGTGCGGAGAGGAGTTTCGTAAGCCACGAGTTTAAATACTTACTAAAACAAAAACCTCAACCACTCAATGAAACAATTACAGTAGAAATGGCTAATGGCAAAACAGAAAGCACAAACGACATATACATAGGCTGTACACTTACCCTAGACGATCACTCCTTCCAAATCGATTTAATGCCTGTTAAAATAGGAAGCTTTGACGTGATTGTTGGTATGGATTGGCTAATCCCTCATCATGCCGACATCATGTGTTACGAACGAGGAATCCGACTTCATCTGCCGGATGACAAGACCCTTGTTGTCTACGGCGATAAACCCAGTACCAGCCTCCGAATCGTGTCTTGCATCAAAGCTTGAAAATACCTACAGAAAAGATACCATGCCTTCCTAGCCCACGTTATTGATAAGAAGAAAGAAGTAAAGAGCATCAAAGAGATCCCTGAAGTCTGCGACTTTCCCGATGTATTCCCAGAAGACCTTCCAGGAGTACCACCCGCACGACAAGTCGAGTTCAGAATCGATTTGATCCTAGGAGCCACCCCAGTAGCAAAAGCGCCATACCGATTAGCCTCGGCGGAAATGCAAGAATTATCCAGCCAACTAAACGAACTGCTAAGTAAAGGGTTCATCAGGCCGAGCTTCTCACCTTGGGGAGCGCCGGCCTTGTTCGTGAAGAAGAAGGATGGATCATTCCGTATGTGCATCGACTATCGGGAGTTGAACAAGCTCACCATCAAGAACCGATACCCGCTACCCCGAATTGACGACCTGTTCGATCAACTCCAAGGATCGAGTCATTTCTCAAAAATCGATCTAAGGTCAGGATATCACCAACTCAAGGTTCAAGAAGAAGATGTTCCCAAAACGGCATTCAGAACTCGGTACGGCCATTATGAATTCGTTGTGATGCCCTTCGGATTGACCAATGCGCCCGCAGTGTTCATGGATCTGATGAACCGCGTATGCCGACCTTACCTAGATAAATTTGTGATAGTGTTCATCGATGAAATACTTATCTATTCACGAAGTAAGGAGGAACATAGTCAACACTTACGACAAGTTTTGGAGACATTAAGAGCAGAGAAGCTGTATGCGAAATTTTCGAAATGCGAATTTTGGCTTCGAAAAGTGGACTTTCTAGGCCACGTAGTCAGCAAAGAAGGGATACATGTGGATCCCTCCAAAATCAAAGCCATCGAAAACTGGGAAGCACCAAGAACTCCGACAGAAATCCGCCAGTTTTTGGGCCTTGCTGGCTATTACCGAAGATTCATACAGAATTTCTCCAAAATTACGAAGCCACTTACTGCCCTGACATAGAAGGGTGTAACATTCAAGTGGGGAGATAAACAAGACGCCGCCTTCCAGACCATAAAGAAAGCTTTGTGTAGCGCTCCTATTCTGTCCCTTCCAGAAGGAACAGAAGACTTTGTGGTCTATTGCGATGCATCGAACCAGGGTCTGGGCTGTGTACTCATGCAGAGAGGAAAAGTCATTGTCTACGCTTCAAGATAACTTAAAACTCACGAGGTCAACTACACTACACATGACCTCGAATTGGGAGCAGTAGTGTTCGCATTGAAGATCTGGAGACACTACCTGTACGGCACAGAGTGTACGGTATTCACCGACCATAAGAGTCTCCAGCATATCCTCAACCAAAAAGAACTCAATATGAGACAACGACGATGGGTAGAGCTACTAAGTGATTACGAATGCGAAATTCGTTATCACCCAGGAAAGGCCAACGTGGTGGCAGATGCCCTTAGTCGGAAAGAGTACTCGGGCCGCCGGGTAAAGTCTCTGACGATAACGATCCATTCCCATTTGTCCACTCAGATCAAAGAGGCGCAATTAGAAGCCTTAAAACCTGAGAATGTCGCGAATGAAGCCTTGCAATGAATGGATAAAAACCTCGAAGTTAAGGAAGACGGAACTCATTACCTCATGAACCGAATTTGGACCCCAAGGTTCGGCGGGTACAGAGACATTGTCATGAATGAGGCTCACAAAACTAGATACTCCGTTCACCCTGGGTCCGACAAGATGTACCTGGACCTCAAGAAACTGTACTGGTGGCCAAACTTGAAGGCAAAAATTGCTACTTACGTGGGCAAGTGCCTGACTTGCGCCAAGGTTAAAGTAGAATATCAAAAGCCCTCGGGTCTACTACAACAACCAGAAATACCCGAGTGGAAGTGGGAGCAGATAACCATGGACTTCATAACCAAATTACCAAAGACAACAGGTGGGTTAGACACCATTTGGGTAATCGTCGATAGGTTAACCAAATCCGCTCACTTCCTGCCAATCAAGGAGACCGACAAGATGGAGAAACTTACGAGGACGTACATCAAAGAAATAGTACGATTGCATGGTGTGCCAATTTCGATCATCTCAGATAGAGATAGTCGATTCACTTCACGATTTTGGCAATCATTGTAAAACGCCTTGGGAACCAGACTCGACATGAGTACAGCGTACCATCCACAGACGGACGGGCAAAGTGAAAGAACCATCTAAACGCTGGAAGACATGTTGAGAGCTTGTGTGATAGACTTTGGTAAGGTGTGGGACTCCACTTACCGCTCATTGAGTTTTCATACAACAACAGCTATCATACTAGCATCAAAGTTGCTCCATTTGAAGCTTTATATGGACGCAAGTGCAGATCCCCTCTGTGCTGGGCGGAAGTGGGTGATAGTCAACTAGCTAGAGGTCAAGTACCTAACAGCACTCTCACTGGTCTGGAGATCATACGAGAGACAACGGAGAAAATCGTTCAGATCCGTGAACGATTGAAAGCATCTCGTGACCGACAAAAGAGCTACGCAGATAAGCAATGCAAGCCCTTGGAATTCCAAGTTGGTGACCGAGTGTTGTTGAAGGTCTCGCCATGGAAGGGAATGATACGCTTTGGAAAGCGTGGGAAGCTGAACCCCAGATACATTGAGCCATTCGAGATCCTTGCTAGGATCGGCCCAGTAGCCTACAAACGTCAACTACCGCAGGAGCTCAGCAATGTCCATCCCACCTTTCACGTATCCAACTTAAAGAAATGCTTGTCCGATGAAACCCTTGTCATTCCGCTCGACGAGATCGAGGTGAACGAGAACCTTCATTTTGTGGAAGAACCCGTAGAGATCATGGACAGAGAGATCAAGAAGACAAAACAGAGCCGCATACCGATAGTTAAGGTCCGTTAGAGTGCCAAGCGTGGACCAGAATTTACTTGGGAGCGTGAAGACCAAATGAAGCAGAAGTATCCACATCTCTTCCCAAACCCTTGAGGATCCACTCAAGAGCTAAATTTCGGGACGAAATTCTCTCTAACGGGTAGATGATGTGACAATTGTAAATTTTGGTCAACAAAAGCCAACTGTAGTCAAATGAAGCGTACGTTAATCTATATGTTGAAAAGTTATTTTCCATAACTTTTGTGATGAATCATTAACATTATAGTATTACGTATGCTAAATCAAACAGTTATCGATTAAAAGTCGAAAATACGGACAGCAAACTACTGTAGCGTAAAAATTCGATAATCGTACAATTATTATTTTGAGAATAATAATGTTAATAAAACGATCTACTCGTAAATACGAAACTGTGGATATATAGAACGTCAAAAACGGAGTCCGTATGTGAAAGTTACAACCATTAAACCTCTGTGAATGGATAAATGTACACAGTGTTTTGACTCAAAATATAAAATGAGGTGCCTTAAACATCAAATATGAAATAACAATTCATATGATAAGTAACGTAATAATATCTAGTATTTAATTTCAAAGCTAAAAGCATTTTCCGGTAAAACGTCAAAAATCGCGAAATCGGAAGAATACTGCGCTTAAACGCGTATTTCGACATCCAACGAGTCATAATTCAATCAAAATAAATGTTTGACAATGTTTTTATGCAAAATAATTATTTAGAACTTCGTTTCGCCAAAAACGCATAAATTTTCACTAAAATGTCTTACTATTTTATAAAAATCACTTATTTTTATAAAGTATATTGCTATTTTATACAAACTAACCCACCCCACCCCCCTCCCACCCCCCACCGGCTGAATTATGGCAATTCCAACAAAATCTCATGCTTACTATTCCATATCTAGGCTAGGATTGATGCTAGGAATAAATAAATACATAAAAATCAAACTAGACATATTAAACAAATGCATCTTCTCTACATTCCATTTGAAACCAACTAACACTCAACACTCTTCTCTTCCTCTCCTCACTCTCGGCTCTCACCCTCTCTTCTTCCCTTCCAAACCTGCCACCATCATCATCCTCATAAAACTCCATTTCCAAACTCCATTAACAAATCTAAGTGGTAAGTTCCATTCACCCTTTGATTCTAATCTACATAACACAAGTTTTACACCTTTTACACACACTAACATCCATCAAAATCCATTGGATAATAGCTTTGTCCAAGGGTCTTTGAGCTCCAATCTTCATCATCTTCAAGGATCTTGCAAGCCTTCTTGGTAAGTTATGATCATCTAGTGATTTAAGTTCTAAATACCTTCATTTACTCTTTTACACACACATACTTACGAAAATCCATTGGATAATAGCTTTGTCCAAGAGTCCTCCGGGTCCTAGAACCAAATTCTTCAATCTTCTACCAAGAAACCTTAAGATCTACCACTCAAGGTGAGTTCATACCCCTCATTTTCATCTTTTCAAACCTTTTTGGGGGAGAATACAAGTTCTTTTACTATAAATGTTGTTTATTTCAAGTTTATATGTGTTTAAATGTTATATATGTTGATTTACACAAGTTTATAAAGTTAATATTTGTGTAAAAATGCTTTTGACATGAAATATGGATAACTCTTTGAAAGATGTTCATAATGATATATAATGTTAAGTGTAAAAGTCTCTAAATTATAAATAAAGTGTGTAAAATGTTAGATCTTGGACAAAATATCATAAAGATGAACTTGGCATAAAATATGAATAGATCCATGTATTATGAATACTTTGACATATTAAGTTGTGTAGAAGTTACAAAACTACAAATAAAGTGTACAGAAATACTAGATTTTGGATAAAAACGTTATAAAAACGAAAACTAGTAAAAACTACGTTTTTATAAATATAAGCAATATTTTCTAGCAAAAATGGTTATAATCAAGTTATTACACCATTTTTGTGAGAAATATCTCAAAAGATGATATTTATAATCATTTGAATAAGTTACTTCGTTATTATTCACAAAAATATGATTATTACGACGAAATACTAAAAATAGACTATTATTGGAATAGTTTATGAACACAAGGTTATTATGACGTTTGAACATGACAAAAATAATTATATAAAATTATATAATTATTAAACATTACTATATTATCAAGGGAAAATGATAATGGATGATTTCAAGAGTTTTTAAATACAAATCGTATGTAAACAAGTTGATTGGAATAGATACATTTTTGTGAGATGAATCTTCACAGTACTTTTATAAGTACCTACTATAAGTCCTGAATTTTTATAACCAGAGTCTCGGTAAGAGAGCGCGATATTTGAGTATAGATCTATACGGGGCTTGACAACCCCGCACATGAGCTGCTAGCTACAGCTTGACAGGCAGGTCTGAGGTGTCCAAATGTCTAACATTCTGACGCCTGAAGAACGTCGCAGCAGGCCAACTAGTAATTTCACACTATAGTTACATATTACATTTTAGTCTTTGGGATTTAAAGACTTGGACATTTTATGAGAAAATATTGGATTTTCTTGGTTTTCAACACTATTGCTTACAAACAAAGGACATTTCTTACGCAAAATCTTATGAACTCACCAACTTAATTGTTGACACTTTTTCAACTACTTGTATTCTCAGGAAATTGTTAAGGTAAATTCAGGCGCTACAAGAAGGGACGTTACGACGTCGTTTTTGTCTATTTTTTATATCATTTCAATTGTGTTTGAAACATGAAACAATTAAACTTTGTAACACTTGCAATTGATTAATGATGGTTGTGTGCTTGGAATTCACTATTGTTTAACCTTGTTATGATATTGTTCATGAAGTCATCCACCCTTAAACTATTCCGCCAATAGGGTTTTGGGGTGTGACACGGACTTAGGAGGGTCAAACCTTGTCGGAATCAGAAGATACGTCCTCAGTGTCGACATACAGGAAGACATCCAAGATTGATAGCAGAAGTCAGTTGGTGATAAACTGGTTACCAGATTGAAAGATTGTGAGAAAGATATGACTTTATCCTGACCGAAGGGCGATATCCGGGGAAGCCTTTCATCAGTGTCTCATGCAGATCATAGTTCATCGTGACAGCAATAGCTTGTGCTATGGTCATAGGAATGAACACATTAGCAACAAGAGAAGATGAATCTGCAGTATCCTCTAACCGATGCAAAGTCCGTAAGAAGAAGTTCTTTCTTGAAGGAAGAGTTGGCCCTTGTACGAAGTATAGTTCGACGGGATCTGCAGAAGCATGAGTCGAACAGTTACAGTCTCGTTCCTAAGAGATCTCGACCAAAGAGCAATGGGGGTTCTTCAATTGAAGGCGAGGCCTCAGTCAAACCCAATATTTGTATAATCACATCTCATGTTAGAAGAATCTTGTGAGCACGCGAAGTATAATACCTTGTGTCAGGGGCAGCATGGGGAGTATGGTGTTGTCACCTTTATGCGTCTATAAACTAACAAGGTGCAGGGATAGTTTGTCCTTTTGTGCTTTCACGCCCAATACTTATGTGTTCAGCCTTCCATATCTCGTTATTTAAAGAATCGCATATCTACGCAATGTAATATGTCAGATGTTAAACGTATCAAAGATATGAGTGTATTCATAGTTTCTCTCTTGTAAATCATTGAAGTTTCTCTCGTTTCTGATAGTAGATGTAGCCCAACTTGATGTTGGGTGAACCACTTTATATCATTGTGATTCTCATTCTCAATTATTTGCATTACTACTAACCTTGATAGTCGAAGAATATTTGTTGAAGTACTTGTCGTGTTCGTTGGTGCCCTTTCGTTGTGCCCAACAACATGACCAGGCCATCTGGCTCCAAATTTGACACTAAGACTCTATTTCATGGTGCCACGTGTTTTCCACTAAGTCATATGGGTTTAAGGACGAGAAAGATGACATTTTCAGCCATTTTTCACTCATTTGGCTCTAAAACCTCC
Organism: Cichorium intybus; assembly: GCA_023525715.1. Classification (NCBI taxonomy): domain Eukaryota; kingdom Viridiplantae; phylum Streptophyta; class Magnoliopsida; order Asterales; family Asteraceae; genus Cichorium; species Cichorium intybus. The sequence continues at coordinate 82,776,252 of CM042017.1, forward strand.
TTCAAGAACATATATGTATGTTCCCTATTTAGTCAAGTATAACCTTAGTTAAAGAGTCTTAATTGATTAAATGGTTATGAGGGATTTTCATAATTAAATGACCTATGTATGAGTGTTAATATACACGAATTGTATATGACTTAATAGGTAGTGAACAAGGTAAGGGTAAGGAGGCTTCAGGACCTTAGATAGCCACTTCTAGTACAAGGTGAGTACATGTGGAGTTTTTCCTTATTGGGATACATGGAAAAACTATTTATGAAATCATTTTTTTCTTTCAAGTATGAATGATGATCATATTACATTATGAATTTGATATTTTTACACCCTGATATGATGAAATTGCTTTGAAAATTGTTTTATGTGATTTCAAATGAATAATTTATTCAAAGTAATGATATGTTTTAAACGACTGGTATTTGAGATGTGAATGAATAAAGCAATGCAACTTATTATGTTACCCACTTTCGCCCAGGCCATGAGCTTCCCGCAAGGGAAGGTAGAGGAGTCTACTGGGGTGGTACCGACCCCTTCGCGAAGTAGATGTCCTAAAACTTATAAGATTAGGATGGAGTGATTATGTTCTTTTCATCCTAGTGTAGACTTGGGGTAACAATTAAGGTGATTAATGTCCTAAGTATAAAATCCATTTATAATTGAATACTAGTCAATTGAAAGAAATGTAAGTTTTATGTGGAAAATGTTTTATTATTCCATTTTGTTATGAAAAATGCTTTACAAGCTAAATGATGATATGTTGAAAAGATAACTTTTGTTTTAAACAATGTTATGACCTTATTTGTTTACCAAAGTTTGAAAATTATGATTTTACTTTATTAATGCTTTGTGTCTAAAAACCCATGTAGCTCACGAGACGTTTTCGTCTTACGTATTTTATTTTCATGCCATGTATTCCAAGTTTAAGTTGAAAGGGTAGAATGACAAGATTCAATGCTAGTTAAGCTTTTGAGAAATCTAGACGGAGTGGAGCTTAAGATAGCTCTCATCTTTTGATGATTATGGTTTGGTCCTTTTATTTACTTGTTATGGTTATTTTGGTATGGATTTGTAACACCAACGGTTGTAAATATCATAACTAAATGTTTTGTTGAACTGAATTTTTGTTACTCATGTCTCATATACATGAATTTTTATGAAAACCATAGCACTATAAAACATTATGAAATGGGGTGTTACAAGTTGGTATTAGAGTCATAGTTTAAGTGAATTAGGATTGGATCATTCCACCCCTAGGCTTCAACTCATGCAATAAGAATGTTAGGTAGATTGTGACTTCCTATGTGATATCTTAAGTGATTAAGACCATATGTGCTACTTGAGTTAAATAGGTATATGATGATAGGAAATGCCATGCTAAATTTTATAGGATATAGAATAAAGAAAGTTATATCATGTGATGTTAAAGTATTGAAATTTTATAGCACAAGATGCGTATAAGAAGCGGCCAAGGATCATGTATTGATGATCAAGGCCTAAATCGAGTGCCTTCTATTCTAGATTAGCAACCCCAAGCCGATAATGAAGGAAAATCTAGGGGTGATGTCAATTCCCTTCCACTAACCCTCGAAGCTATCCAAAAGCTACTAAATGATGCGTAAGCTCGAAACCAAGCCAAAATGAATCTCCTCCTTAATGAGCGATTGGGAGAGCGCTCAAAATCATTGTCAAAAAATAACAAAAGAAAAACTCCTGAAAATGTCCTTTGATCTCAAACATCATCTCATGAAACACCTCCACGTCCTCCACTGCTTAAGGATTTTATGTCCTGTCGACCTACGAGTTCAGTGGAGAGATGGATCTAAAAGTAACTATTTTCTGGATTGTCGAGATGGAGCAAACTTTGCGAGATTGTCGCTATAATGAGGATTTGAAAGTAGGTTTCTCCTCCCAAATGTTAAAAGCAAATGCCCTGTTATGGTGGAACACCCTTCACCGAACTTCTGGGAGTAAGGTTGTTTCTTCCTATACTTGGGAAGAATTTGTTAGACGACTTATGGGCAAATTTTGTTCAGCTAGGCATCAAGAGAAGCTAGTAACCGAATTCTTTTCTCTTAGCAAGAATAAGCAAACGGTGGATGAATACACAAAGAAGTTTTCTGACATGCTTCTTTTCTTGGAGGACACCCTTCCAACTAAAGCAGGGAGGGTCAACCATTATGCGAGTGGGCTACCAAGTGACTATTCCTTAGAGGTCGGTAAAGTCGCTACTCTTGATGAGGCCATTGAGGCTGCAGCTAGAGTAAAATACATGTTAGAAACAAGAGCTAAGGAATGTCAAGCCTTTGGAGAAAAGAGAAAGAAAATCTGTCCTTTCAGATCAAGCAAAAAGAGCCGTTTTTCCACGGGGTAAGAAAGTTGAGTTGAGGGAGTGTAAAAAGTGTGGGAAACGCCATGGAGGTGAATGTAGAAAGGGAACGGATGATTGTTTTAAATATAGCCAACCTAGCCACAAGGCTAAAGATTGCAAGTTGAAGGATTCTCGAGGATTCGAATGTTTTTCTTGACATGAGAAGGGTCATTACAGCTCTCAATTCCCAAAGAAGGGAAGTGAAACTTTGATCTCCACTGCTAGTAACAAGAAGTCAGAACCCACAAAAGTAAAAGGGCAGGCATTTCAGATGACTCGCGAGGAATCCAAGGAGACACATGATGTAGTTGCACGTACATTTCTTGTAAACTCATTACCTGCCTACATTCTTTTGATTCGGGTGCAAAATTTTCTTTTGTGTCTCATAAATTCCGTAAACGACTTAGTGTGCCACTTAAACCTTTAAACGTTGTCTGTGTAGTAGAAATAGCAAATTAGGAATTAGTAACTGTGAATCATGTTTACAAGAAATGTCCAATTGAAATAGATGGGAGGACCTTTAGGGCCAATTTGTTGCCAATTAGGATAAAAGGATTCGACATATTCCTAGGAATGGATTGACTTGGGCTTATAACGCAAAAATTCTTTGTGGTAAACGAGTGGTGTCGATTAAACCTCCCAATGGTAGTAAGATTTATGTCTATGGCGAGCGGCGTAACAATATACAAAGCCCTATCTACGCTATCAAAGCCCGAAAATGCATCCATAAAGGATGCGAGTCATTCATCGCTTATGTGCTCGATGGGAAGAAAGAAAAACAGATTTTAGAAGACATAAATGTTGTTAAGGATATTCTTGAAGTATTTTCGGAGGAATTTCCTGGCTTGCCACCCGTTCGACAAGTTGAATTTCGAATTCATCTTACTCCGGGAGCATCTCCCATTTCTCGTGCACCGTACCATCTTGCCCCCACTAAAATAAGGAAACTTATGTCTCAATTTCAAGAGCTTCTTGACAAGGGTTTTCTCCGTCCTAGTTCTTCTCCATGGGGTGCCCCTGTTTTGTTTTTCAAGAAGAAAGGCAGAACTATGCGTATATGTATTAATTACCGAGAACTTAACAAAGTGACCATCAAAAATCGTTACCCCTTGCCGTGGATTGATGATTTGTTCAATCAGCTTCAAAGAGCTAGTTATTTTTCTAAGATCGATCTTCATTACGGTTATCATCAAGTGTGAGTGAAAGATGACGATGTTTGCAAAACCGCATTCCGTACTCGTTATGGCAACTACCAGTTTCTTGTGATGTCATTCGGTCTCACTAATGCTCCAGCTGTTTTCATGGACCTCATGAATAGGGTTTGTAAACCTTTCCTTGATAAGTCTGTGATCGTCTTCATTGAATATATTCTGGTTTACTCAAAAAGCGAGGAGGAGCATGTGACACATTTACGAGAAATTTTGCAAACTTTGAAAAATGAGCAATTGTATGCTAAGTTTTCAAAGTGTGACTTTTGGTTTAGAGAAGTGCAATTTCTGGGCCATGTTGTGTCGATTGAGGGAATCAAGGTCGATCCAACAAAAATTGAGGCGGTTATGAAATGGGATCCCCCGAAAATCCCCACCGAGGTTAGGAATTTCCATGGATTAGTCGATTATTACCGACAGTTTATCCAAGACTTCTCTAAAATAGTGGTACCATTGACCCAATTAACGAGGAAAGAAGTAAAGTTTGTGTGGGACAAGAAACAACAAGAGGCCTTTTAGACCTTAAAGAAGAAACTATGTGAAACACCAGTATTGTCTCTACCTGAAGGCGTGGATAGATTTGTAGTATAAACTAATGCATCCGCTAGAGACCTGTTGTGTGCTTATGCAACAAGGCAAAGTCATTGCTTATACTTCAAGACAATTGAAGGACGCAGAAACTCGTTACACCATGCACGACTTGGAATTAGCCGCGATTGTTTTTTCCCTCAAGATCTGGAGCCATTATCTTTACAGGACCAAATGTAAGTTATACATGGACCACAAAAGCCTTCAGTATATTTTTACCCAAAAGGAGTTGAACATGAGGCAACGTCGGTGGATAGAGCTCATCAACGATTATAATGGTGAAATTATTTACCACAAAGGGAAATAAAATATGGTGGCCGATGCCTTAAGTCGAAAAGTTCGTGAAAGAACCATCAAAAGAAGATCCATGAGAATCGAAGTGGTTTCAATCCTAAATCAAAAGAACAATGAAGTCTAAATGGATGCACTAAAAGAAGAAAATGTTAAGGAAGAAAAGATTGGAAGAAAAATTGAGTTTGAATTGAACACTCAAGGATTGAAAACTTACAAGGGATGAATCTGGTTCCCCAAGCATGGAGGGATTCGAAATTTAGTCTTGGATGATTCTCACAAATCCAAGTATTCTATTCACCTGGGTAGCAAAAAGACTTATCAAGACTTAAAACGACATTATTGGTGGCTGGGAATGAATAAGAGAATAGCAAAGTATATTTCAAAGTGCGCAACATATGCACAAGTGAAGGCGAAGCATAAGTACCTAATGGTATCGGTACAAATACCGGCGGGGAAATAGGAAGATGTGACTATGGACTTTATTGTTCGTCTACCGAGAACCCAAAACGGGTAGGATAGTATTTGGGTCATAGTTGATCAACTGACCAAGAGTGCTCTATTCCTTGCTATCAAAGAGACTACACCACTTGAAAAGTTGGCTCAACTTTATATTGATGAAGTAATAAGACTCCATGGAGCATCATTGTCTATAGTATCTGATAGAGATCCAAGATTTACTCCAAAGTTTTGGGAAGCTTTAAAAGAAAGGTTAGGAACGAGGATCAAATTGACTATAGCTTACCGTCCACAAACGGATGTACAGAGTGAACATACCATTCAAACTGTTGAAGATCTGTTGAGGTCCTGTGTTATTGATTTTGGTGACAATTGGGATGAGCATCTACCATTGGTGGAGTTTGCATATAATAATAGCTATCATTCAAGCATTGGGATGCCACCATTTGAAGCGTTGTATGGTAGAAATTGTAGAACACCGTTGTGTTGGTTGAAAGCGGGTGAAACAAAACTTACCGGACTAGAAATAGTAAGTATAACAAATGAGAAAATTAGTGTGATTCAAGCAAATATGAAGGCGGCTCAAGATCGACAAATAAGCTACTCAAGTTTGATCAAGAGACCTTATAACTTGAAAGAATGTGATTTGGTGATGCTAAAGGTATCACCAGGGTGTAGTGAGGTTTAGAGAAAGAGGAAAATTGAGTCCAATGTATATGGACCCTTTAATATTTTGAAGCAAGTTGGAGTTCAAGCATGTAAATTGGAATTGCCTCAAGAATTGAGAGGAATATGTGATACCTTTCGGGTATACTATTTAAAGAAGTATTTTGGAAAGGAAGAATTGGCCATTCCTTTGGAAGATTTAAGGGTAGAGACTCCAAGCAAGCTAGTTGAAAAGATAGGAGCAATGTTGGAGGTAAAGATCAAAAAACTAAGAAACAAGGAGATTGATATCGTGTTGGTCAAATGGAAACATTCTTTAGGATCAAATCTAACTTGGGAAACTTAGGAGTAAATGAAGAAAATATACCCCAACTTTACTAATTATGATTTCATTCCGAGGACGGAATCCTAATTAGGGAGACATAATTGTAACAATCAACTTTTGTGCCAATGTTCAAAATGTATGTGTAAGTTGGTGAAAGGAATGTAATGGGATAATTAAGTCTTTTGTCAAGAGCTTAATGGAAAAATGAGGAAATTTGAATTATATGTGTTATAATATGTAAATAGTTAAATTACGTCATATATTAAGTCCTTAATGGTTTATGTATGATTTATGATTGATGAACATGAATTAAGAAAGAAATTTGACATAAAAACGAAAATTATGTAAAAATAATGTTGTTGGAAGTTTAGAATTAAATAACTCAAAATGGAATCTGAATTGGGTCACATTGTGAAAATTGGAGTTTTTTGAATTATAAGAATGCAGGAAAAATAATGGAAGCATTTGGAATTCGGATGAAGAAGTTATGAGCAATTGAAGTTGGGCTAAAACTAGCAAAATTGAGAAGTAACCAAGTTTCAACTCGAATACCGAGAAAGGTAATTAGAACTAGGACAATTTCAGTAGGATTAAGCTGTAGAACTTTTTATTAGCTTTCTAAGGATAAGGATTGTGAAATTCAGTTAAGAAATGAGAAAGTTATGAACTCGTAAGGATTGGACAAAAATTTCATGGGAACGAAGAATGTTGGAAAATTTTCCAAATCTGAGAAATGGTCCTACGCGGGTCGCGGGTCCGGGAACCCATTTTTGTTCTACGCATCCGGACCTTCTGTTAGAAATGGCGCAGGTCGTTGTGACCTTCACACGGGTCGCGTGGATTCCTTCACAAATTTGTGCGGGTCGTGCAGATCACCCTAGACGTTTTCTTAGCATGTAAAGTCGCGTGATCAAGCCATTTGGCTCCAAATTTGACACTAAGACTGTATTTTATGGTGCCACTTGTTTTCCACTAAGTCATTTGGATTTTAAGTACAGGAAAGATGACATTTTTAGCCATTTTTCACTCATTTGGCTCTAGAAACTCCTCCAAGAACATCTATGTGTGTTCTTGGTGTGTTAATGCGTGATTTAAATCAAGCATCAAAATTCAAGTAATTCAAGGGGCTTTTTAGTTCAAGGTGATCCTCTTGAGGTAAGAATCATATCCGTACAATTTATTTAAGTTAATTTCATGGGATTTGAGTTACGACAGGAACCCTAAATTTTGGGTTGTTAAGAGTTTTATGAAATTGAAGGTTGTTTGGTGTTAATAACACTTAGATGATGATTATTTCACAAAAATTTCACTAGAAACACCATTAAATTATCAAGTTGGTTAAGTTCATGTTAGTGGAAATTCTCTTGATGAATTTCGGCAAGTCCCATGGACAAATGTGGATAAAATATGGATAACTACGTTAGGTTGAGCAAAATAATATCATTGGAATATATATTTGACAAAATATTATCCAACTAAAGTCTTGGAGATCTTTGGATGTCGATATATATACATTAAAATTGGTCAAGTGATGGAAATGAAGCTAATAGATATCATTGATCTCAATATGGATAAATGGGATAATGGAATTGCCATCTTGTTAAAGTTAAATTAAGTTCCCTATTTAGTCGAGTATAACCTTAGTTATAGAGTCTTAACTGAATAAATGCTTATGATGGATTCTCATAAGTGAATGAACTATGTATGAGTGTTAATGAATACGAATTGTATATGACTTAATAGGTGGTGAACAAGGCAAGGGTAAGGAGGCTTCGGGACCTTAGATAGCCAATTCTAGTGCAAGGTGAGTACATGTGGAGTTTTTCCCTTATTAGGATACATGGCAAAACTATTTATGAAATCATTTTTTGTTTTCAAGTATGAATGATGATCAAGCTTCTTTTATTACATTATGAATTTGATATGTTTACACCATGATATGATGAAATGTTTTGAAAATTATTTTATGTGATTTCAAATGAATAATTTATTTCAAAGTAATGATATGTTTTAAACGACTGGTATTTGAGATGTGCGTAAATGCAGCAATGCAAGTTATTATGTTACCCACTTTCACCAGATCCATGAGCTTCCCGTAAGGGAAGGTAGAGGAGTCTACTAGGGTGGTACCGACCCCTTCGCGAAGTAGATGTCCTAAAACTTATGAGATTAGGGTGGACTGATTTTGTTCTTTCCATCCTAGTGTAGACTTAGGATAACACTTAAGGTGATTATGTTGGATTAGGTGTCTAAGCCATGACTAATAATTTCTATTTACCTAATTGATAGTAGCAAAGTCCATTTGGGTTGCGCTCATGGCTAGAGGTTTAGCAGAAAATCCAAGAGAGAGAAAGATTGATTTATTATATGATTAATAAATCAATAGAAATAAAATAAATAGTTTATTAATATATTATAGTGATAATATATTAATTAGAAACTATATTAATTAATTAGAAATTAATCTGGAATTAATTGGATTTAATTTGGTGATTAATTTGATTAATTAAAGGTGCAGGGTCTGAATTGTAATTATTCAATAGTTGAGTAAGTGACAATTATGGTAGTTTAAGTGGCCAACGAAATTATGGAGGGATAATCCATAATTTCGATTATTATATGTTAGGATAACTAGATTTGAATTGATAGATAAAGGTTTATCTTATTTGAATACAAAAAGGTTTATCTCTAAAGGCTTATCTGGTGGCCACTTGGAAACTATAAATAGAGACCCCTAGGCACCATAAAAGCCATGAAATTTTTCTCTCTTCCCTCTCTCTGGAACTCTCGAAAACCCTAGTCTTGGGTGTGACTTCATTTGAGGCAAGGCACTTGCGTTGCTTAGCTTGCAAGAAACAACTAAAAGGTTAGTTTTCTTATTTATTTATTTTAGCAATTTTTGTTTGGCCTTTAGGAATTATTTACATGTTCAAATTTATAAAACATAGATCCAATCTAGGTTGTATGTGAGCTTAGGGTTTTAGTTCATAGATTTGCATAAAAACCTATAAGTGGTATCAGAGCTTTTGGTTGTTTTCTTATTGAATTGCTGTAATAGTTTTCCCTTAAATTTAGGGTTTATTGTTTCTAAACCCTAAACAGAGCCAATCGATTTTTAGGGTTAGGGTTTTTGAAACCCTGGGCCCTCCTTTGGTATTTTCGAAATTTGCATAGGGTTTTAGAAAGTATTCTATTTTTGGTATCTTTGATTATCTAATAACTGGATAACCTTAAACCCATTATTTGTACTTCGAAATTTAGGGGTTTAAGAAGGGTTTAAATTAATTTGATTAATTTGTAATACAGATCTGGATTTAATTAAATAATTAATTGTTTAATTAAAAGATAAACTAAATCATTTAAAGGTTTAAATTTAATTTTAAAATTAATAGTTAATATTTTGAAAATTAAATAGATAAACCAGAAATATTTTAAAAGTTTAAAATATTTAATTGATTTTATTAATTTGTAATACATATATGGATTTAACTAATTTAATTAGTTGTTTAATTAAAAGATAAATTAAATCATTTAAAGGTTTAATTTTAATTTTTTAGTTAATTGTTAATTTCGAAAAAATTAAATAGATAAACCAATAATATTTTTAAAGGTTTATATATATATATATATATATATATATATATATATATATATATATATATATATATATATATATATATATATATATATATATATATATTAAAAGTTAATATTATATGTATAAGATAATTGGTCAGTCAAATCAATAGTAGGCCTCATTCACGAAGCTGGTCTATAAGGAAACTGCCTATAAAATGGCAGTTGAATGGGTGTCCACTCTCACCCACCGCCCTCTTGATCAGTGGAGGGTCGTTTGCCGAACGGGTTTGATAGGACAGCTTAATATCATTAAAAGGATAATGTTATTAATGAAAATACTAGAACAGCTTTATAAAATCCAAAATCTAGTTACTTTAGGAAAAATATGAATTGATGCTATCCCATAAAATTGCACATTACACTTTATGAGACATTAGTGAAGCGTGTGTGGTTAACCGACACACTAATAGGGGCTCATAAAGAGTGGTAATGGGTTTCTCATGATTTATCATTATTGATGGAGCGTGTGTGGTTAACCGGCACATCAATTAGAGATGATAAATGACATTAGGGTTACCGAGCATATTTGCTTGGTTATTCACATCTAGTTTGTGATCCTCAGCATCCCAATCACAAACAGTGGAGCATATTTGAGATTAAACATGCCATTGAACAGTTCAATGAATCTCAACAGATCTAGGAATTTCATAAGACTGAAATTGATAAGTGTTTATCTACCTTAATCACCATTATGTTGTGATTACAGCATCCCTCTTCACACCATAGTTGGGGTATTTTGGATCCAAGCCTTGTTAAATAATAAATTGGGTAATTGTTTAAGAAGGATTAAAATTAAACTAATAAATTCAATTTTATAAGTGTCTGAAGATAGTGTCAATTCTCCTCATTCTCCACCTTCACCCATTTCTGAGAGTCTTAGAAAGCACCTGTTAAATATGGTAAGGCTGACTGGCCTGAACTATGTGGTATGGCTTCACAAATAAAGAATGGTTCTTAGTTTTGCTGGCAAGCCATATCTTATTGAGTGTCCACCCCCCCCCCCAAGCAAGGCATCACACAGCAGCCTGTGATGAGCATGACCCCTTGACTATTGAGTCCAAGGAAGTTCGTTGCCTCATGTTATATATATTGGCCCTATGTTCCGTAGGGTTTAGAATTCCTGGGGTCAGATAAGTTAGCATAGCTGGTTAAGGAAAGGTTCCGAGAACTGGTTGAAAAGGGGACGAGCTAAGATCTTCAACAATCTTGAAGTGTGCAGGAAGTAGCACCAGTTCACTTGTTCTAAAGATTGAGAGACACATAGGTGAACTGTATGAATTTGGTCACCCTTTGATCAGGAGTTGAGTATTAACTCGACTCGCTGGTATGTTCATGCAGATGTACAGGAAGGGTAACCAGATAAGACAATCATGGAAATGCATTCAATGTTGACTCTGTATGAGTCGTTCAGGGAGTAGCATAGTTCCATTGATTCGGCTTCTTCGGGATTAAGTCTAGAAATAAGGCACATCAAGAAATGATCCAGATCGTCTGGACTAGTTCTTCGATGTCTCAAACTGGGAATCCACAAGGTGGGACACAGTCACAAACAGATTGGAAAAATGCTCCGAAGTCGAACGGTTTGGAAACTCAGGAATATCTTAAACTCAGAACTCCTGATCCTTAATCCCTTGATACAGGATGTGTTTCTCACATATGCTCTGTATGCATGGACTTTGTAGGATGCAGGATGGTGTTGCATAGGAGCATATTTGGATTGGATCTGAAACTCATGCAGTTTTGGAGTTTAGTTAGATATTATGACCTTGTTATTTGCTTATTAGATGCAAGCGACATTGTCTGTCATATAGTACATTATTCGAGGACATTTTGTTTTAATAAAATGTTGATTTTCTTTTAATTGTTTAAATTATCCTTGAAATGTTGTATGAGTGTGTCAATTACATGAATGGTAATAACTTGAATGTTGATGCATCCAAAGTGTTTGGATACATGAATTGTGTCCTCTATGATTGTTAAAGTAAGTTTTATAAGGATTAATTCAACCAAAGGTCCAGTTGGACAGGACTTTGGAATCATTTGACTTAAAGTCACATGATGAATTGAGCTCTTAATAAAACATTTGTTGCAAGAAATGAATCGACCAAAAATCTAGTGGATAGGATTTTGGAATCAGTTGACTTAGAGTCAGGTGATGATTGCATATCTTGAACAATATTAACAAAGTCATAAATTTACATATATACGTAAAAGACATTAAGATTATGAGCTACGAACGCATCAGTTACTGTGAATTGCTCGAATCTTCAAAAAGAACACAATTAGTTATGCTTCACGATATTTGTCAATTAGTGTGACGAATATGGCTTCGCTTATCAGAATAAGCGATAGAATTGAAACATTGAACAGTTCAAGGACTTCAAAGGAAGTATAAGATTAGCAGAACCTGAGTAACATCATAAACTGAGAAAATGTTTCACAGTTTATTCTCTTCCAAGAATATTAATGGTTATAATGTGTCTTAGGGAAGATGATGGAGCATTGGTCGAAATAGTTCGATCATCGATGTATAAGATACACTTCAATTAGTTTCCGATGAATTGAATATTCAACCAGTCATAGAAACCATATTCCGACCACATCTTAGACTAAGTAGGTTTTGCAGAAACTGTCTGAAGTGTAAAGCTGGGATCGTCCCACTTGTACATAGAAAGTCCAGGGTCATATGTATGTTCGTCTGATCCTCATGACTATCTTGTACCTGATGAACAATTTCGTTTCATTGGCTACCCTGACCGTAACTGTGAAAGAAGAGTTCTTTTTTGAAAAGGACTCATATTCTCAGGAAACAGTGGGAGTAAGAATAATCCTAAATGAGTTCAGGATTAGCCAATTAAAAGAACCTTTAGTCATCACTAGGCCTTGACCAGGAATCGGATTCCTGTCAAACCTGACATACTCTTCTCTTGATCAGTAGTATTGATCATTGTCATAAGTATTTATGATCTAGGTGACATACTGATTAGTTGTAAAACACTAAAGTTGGTACGGATAAGCAATCCGACTACTTGGAAGCATTGGTGAGCCCGATTGCTGCCAAATAAGAGAACCTTAGGGCGAGATACAGTCTATGTGACATTTTAACTGATTTTACACCTGGTCTAATAGCCAGTGGGAGTAATTGAATCATCAAAAGCAACATAGATAGAGATGTGCTTACAGAACATCTGGTTGAATGAGATGATACTCAGAGTCAAGTAATTGATTTCGAGAGAAGCACTCTCGATAGAAGATGAAATCCGAAAGGATACTGTTTAGTAAAGTTGCACCTTGTGAGTCGTTAGTGGAGTGTGTGTGGTTTACCAGCACACTAATAGGGACTCACAAAGAGCGTGCCAATACAAAGGTGCATGGGCCCAGGATTTATCCCACGGGCATCTCGCAAGAAAGGATATCCGGATTCTCAAAATATGCCAAAAGTTTGGATTTTGTGAATAGCCTGAAAGATTCCAGTAACTATGTCAGAAAGGTTTAGACTTTAGATTCTCAAAATGTGCCGAAAGGTCTGGATTTTGTGAATAGTTCGAAAGAGTCAAAGCCAGTGGGAGTATCGTTGTCATCTGTCTATGACTGAATGTTGGGAACATCTCTTATCATTACAAAGTGTAATGATTTGACATTAAGGGATGATTCACTACGAAATACTTAATAGAGATATAGCATACTCAAGTGGTTGTAAACATCTATGAGATAGATCAAAACTCTGCCAATATGATCTTGATGAGATTCAAGATGCATAACCTCAGGAAAAGAGTTTCCTATCATTTCAAAGTGTGATGACTTGGCATGAAAGAGATAATGAAGGTGTAACATACTCACGTAATTCACTGACATCTATCAGATAGATGAAATCGTCAGTATAGACCTAGCCATTGAAGCATGATCTTGATAAGATTCAAGATGCATGAGAAGAGTCTCCGAAAGGAAATAGTTTTCAAAAATCATGACACAATGATCTTTAGATTCCGAAAGGGTTTGGAATAAGATTAGATCGGATTCTACAAGCTTCTTAGATCGATCAGAAGTATCATGAACATGTCCTGATGACTTGATGCTTATGGCATAGTAAGTTGGATTCAGGATATTGTCTGGCTGGGAATACTGGATGGATTATTTGAACTCACATGAGAAATCATTGGGAAATGATTGGAGTGAAAGTGATAGTAATAATTTGAAAGAGTTTCTAAGTCGTAATTACTAACGTCAAGACGTGGTTCTAAAGGACTTCATGGCTAAAGAGTTTCGTTGGTATTATGATGGAGCGCGTGTGGTTCACCGGCACATCATGACACCTTGAAATAGTCTTAGGGTGCAGTCATGTAGACTAAAGATCCCAAGGACCATGGGAAGTCACAGTACACATCACCAGAATGGAGTTATGGGAGAAAAGGATAGGATAACATATTGAGATGTCATCGGAAGAGCATCCAATTGGATCATCTGCAATAAAGTGTATCAGTGTAAGACACTTTGGATATATAGAAAGAGTGAAAGGTTCATGAAGACATAGATATAAAATTAGAATTCAAAGTTTAAAAGAAATCTAGAAACCGATAATAGTTTATGACAAGATCTGACTTGGTGATTACCTCGTGGAGAATTGGTAATAAGCAGGAGTAGCTGCCAGTCAGATCTTTATGTTTTGCTTTCGCATGTTTTACTTCCCGAATAATTTAATTATTCAGAAAGGTCTGGGAAGTAAGTATTGAATCAAGACTGTCATGAATTGGTTTGTAGACTGTCTAAGGAGTTAGATAGCAATAGGATTGCTACAACATTCATGAGTACTTAGAAATAGAGATTTGAGTATTGGATAAACCCATGCTCAATAGATTGCTTCATGGATTACATCACGAGCAATGTTGAGACGATAATATCTTATGATCTTGAAGTGGAGAGATATGAGTTATAATTTACAAGGCAGTTGTTCATTGATAATACGAAAACGCATCGGTAACTCGATGTTATAAAACGTGTTGTTGTGAATGATTTGACTGGTAAAAGATTGTGAATGATTTGACTGGTAAAAGATATAAGCATATGAGTCGAAGCTTATTCGTTCCTTGACCCTGATGGGAAACAGATATATGTAGGCCTCTTGATGATTTTAAAGTTGACTAAAGTGCTGGCCAGCCAGGACTGAATTGATGTGTTCAATTAGAAGTCTTATGTCGTATGCAAAATTGGAAATCGGGAAACAGAGAATCGGACAGAGATTGATCTCAATCCATGTCTCATGTTTGAAAATATCTTGTTGGACGGAGGATCATATGATCACTTATCAATGGACAGAACTGACTGGGTCAGAGTTCGGCAGCAGTTTCTAGGAAGCTACAGTTTGCTAATCAATTAGAGGATAAATTAGTAATTATAGTCATAGACTTATCCAAGTGGGAGACTGTTGGATTAGGTGTCTAAGCCATGACTAATAATTTCTATTTACCTAATTGATAGTAGCAAAGTCCATTTGGGTTGCGCTCATGGCTAGAGGTTTAGCAGAAAATCCAGGAGAGAGAAAGATTGATTTATTATATGATTAATAAATCAATAGAAATAAAATAAATAGTTTATTAATATATTATGGTAATAATATATTAATTAGAAACTATATTAATTAATTATAAATTAATCTGGAATTAATTGGAATTAATTTGGTGATTAATTTGATTAATTAAAGGTGCAGGGGCTGAATTGTAATTATTCAATAGTTGAGTAAGTGACAATTATGGTAGTTTAAGTGGCCAACTAAATTATGGAGGGATAATCCATAATTTCGATTATTATATGTTAGGATAACTAGATTTGAATTGATAGATAAAGGTTTATCTTATTTGAATACAAAAAGGTTTATCTCTAAATGCATATCTGGTGGCCACTTGGAAACTATAAATAGAGACCCCTAGGCACCATAAAAGCCACGAAATTTTTCTCTCTTCCCTCTCTCTGGAACTCTCGAAAACCCTAGTCTTGGGTGTGACTTCATTTGAGGCAAGGCACTTGCGTTGCTTAGCTTGCAAGAAACAACTAAAAGGTTAGTTTTCTTATTTATTCATTTTAGCAATTTTATTTGGCCTTTAGGAATTATTTACATGTTCAAAGTTAGAAAACATAGATCCAATCTAGGTTGCATGTGAACTTAGGGTTTTAGTTCATAGATTTGCATAAAGACCTATCAGATTAATGCCCTAATTAGAAAATCCATTTATAATTGAATACTAGTAAATTGAAAGAAATGTAAGTTTTATGTGGAAAATGTTTTTATTATTCCATTTTGTTATGAAAAATGCTTTACAAGCTAAATGATGATATGTTGAAAAGATAAGTTTTGTTTTAAACAATGTTATGACCTTATTTGGTTACCAAAGTTTGAAAATGATGATTTTCCTTTATTAATGCTTTGTGTCTAAAAACCCATGTAGCTCACGAGACGTTTTCGTCTTATGTATTTTATTTTCATGCCATGTATTCCAGGTTTAAGTTGAAAGGGTAGAAGGACAAGATTCACTGCTAGTTAAGCTTTTGAGAAATCTAGAGGGAGTGGAGCTTAAGATAGCTCTCGTCTTTTGATGATTATGGTTTGGACCTTTTATTTGCTTGTTATGGTTATTTTGGTATGGATTTGTAACACCCACGGTTATAAATATCATAACTAAATGTTTTGTTGAACTGAATTTTTGTTACTCATGTCTCATATACATGAATTTTTATGAAACCCATAGCACTATAAAGCATTATGAAAATGGGGTGTTACAATACTGGTAAACAATTTTTTTTCAAAAACACCCACGCTAGATTTAGATGTTATCATCCAAGTGTTGAAACAACTTGTAGGTGCATCATGTGCCTTGGTCAGACCTAACCCATATGCCACCCTAATGTGAATTTCTCCACTCTAGTCAGACATAATTGAGAAGATCACATGCTCCCCTAGGGTTGATTCCTCCTACAAACAACATCCAACAGGCTAACATTTTAATGAAAGTTTCCAACTTTAAACTTTTGCGTTAAAGAATTCACTTCATATTCATTATGTCATTCACTAGGTCAACCTTCAGTTTGGTCATTTGGCGAAAATGGTCATTCTCACTAAAATTTCTATAATTATGTCCTTTTTATTGATTAAAGGAAATGTCTAGCATAACCTAAGTTCCTACTTCAACCCTTCATAATAATTTCTCAATCATCTAAGTCCTTGACAAGTCAAAGCTAAATATGCTAAGTTTGGCAAAATTAACAATTTTAGTCCTCACATCTAAATTTTTCATTTTAGGTTTAAAATGAATTTGTAAATATTTCAATTACTCATCAAAACTTTATTTTTGTTCCTTGAACTATAATCCCAATCATAATATACAATTCTCATTTCTTATCTTTATTTGATTATTTCTTCAAAATGAAATTTGTTTTATCGATTTAAACCCAAAACACGGATGTTACAAAAAGCATTTTGAAAAAGAGTTCTGGAATGACTAGGAGAACTCTAGATGGGACCTAAATCATATGTATGTTGCAGAAAGTGAAGTTCTCAGTAAAGGTATGAATATGTCCTATTCAAGGGAAAAGTTAAACAAAATGCTGATAGACTTGATAAAAGAAAGAAAGCTGACCCAGATAAGGATGTTGAATATTTCCA
Organism: Cichorium intybus; assembly: GCA_023525715.1. Taxonomy (NCBI): domain Eukaryota; kingdom Viridiplantae; phylum Streptophyta; class Magnoliopsida; order Asterales; family Asteraceae; genus Cichorium; species Cichorium intybus. The sequence goes on from CM042017.1 coordinate 82,793,450, forward strand.
TTATGGAGAAATTGGGCATTGGAAGAGGAATTGTGCCAAATTCACTTTGAGCTAAAAGATAGCAAAGTTAGATTGTCAAGCAAATAAGGTATACACTTACCATGCTATATGATATAACAATGTTCTTTCTCCTCAAATTAATGGGTGTTTGGCACGGGTTGTGGCTAATGTTCGAAACACTCCGCTTAGGAGTACTCATATTTGTAATATTGTGTAGGTACCTAGAAGCTACAAACTGAATAAAGGCGAGTTGGACTTATTCGTTGGCAACAATACACAAGCATATGTTGAAGTCATCAAAAGTTATGAGTTGAAGTTACAAAATGATTTCATTCTTACATTAGATTATTGTTACCATGCTCTCAACATTAGCGTGTGAATTGTTTTAGTTCCTCTTTGAGGCATTTGTTTTGAACCGATGTTGAGTGATTGAGATATTTCTAGTTCCAAAAACAAGGTGTTTTATTTTAATACTATTTTGCAAAATGATGTTAGGTTAAAATCGTAAATTTTTTTGCAAACTTAAAAGTTTTTTTGCGAGTTTTATTTTGAGAAAAACCGAAAACCTAGCATAAAAAAGAAAGAGAAAATTTAGTGAAATTATTAGATAAAAACGGATAAAAATAAATTTGAATAAACCACAAAAACTATATAAATGTAAGAGTTTTTTTTTTGGTCGATATTCTTAGAAAAACTATGGATATGAAATCAGATACATGGATGCTTTGGGCATATAACGACGCCGTCCGAGTCAGCCACAAAAAAATCTTCCCACAGTTTCCTCATTCATTTATCCAATAACCCATTCCTCTTCCGATAACCACACCACCACCACCAGAAGTACGAAACATCCACCGCCGCCGCCAAAAACCAACCGGAAATGGCGATTTCCTCCGCCGCACCAAGTCTCACCTTACCCTGCACACCATCCATAATAAATCGCACATCAGTATCAACAAAAACCTTGTCCTTTTCTTCTTCCAATTCATCTTTCTTCACCAACACCTTCAAACCCTTGACCATCGCCCACGGAAACAGATCCAACCTGCTCAACGGAAAGAAAAAAGGTTTATCTTGCACCTGCTTGTTCGGACTTGGTATGCCGGAGCTTGTGGTGATTGCTGGCGTCGCCGCCCTCGTTTTCGGTCCCAAAAAGCTGCCGGAGGTTGGGCGCAGCATCGGGAAAACGGTCAAGAGCTTCCAGCAGGTCAATTTACTCTTTCATCAGTTCTTACAAAGTTACATATCTATCGATTAATATCGTTACTTATTTGAGCTAGAATTTCATGTCATATTCCAAATAATTCACATTCACCAAAGAATTAATAGAATCTGATGATTAAGTTATCGTCATAGATTTGAATCGAATTAGATCATACAATTTGGGTTACGGATTTTCTCGATATTGAAACCATGATTACAGTGTAACTATTTTACCCATCAGATGGAAGCCACTTTATTAGAACGACTTAATAGAGAAGGGAAACGAGGTTTTTTCTAATAAGTCATACCACTTTACAAATTTGCCCTATTTAATTTTTCCTTCTATTTACCAAAATATGATTTCGTTCCCTCATTTTCAAACATCATTCATCTGGATAGCAAAACACTTCATGGAAGAAAAGAAAGAATTTTACGGTTAAATGCAAGAATTATCAGTGAACTTTCATTTATTTGTTTACTATAACATCCTATTTCTTTCTGTTATAGCATTGTACTTTGAAAATTCTACCCAATTATAGGAATGTCATCAAACTTGAATGCAATTTTCACTGCTATAATTAGGTAGTGTTTTCAAAGTACAATGTCCTGATAAAAGAAGTTTGAAAGTACAAATGTACAATGCTATAACTTAGTAAAATTTATAGAGTATGATATCTTAATAAGAAAAAAAATTAAAAGTACAATACTTTAATAGAAAGAAGTGAAAGTTTGATGTTATAATAACTAAATAATGAAAGTATGTTGCTACTTTTTATTTAGTACAATGTCCTGATAAAGAGTTTGAAATAAGAAAAAAACTGTAAGTACAATATATTAATAGAAAGAAATGAAAGTATGAGGCTATAATAAACAAATAAATGAAAGTATGTTGCTATCTCTTGTATTTATCCCATAATTTTTTTATAGCCTTTTCAACTTTTTTCCATTTGCAAGTTATGAAAAGTTTTATTAGTAGTCAAATTTTATGTTATTGCTATTTATTAGAAACACATATATGAACTTCACTTGATTATAGTTTTTTTATCATCAAACTCTTTAGCTTGAATGATATACAGCGTGCCCCTAATACAGAAAGAACGACTTAATATAGAAAGTCAGACACGTTTAAAAAATCATTTGTCACAACTCTTAATGGGGAAAATAAAATAAATAAATAAATAAAAGAGGCCCTAAGTGTTTTGATTCAATTTATGCAGGCGGCAAAAGAATTTGAAACCGAGTTAAAAAAGGAACCGGAGTCAATAGGAGAGTCTTCGGATGCAAGTGCTGTTAATGAGCAAGAACCCAAAGACTTGAAAGTTCCAAGCACAAAGGAGAGTTTGTAAAGAGAGTTATGAGTGATCGATGTTGTTAATGTAACACGTTTTAGGACATGTTTGATAGTTATAAATTGCATTTATTTTAAGTTGAATGAATTTTATTCATGGTGGTTGGTTTAAGTATTTATGAGAAGTTCATTTTTGGTTGAGTTTTATTTTTCTTTTGGATGTCATGAGTGACCTAACAATAGAGAAAGTATGTCACCATGCTTGGTTTTAAGATGTTATATGTGTATAAATGGTCAATGGTTATATGGGAGTTTCAAGAATGTCAAACTTTAAAATTATATATTATTCCACTAATGTGAATAACGTAAACTTGAACCGAAAAACTAATATCTTAGAATGAGAGAATACAAGAGAGATGGAAGGTTTCGGGTGGAAAAATGCTTCGAAAACCATGAGGTATTAATATGGATATTTTTATAAGATGATCGGTGAGGCCGGTCTAAACCAGTTTAGACTGACTTAAGACAAAACTAAGACTGAAGTGGGACGGACTCAAGATCGGTTTTCTAAAAACCGATTTAAGACCAAACATTGACTGATCCGAGATTGGACCAAGTTGTTTGGAGTCTGACAACACAACCATAACACAACGAGGCCTGAGATCGCCAGTCTAAACCAGACCTAGATCACTCGGTCTTAGATGGCCCAATCCTGATCTATTTTTTAACCAGTTCAAACTGATCTAAATGTTGACTACTACACGGGGATAGCATGGGTTTTTACCATAAATTTTAAACCATATACATTAAAACAATATTATTGAATCACCAAGATGTAAAAGAATTTCATACATTGATCCACTGTTTGTTAGTGTCATCTTCTTGATGAGAATTCCGACTGCGGACAACAACCAGTGTGTGATTGTCTTCCTTAACAAAGACCCTTATTTTTCCTTAAGGGTACTTTTGGTACGGAGAAATGGAATTGAAGCAGAGAATGGAAATGGAGAGAAAGAGAATTAAACTAGAGAAAGAGAATTGATTCCACTGTTTGGTATCACAGAGAATTCACCTGAGAAATATATTTGAAAATCAATGCTATTGTGGTGGTGGTGGTGGTAGTGGCGGTAATGGTGGGTGGTGGTGGTGACGGTAGGTGGTGGTGGATGATGGGATGTGGTGGATAGTGGGTGGCGGCGACGGTGATGGGTGGTGGCGGTAGTAGTGTAGATGGTACTGGTGGCGGTACAAGTGGTGGTGGTGGTGGAGGCGGTGGTGGGTAATGGTGGTGGTGGCGATGGAGATGATCGTAGCAGAGTTGGTGATGGTTGTAGTGGATTACGGTCGTGGGTGGTGGTGGTGGCAACGGTGAGTAGTGGCGGTGGCAATGGGTGGTGGTAGCAGTGGAGGTGGTGGCGATTGAGGCGGTGGTGGTGGTGGGTGGCGGTAGCGGTGGAGGTGGTGGCGATGGAGGTAGTGGTGGTTGTGGGTAACGTTGTAGGTGAGGTGGTGGTGGTGGCGGTGGCAGTGAGTGGTGGTGGCGGTGGAGGTGGTGGTTGTGGGTGATGGTGGTGGTGGTGATGATGGGTGGCGGTGGTCGGTGGAGGTGGTGACGATAGAGGTGGTGCGTGTTGGCGGCGGTGGTGGTGGATGGACGTAAGTGGTGGTGGTGGCAGTGAGTGGTGGTGGTGGTGGTGGAGGTGGTGGTTGGGTGATGGTGGTGGTGGTGATGATGGGTGGCGGTAGAGGTGGTGACGGTAGAGGTGGTGGGTGTTGGCGGTGGCGGTGGTGGTGAATGACAGTGGTTGATGGTAGGCTTAGGAAAGAAAATCGGATTTCTCACCATTTCTCTACTAAAAGTAGAGAATTAAAAGTAGGAAAAAGGAATCAAATTATCTCTCTATTCCCTATTCTTAGGATTAAACAAACAGAAGAAATGTAATCAATTTCATTTCTCTGATTTCATTTCTCTGTACCAAACATGCCCTAAGAGTATTTGATGATGGGAATCAGGCTTATATTAGTATATGTTTGTATGTCTTTGTATGTTGGGGACCATCCACTATTTATACGAATGCACTATTTAATAATGATATCATTTTCTTAAAGAAAACCAAGTTAACTTATCAAACATATAATACTCACATTCATGATTAGTAATTTGTAATGAGATTGTAGAACAACATAGTGGCTAGTGCAAGTGGAGAGGAAATAACTTTTTTCTTTTTGGAGTAAAAACATTCTATAAATACGATTTATTTTAGCCAGGGTAATCTATATCTATGTAATAGTCTATATACTATTGAGGTTGTTACGAATTTACTTTTTGTCGCAATACTTTTAGTATATGTGTGTTGAATGTATGCCTGGTGGGGCTTTATTTTATTGAAATTATTAAAGTGAATTTCTGGTGCTACAAGTTAGGCTAAACAAATTGATGTTAAATAAAATTCCGCATCGAGAGCCGTATAAGAAAGTGTGTTGACTGTTGACTCGCTTATAAAGTTTTGAGGTTGAAGTTATGGATTAAAGTAAACTTCCAAATAATGGTATTTAGAGTTTGATGCAATGATGAAAAGGCATAATTTAATAACATATTTGGTGGATTAATGCATATATCTCAAAATTAGCGGGAGTGAGTATGTTTTAGATTTATATGTTAATAACATCTTTGTAGCAAGTAACAACAAGGATCTATTGTTTGAGACTAAGAATTGTTTATATAAAAAAATTGCAGCAATGCAACATTAAGCAATGTTTTAGATTCACCTTTCACTGCAATATCAACATTACATCACATCACATTGCTCTTCCATTCCATGTTATACCCATATTTAGAGAGAGAGAGAGAGAGAGAGAGAGAGAGAGAGAGAGAGAGAGAGAGAGAGAGAGAGAGAGAGAGAGAGAGAGAGAGAGAGAGAGAGAGAGAGAGAGAGAGAGAGGAATTGGAGGATAGGGATGAGCATGATACCAGGACCGAACTGGCACCGGTACTGAAAGTACCGATCCCAAAATGACATAAAAGTAGGTACCGAATATTGAACCTAATTATATGGTATGGTACCTCGTGAAAATAGTTTAATTTGAACTTAAAAGTGGGAAAAATACCGGTACCAGCACCGAAACCGAAATAGCTCAAAGTTAAGAACCGAGTACCGCCAAAGTATAGAGTACGGTACCGATTTGATACCGGTAACGGTTTAGTTCGGTACCATCTGTATTTTTGCTCAGCCCTAGTGTAGGATGACCATAAGAGATGTACTAAGAATTAGGGATGGAATTGGTACGGTACTGACACTTTTTCCTCTATACCGTTTACCGTATTAACTATAATTGGTAGAGAAATTTAATTACCCGTACCGTACCAAGTATATTTGGTACCAACTTCTTTGGCTGCCAACAAGTTTGGTTGGTACATGTTGGTATCGGTATAAACCAAAAAAATTATTTAATTGATATTTTTATGTTTTCCCTAAGATAAACATGAACGTGGGTAGTCACACACACACACACACACACATATAATTGGTTGGTACGGTACAACCATGGTATTCAAAATTTTGTGTCGTTACCATATCAAGACTGCTTAATTGGTATGGTACTACTAGTCAAACATATTGGCTACCAATTTTGCTTGTATGGTTGGTAACATGTTGGTTGGTTCTCTGTGGTACATATTTGCCAGCCTTATTAAGAATCCATGCCTATCATATCATAAAATTTTCTTAAATAGTAGATTATTAATCGGGCATAATCTTTCCATATTTGCACTAAACTGTATATTTAATCACAAAACTGACCAAAATGGTATGTTCATTTAGCAGACTAACCATTTTCTTACATTTAACCCAAAATAACCATAAATTTCGCAATGAGCTCATTGTGAATTACTTTTTGAATGGTGGTGACCACACAAAATCTTCAAATATGCAACTCCTCCCCATCCCTCCGTGCATCCATCTACTTCAAGCACCATGTAAGCAATGAAGCAATTGCACGGTCTTTTGTCCAGCTTTTATAAGAATATTTCAAGTCCCACAAGTGGACTTTCTGGGTGTAGTAATTGGAGAAGGAAAAGTCAAGTTGCAACCCCATATCATCCAGAAAATTGTTTCGTTTGATGAAGAGCAATTAAAAACAAAGAAAGGCTTAAGATCATTCCTTGGTATCCTAAACTATGCTAGACAGCATATCCCAAACCTTGGAAGATTGTTAAGGCCACTTTATGAAAAAACTCAAGCACATGGTGATAAAATACTGAAAGCATCAGATTATGAATTAATCCATAAGATCAAACAAGAGGTAGAGAGACTTTCGGACCTCGAAGTCCCACCAAAAGATGCTTACATGGTGCTTGAAGTAGATGGATGCATGGAGGGATGGGGAGGAGTTGCTAAGTGGAAACCTAACAGGAGTGATCCAAGAAGTACTGAAAAAGTATGTGCATATGCAAGTGGTAAATTTAACACCATACAGTCCACAATCGATGCAGAAATAAATGCCTGCATAAACACATTGGAGAAATTAAAGATATTCTACATGTATTTATAGTCGTCTAAATATTTTCGCAAGAGTATCCTTAAAGCATTTTCATAAAATATCAGAAAATCAAGAAAATTTAGAAAAAGAGTTATTAGATAATCGTAAAAAATTGGAAGCTTGTAAGGATATATTAAGAAAAACCCAGAGTGAAACCAGAAAAAGGCTTCAGCAACTGTTCACTGAAATCCAACAAGTAAAACCAATCACAAAGAAGGAAGTTCTCCAGTTGGTCAACGAAATAGCAAAACAACCTAAGCTAGTTGAAGAAGAAGCTCTTAAGCTCACAGAGGATCTAAACCAAAAAGTCCAGAAGGTTGAAAGCCTTCTACACGAAGTAAAGCGATTAATTACTAGATGAGTCTTGCCAACGCAAAAGCAAGCTCAGAGTATCAAGAAGCTACTCAAGCAATAGACGAGGTTGAAACACCGGCGGTCGGATTCGCAAAACCCAGCGAATATAAAGGAGTAGTTGCAACAGCTCTTGCAGCCACAATCAAGCAGAATAATACTATTTTGTATTTATTAATAAATCAAAATCGAAGGCTTGCAGACCTTGAAGAAAGAATAAGCAAGCTTGGGGAAAAACAGCCGGTTAGAGAAGAGCTAGAAGACTCTATTGCAAGTCTAACCAAAAGACTTGACAACTTCTCAATCGGAGAAAAGAATCAGCCGAAACAGGCGGTGTGTCATATTCCTCCTCATGGAGCATAAGTGTAGATTCGGTAAACGATAGGCATTTATATCCCAGTCTTCCCACCGTGTGTCTCTTAAGACAACTAGGGCATTTGTTCTGGGTGCCTTCCTCTTTTTGGAGCCACTTACTCGCTTCTTCTTTTTGGACTGTCTCTTTCTCTAGTTGTCGAAGGGCTTTTTCCATGGCTATCTCTTGAGCTAACTGCTTCATATCTTCATCTCTTTTTGCTAGTAATTCCTTGAGTAATTTTACTTCAACAAACTCCGTTACCTCCCTTTTTATCTCCGTCACCGGCTTGGCTTTTGCTTGGATTTTTAGAAAGAGACGAAAGAAAGAGACCCTCGTGGTGGACCCAGCTACTTTTGACAAAGTAATGCCGTGTTCCCCGCATCATGCAGAATTATTGCACGAAAGTCTTGTCGTTTGTATGAATCACAGAGCAATGTATTAAAGCATCAATAATGCTCTCTCGAATATTCGAAGATGCCACTGGCATATTCGATCCCTTATGTTCTATATATAGTGTGTTTCAGTTTGTGAGAGACACAGATCACACACATAGATCAAAAATCGCTCTCAATCATCCCTGTAATCAGTGTGCTTCCGCTTTTATAAATATTCAGGTGTGTTTAATCTTTGTGTTTATAATATTGTAAAATTTTAATTTCTTGTAAGGTCTTAGTCTTTGAACCTATTGTAAAATTTTTATTTCTTGTAAGGTCTTAGTATTTGAACCTTCAAGATAAAAACCTGGGAAACCAGATTGTGAGGTTTGCCTTTTTGCTAAGTGGAAACCTAACAGGAGTGACCCAAGAAGTACTGAAAAAGTATGTGCATATGCAAGTGGTAAATTTAACACCATACAGTCCACAATTGATGCAGAAATAAATGCCTGCATAAACACATTGGAGAAATTAAAGATATTCTACCTGGATAAAGAAGAAATAACCCTCAGGACAGATTGCCAGGCTATAATATCTTTCTACAACAAAACAAATAGCAATAAAGCCTCGAGAGTACGATGGGCAAAATTCACAGATGCCCTTACCGGAACAGGAGTAAAAATAAATGTTGAACATATCGATGGGAAGGATAATGTACTTGCTGATTCCCTGTCACGACTTGTCAATATTTGTTTTGCAGACGAATGTACAGGAAACCAGCAATTGAAGGAACTGGATCAAGCGGCCATGATGATAGCACAGGAGACTCTGGAATTCCCTATTACCTGTCTCGAGAATATGAAGACTATCTCCGAACAAATCATGAAGATTTCAAACCATTACCAAAAGTCTTCACAAGATCTATCATCAGCATTAAAGAACCAGGAGCCCTGTACAAATCATACCAAGTTAAAGCAGCCCGATCCAGACAAATGCTCAACCTATATTCAACAATTGCCCAAGATCTTGAGTTGGCAGCAGCAAAAGACGCAGTCCAAGCCGTTAGAAATCTACAAGCAATTGTCCAGTACAAAGCCCAAATATGTTTTGGAAAATCAACAAGAGATAATCACTGGGCCGACCAAAAGGAAGACATTAGAATCCAAAACAGAGAAGCCCGCAAGATTCTCGTCGAACTTGAAGCCCTGGACCAACGATTGGGACGAAATAATATATGATCAAGGCCCAACACAGTTAGCCCATTTCAACCGATTAGAAATAAGCCCAGCACAAGAAACCCATGACAGTCCAACAAAAATTGTTCTAGAAGCAGAAAACGTTCTGTAAGAAGTCGTAAGAAATGACGAACGCATCAAAGATACGGAAGAAAGAGACCCTCGTGGTGGACCCAGCTACTTGTTTCTGAGAGACACAGATCACACACATAGATCAAAAATCTCTCTCAATCATTTCTGTAATCAGTGTGCTTCCGCTTTTATAAATATTCAGGTGTGTTTAATCTTTGTGTTTATAATCTTGTAAAATTTTAATTTCTTGTAAGGTCTTAGTCTTTGAACCTATTGTAAAATTTTAATTTCTTGTAAGGTCTTAGTCTTTGAACCTTCAAGATAAAAACCTGGGAAACCATATTTTTCTCTTTGGTATCAGAGCTTGAAATCAAAGCTCTATGGATCACTAAAACAAAGGTGTATTCAAGTGATTGCAAAACCGTGCTAATTATACCTTTTTATATTTATACAAGATTTGTGCCTCAGTATACTACTTTAAAGTAAGAATTTATTTGAAATATTCTTATAAAAGCTTGACAAAAGACCGTGCAATTGCTTCTAAAAGGGAATACCCAAGAGGGGGAAACCGTGTTGAAGTTAACCATTGGGTGAGTCCATCTCTAATGAGAACTATTTCCAATAGTTTCATGAAAACAAAGTATTATGTCTGAACGTTTTGAACAAGAAATACATAATTGGTATGATAAGTCCATATTTGCTTCACTTGAGTACATCACCTTTCCTGAAAAGACAAAACTAAATCTTTTAGATATCGCAAACAATTTAGGTTGTATTTATAGTCGTCTAAATCTTTTCGAAAGAGTATCCTTAAAGCATTTTCATAAAATATCAGAAAATCAAGAAAATTTAGAAAAAGAGTTATTAGAGAATCGTAAAAAATTGGAAGCTTGTGAGGATATATTAAGAAAAACCCAGAGTGAAACCAGAAAAAGCCTTCAGCAACTGTCCACTGAAATCCAACAAGTAAAACCAATCACAAAGAAGGAAGTTCTGCAGTTGGTCAACGAAATAGCAAAACAACCTAAGCTAGTTGAAGAAGAAGCTCTTAAGCTCACAGAGGATCTAAACCAAAAAGTCCAGAAGGTTGAAAGCCTTCTACACGAAGTAAAGCGATTAATTACTGGATGAGTCTTGCCAACGCAAAAGCAAGCTCAGAGTATCAAGAAGCTACTCAAGCAACAGACGAGGTTGAAACACCGGCGGTCGGATTCGCAAAACCCAGCGAATATAAAGGAGTAGTTGCAAAAGGCTCTTGCAGCCACAATCAAGCAGAATAATACTATTTTGTATTTATTAATAAATCAAAATTGAAGGCTTGCAGACCTTGAAGAAAGAATAAGCAAGCTTGGGGGAAAACAACCGGTTAGAGAAGAGCTAGAAGACTCTATTGCAAGTCTAACCAAAATACTTGACAACTTCTCAATCGGAGAAAAGAATCAGCCGAAATAGGCGGCGAAAGGGCCAATATACGTGTTTGAAAATCCCAACAAAATATTCAAAGAACAATATAACAAGGAGAAGACCAAATGAGTACTCAAAGACCAAGTGTCCTAAATAGAAGTACTACTGCAACACAAACTGAGCTTCCATTACAGGAAGATCAGATAAAAGGCTATCAACAAATAGCACGACATCGTTACAACGTAAGTCGGGGACTGCGACGGGCCAGCCAAAGGTATCGAAGGACTCTTGAGTCAACTTTAAGCCCAGAAAGACAGCTGGAAATCTCCAGACAAAGACGAGCCAGCCTGGTACCCGCAGAAGTATTATACTCTAATAATAATGATACAACCAATCATAGAGTGTATCAGCATTATTCGGAACAACGAATACTCTGCATAGAAGGAAATCAGATAAACCTTGAATTATGCAATCAACGGAGTTATGAACAGCTGCAAAGGACAGGATTACAACATGTGCATATCGGAATCTTTATGATTCGGATACATGCACTCCACAGGAGAAACGCCGGAACAAATGCCCTAGTTGTCTTAAGAGACACACGGTGGGAAGACAGTACCTAAATAATTGGTACTATGGAGGTCGATTTGTCATCAGGAACACAACCGGTGTATATGTTTCCTGATATGATGATAAGTATTAACGACTTTCATCACCATATACAAGTTGCAATCCAGACACATGGATATGACGCATGGCAAGGAGGAGATAGTAACCTGCTCATAACAATGGCCTTGATAGGACGACTATCAAACACAAGTTATACAGGCTTCGAATACAGTGTATCAAACGTAGTTGATCACTTAACCACGACCGGAATCACAACCATCCCCGGCGAACGCAGGACGATAGAAGAACTCCAAGGAAGAAGCTGGAATTTACAACCAGCAGACAACATTACAGTCAGAGTTCCTGCTAGAGTAGCGGTAAACGATAGGCTCAACCGATCAGTCAGCCTGAGGTTTGAAAACTATCTGAGAGTACCACAACCACCAAGATATTCAGTTGATGTCAATGACAGAGAAATTACAGATAATGGTCATTTAGAATAGGAGGAACATTTCATTGGAATTTTCTTTGAAGAGACTCATAATCCATTTGATGTCTGTACTTGTTCAACGTGCAATGAAGAAGCATGGATAGAAGCAAGGCGACCCCTAAATCCACAAAAAACATCAAACAAGCCTAAGAAGAAACATAGAAAATTAGGTGAAAAATGGTCAACCCTTGGTGAACCATCAGGAAAATGGGACTATTATGTAAAATATGATGCCCCTCAACAAACAACGCCTATAGAAGAAATAGTTGCCACATGATGGGACGATATCTGTGACGACACAGATGAAGACCAAAACCAGGAAGAAGAATCAAGTGAACCACCAACTCAAATCATCGTCCACAATACAGACGATTCTGAAGATGAATGGGAAAACCCATTCGCAGCCTCACGTGGTGAAGATACAACTTTTCTTGGCCTTGATTTGCCATATCCAAAATTCCAAAAAATAGCCCAACAAATCCTTGCAGGGGTGGAACAATAAGTTTTCCCAGCCACGGAGGAATCTGGTACTTCATATCAGGTACCACCTGAACCAGTCATGGGTCCTCCTGTATACCCACCAGCAAGACCAATCCCAGGAAATTTCCAATGATTTCCTGAATTTAGATACCCACAAGCTAACACATCGGCATTTTCCGGAAGCTATGGAAGGTATCACAATTCCCAATGGTCTCTGCCACCAGCATGGTTAGAAACAGGAGTCATGCTTGTTCTCCCAAATGACCCAGGACTTTGGTCCGATGCCATTGCAAGATGGGAATCCATCACTATCAACAGGCTCAATAATCAGACTTGGGAAAACAATAAGGCCAAACTCTCCTTTGTTGAAAACTTATTGGGAGAAAGTGAGAAACTCATGTGGCAGCAATGGCGTACCACGTTCCCAGATGCTTATGCAGAATTAGAAGCCATATCTGATGATCCTCAAAATATCACATCTCAGATCCGTCAAATCATTTTGATGGAAGACCCTTACAGAGGATCAACAGAAGAACAAGACAGAGCATACAGAGATCTCGATAGAATCACATGCGAGGAAACAAAGCATTTATGGCAATTCCTGGAAGACTTTAAGAACCTAGCCATCAAGTCTGGAAGATTATACTTCCCTTCCACAATGGAGAAGTTCTTCGCAAAACTCCCAGTTTCCTTGTCAAAAGAAATCGAAACTGCCTTCAAAGAGAGATACCCCGATTTAACGGCAGGTGTTATCCCATCTATAAAGTACACACATACTTTTGTAGCCGAAATGTGTAGAAAGGCAGCCCTTGCAAAAGAATTAAGGGACTTGTCCCTATGCTCTGCAATTCCTATACCTGGCTATTACAAAAGTAGCAAAAAGAAGTATGGGATAAGGAAGTCCCGAACGTACAAAGGCAAACCTCACAAGGATTCACATGTGAAGCCATTCAAAACAAAATACAAGGATGACAGAGGACGGGTCAAAAAATGCAAGTGTTTCATATGCGGAAGAGAAGGGCATTTTGCTAGAGATTGCAAAAGCAAAGAAGGAAACATAGCAAGAGCATCTGTATATCAGAACATGGAGCTTGATGAAAACTGGGATATAGTCTCAGCAGATTTCGATGATAGTAGTGTTTATAGCATATCAGAAGGAGAAGGTGATGCCAGCAAAACATCAACCTCATTGTCCAAGATACACCAATAGACGAATCTGCACTTATGCTCCATGAGGAGGAATATGACTCAAGTGATGGTGAACAGGGAACTGCTCCAGTCCAGCCGGTAGAAGAAGACACGAAGGGTATGGAAGCTTATTATCCCCCACCAAAAGTAGTAAAATGTACAAAAAAGGCTTATACTGGCATAGGGCAGATTCAGATGATAGTGTGGAAGAATCACCTGACGAGCCATTAACTAACAACGAATTTGAAGGGGAAAGTGAACATTTCGCCTTTATGTTCCATCCTGGATCACCGGCAAAAATAGAAGAAATGGTGAAATTAGCTGGATCGTGGAAACCAATCAAAGAAGTTCCAGAAAAAAGTAAGCAGTGTGAGCATAAATGGGAAGAAAACTTGGTAACAAACTACACGTTATGTTACTATTGTGGAATATACACTACCGTAAATTCAAGAATTCACTGTCCCAAATGCCAACTCACTGCATGCGCTTTGTGTTCAAGAAATTATCTAAAAATCCAAGCAAAAGCCAAGCCGGTGACGGAGATAAAAAGGGAGGTAACGGAGTTTGTTGAAGTAAAATTACTCAAGGAATTACTAGCAAAAAGAGATGAAGATATGAAGCAGTTAGCTCAAGAGATAGCCATGGAAAAAGCCCTTCGACAACTAGAGAAAGAGACAGTCTAAAAAGAAGAAGCGAGTAAGTGGCTCCAAAAAGAGGAAGGCACCCAGCATACAATTGATATGCTAAAAGAAGAAATTCAAAGGCTAAAAGGTGAAAGAAACGAAATCACACGCCTCAAGGAAGAAAGTGTCCAACAGAAACAAAAAATTGAAGAACTAGAAAAACATATTAAAGGCCTAAAAGAAAACAACTATCAACAAAATTTCTCATAATTAGCCAGACCGATGATAGCCACCGAAACAGTTCGTGCCACCGGGACCCATGAAACGTCAAAAACCAGGAAGGTCAATAATCGGCTCTATAATGTAACGGTCGATTTTGTTATACCCGGATGCCCTGAATTTAAAACAAGAGCCATAATTGACACAGGCGCCTCTGCATGCTGTATCAACAAAGGAGTCGTCCCAAAGGAAGCACTTGAAAGCTTAACGCAAAACATCTTCTTCAATGGTTTGAATTCCAGGAAACAAGCGACACATAAATTAAAACCTGGAAATTTTTACATTGAAGGAAACAAATTCAGTATGCCTCTAATTTATGTCTTTGATATGGGCATAACAGAGGGGATAGAAATGCTGATTGGCACAAATTTTATCCGATCAATGAAAGGATGAATACGAATCGAAGGCGATGAAATTACAATCTACAAGAAGCTGACCAGAATCAAGACAACTGGCCAAGCAGAAATTGCTCAAATGGCTATTGAAGAACTGGATTTAGAAGAGCAAGAATACAATGAAATTAATGAAGTAATTTATTTTCATCAGCCATATGGAGAAAAGTTCCGACAACAATTTCAGCCCCTAATTGAAGAATTAAAAGAGCAAGGTTTCATTGGAGAAGAACCATTAAAGTATTGGAAGAAAAACGGTGAAGTATGCAAGCTGGACATTATCAACCCAGATATTACCATACAAGACAAACCGTTAAAACACGTCACCCCAGCCATGGAAGATGCATTTAAAAAACACATAGATGCCTTGCTAAAAATCGGAGCAATAAGACCAAGTAACAGCAGGCATCGAACAATGGCAATGCTGGTAAATTCAGGAACAAGTGTTGATCCAGCCACTGGAAAAGAAACAAAAGGAAAAGAAAGACTGGTATTTAATTATCGAACCTTAAACAATAATACATATAAAGACCGGTACTCTCTACCAGGAATCAACACAATAATCCAAAGAATAAGTAATGCAAAAATCTTCTCCAAATTCGACCTAAAATCCGGGTTCTATCAAGTTGCAATGGAGGAAAGCTCAATACCATGGACAGCGTTTCTTGTTCCAGGCGGATTATATGAATGGGCGGTTATGCCTTTCGGCCTAAAGAATGCACCGGCAATTTTTCAAAGAAAAATGGATAAATGTTTCAGGGAACTGAAAGTTTTATCGCAGTATATATAGACGATATACTGGTCTTTTCAAAGAATGAGCAAGAACACGCAACTCATCTACAGAAAATGCTGCAAATCTGTAGAAAGAATGGTTTGGTGTTATCACCAACAAAAATGAAAATAGGAGTCCCACAAGTGGACTTTCTGGGTGTAGTAATTGGAGAAGGAAAAGTCAAGTTGCAACCCCATATCATCCAGAAAATTGTTTCGTTTGATGAAGAGCAATTAAAAACAAAGAAAGGCTTAAGATCATTCCTTGGTATCCTAAACTATGCTAGACAGCATATCCCAAACCTTGGAAGATTGTTAAGGCCACTTTATGAAAAAACTCAAGCACATGGTGATAAAAGACTGAAAGCATCAGATTATGAATTAATCCATAAGATCAAACAAGAGGTAGAGAGACTTCCGGACCTCGAAGTCCCACCAAAAGATGCTTACATGGTGCTTGAAGTAGATGGATGCATGGAGGGATGGGGAGGAGTTGCTAAGTGGAAACCTAACAGGAGTGACCCAAGAAGTACTGAAAAAGTATGTGCATATGCAAGTGGTAAATTTAACACCATACAGTCCACAATCGATGCAGAAATAAATGCCTGCATAAACACATTGGAGAAATTAAAGATATTCTACCTGGATAAAGAATAAATAACCCTCAGGACAGATTGCCAGGCTATAATATCTTTCTACAACAAAACAAATAGCAATAAAGCCTCGAGAGTACGATGGGCAAAATTCACAGATGCCCTTACCGGAACAAGAGTAAAAATAAACGTTGAACATATCGATGGGAAGGATAATGTACTTGCTGATTCCCTGTCACGACTTGTCAATATTTGTTTTGCAGACGAATGTACAGGAAACCATCAATTGAAGGAACTGGATCAAGCGGCCATGATGATAGCACATGAGACTCTGGAATTCCCTATTACCTATCTCGAGAATATGAAGACTATCTCCGAACAAATCATGAAGATTTCAAACCATTACCAAAAGTCTTCACAAGATCTATCATCAGCATTAAAGAACCAGGAGCCCTGTACAAATCATACCAAGTTAAAGCAGCCCGATCCAGACAAATGCTCAACCCATATTCAACAAATGCCCAAGATCTTGAGTTGGCAGCAGCAAAAGACGCAGTCCAAGCCGTTAGAAATCTACAAGCAATTGTCCAGTACAAAGCCCAAATATGTTTTGGAAAATCAACAAGAGATAATCACTGGGCCGACCAAAAGGAAGACGTTAGAATCCAAAACAGAGAAGCCCGCAAGATTCTCGTCGAACTTGAAGCCCTGGCCCAACGATTGGGACGAAATAATATATGATCCAGGCCCAACACAGTTAGCCCATTTCAACCGAGTAGAAATAAGCCCAGCACAAGAAACCCATGACAGTCCAACAAAAATTGTTCTAGAAGCAGAAAACGTTCTGGAAGAAGTCGTAAGAAATGACGAACGCATCAAAGAGACGGAAGAAAGAGACCCTCGTGGTGGACCCAGCTACTTTTGACAAAGTAATACCGTGTTCCCCGCATCATGAAGAATTATTGCACGAAAGTCTTGTCGTTTGTATGAATCACAGAGCAATGTATTAAAGCATCAATAATGCTCTCTCGAATATTCGAAGATGCCACTGGCATATTCGATCCCTTATGTTCTATATATAGCGTGTTTCAGTTTGTGAGAGACACAGATCACACACATATATCAAAAATCTCTCTCAATCATCCCTGAATCAGTGTGCTTCCGCTTTTATAAATATTCAGGTGTGTTTAATCTTTGTGTTTATAATCTTGTAAAATTTTAATTTCTTGTAAGGTCTTAGTCTTTGAACCTATTGTAAAATTTTAATTTCTTGTAAGGTCTTAGTCTTTGAACCTTCAAGATAAAAACCTGGGAAACCAGATTTTTCTCTTTGGTGGGGAGGAGTTGCTAAGTGGAAACCTAACAGGAGTGACCCAAGAAGTACTGAAAAAGTATGTGCATATGCAAGTGGTAAATTTAACACCATACAGTCCACAATCGATGCAGAAATAAATGCCTGCATAAACACATTGGAGAAATTAAAGATATTCTACCTGGATAAAGAAGAAATAACCCTCAGGACAGATTGCCAGGCTGAGACTATATCCCAGTTTTCATCAAGCTCCATGTTCTGATATACAGATGCTCTTGCTATGTTTCCTTGTTTGCTTTTGCAATCTCTAGCAAAATGCCCTTCTCTTCCGCATAAGAAACACTTGCATTTTTTGACCCGTCCTCTGTCATCCTTGTATTTTGTTTTGAATGGCTTCACATGTGAATCCTTGTGAGGTTTGCCTTTGTACGTTCGGGACTTCCTTATCCCATACTTCTTTTTGCTTCTTCATTGCACGTCGAACAAGTACAGACATCAAATGGATTATGAGTCTCTTCAAAGAAAATTCCAATGAAATGTTCCTCCTCTTCTAAATGACCATTATCTGTAATTTCTCTGTCATTGACATCAACTGAATATCTTGGTGGTTGTGGTACTCTCAGATAGTTTTCAAACCTCAGGCTGACTGATCGGTTGAGCCTATCGTTTACCGCTACTCTAGCAGGAACTCTGACTGTAATGTTGTCAGCTGGTTGTAAATTCCAGCTTCTTCCTTGGAGTTCTTCTATCGTCCTGCGTTCGCCGGGGATGGCTGTGATTCCGGTCGTGGTTAAGTGATCAACTACGTTTGATACACTGTATTCGAAGCCTGTATAACTTGTGTTTGATAGTCGTCCTATCAAGGCCATTGTTATGAGCAGGTTACTATCTCCTCCTTGCCATGCGTCATATCCATGTGTCTGGATTGCAACTTGTATATGGTGATGAAAGTCGTTAATACTTATCATCATATCAGGAAACATATACACCGGTTGTGTTCCTGATGACAAATCGACCTCCATAGTACCAATTATTTGGGTACTGTCTTCCCACCGTGTGTCTCTTAAGACAACCAGGGCATTTGTTCCGACGTTTCTCCTGTGGAGTGCATGTATCCGAATCATAAAGATTCCGATATGCACATGTTGTAATCCTGTCCTTTGCAGCTGTTCATAACTCCGTTGATTGCATAATTCAAGGTTTATCTGATTTCCTTCTATGCAGAGTATTCGTTGTTCCGAATAATGCTGATACACTTTATGATTGGTTGTATCATTATTATTAGAGTATAATACTTCTGCGGGTACTTCTGCGGGTACCAGGCTGGCTCGTCTTTGTCTGGAGATTTCCAGCTGTCTTTCTGGGCTTAAAGTTGACTCAAGAGTCCTTCGATACCTTTGGCTGGCCCGTCGCAGTCCCCGACTTACGTTGTAACGATGTCGTGCTATTTGTTGATAGCCTCTTATCTGATCTTCCTGTAATGGAAGCTCAGTTTGTGTTGCAGTAGTACTTCTATTTAGGACACTGGGTCTTTGAGTACTCATTTGGTCTTCTCCTTGTTATATTGTTCTCTATATGGCTGATGAAAATAAATTACTTCATTAATTTCATTGTATTCTTGCTCTTCTAATTCCAGTTCTTCAAGTGCTTCCTTTGGGACGACTCCTTTGTTGATACAGCATGCAGAGGCACCTGTGTCAATTATGACTCTTGTTTTAAATTCAGGGCATCCGGGTATAACAAACTCGACCGTTACATTATAGAGCCGATTATTGTACCGTATTAGAGGCGAAAAGCGACCAAATGAAGCTTCTTAGTAATTAGGAGCATGATCTATGCTCAAATATGTACTAGCCTTCATATCTCTTATTTAATAAGAATGTTTGGTTGATTAAAGTAAACCTCTAGTTTAGACTATTAGAAAGCGTCTAAGAGGTATTAAAACGCTAGCAAAAAAACCACTAGATCATGACTTTAAAGAAGACATACTTCTAAAATCGTGAGTTACCCTCATAATGACTTTGCACAATATTAAAATGACAATAAATCAACTTTAGAACATATATTTTTTTGCCATCAAGTGGGAATATATCTTAAACGAATCATAAATATAAGTTCAAAGCCCTAGAGTGAACCTTGTTCATTTTGATGTGCATGTTTGTGGTTCGAGATAAAAAAGAGACTGGGTATCTTGGTAAAGCCTAAAGAGTAACCTCTCACATAATGGGCCTGAAGTTATTCAAGGTGGACATGTTAGGGTCTGGGATAAAACATGAGTTTTCAACATCAACCATGAATGATATTGGGAATCATAGCATGTTACCATGCAATATAATATGTCTCCTATTTTGCTGGCAGGGTTTTATTGCTATATTAGAATGGTGATAGATTTTTATCTCAGCAACAAATACTAATGTGATTGAAAAGTAGTGAAAGAAAATAGTATAACCTATATTCTATATCTCTATTATAAATGAACAATTTTTTCTTATAACATAAGTATTTGAAACCTACAATTCTTCAATTTCAACCTAAGATAATTAATTAATTAATGTAAATAAGTTATTAAATATGGATATTTATATTTGAAACTTCTAGATTCCCAACTTCTAACATTATTTAATTTATTAAATTAATAAATTTAAAATATTACTAGATTAATGGTAGATTTTTTGAGTTATTAATAAAAAGTTGAAGTGTGATAAATATAAAATCAAAACCGAAGTATCAAATTAACTATAACATCTAAAAACTATTTTTATAATATTTGAAAATCTTCCAAAATGAGTTATAAATCAATTAAAAATAATAGTAAAAAGATATAAAATTATAAATTATATTATGTTAACTTATAAATAATTCGTTAGCAGAAGTTATTGAATGACACTCTGATGCATATTTATCTTATAATATCTTTCTAAATAGTTATAATTTTATACATCAGCTTACTATAAGAACTAGTATTTCATAGGAATTGTTAATAATATAACTATTTCCAATAACGTGTATTTATTAAAATTTTGACTACATCATTTTATTTTTTCTACAAATGGGTAGTTTTATAATACATCTAACAGGTCAAATGTTAGCTGATACACATTTACAAAAGGTCTACCATCGAAGTAGATTCGATAGTGTTTAAGTAGATGCGGATAACTCTGAAGCTATGCAACTTGCTGTGTTCTTGTACCGGGCCCACAGTTTTGTTTTGTTTTGTTTTGATTAAGACATCTTTTGTATTATTATGGATAAAGACCACACATACAACAATAGATGATAAGGTAGTTAAAATTTTATTCTATAGATGTGTATGCATTAACCTTTCTAAAAAAAAGTTAATTTTTCTTATAATGAGTCTACGTGAATTTAGCTAACATTTTGAAAAAAAAATAGGGTTAATAACATAAAAACCACTATAGTTTGCCCAAAATTCCGGTTTAACCACTATATTTTATTTTGTTCCATTAAAACCACTCATACTTTCAAAAAATTTCATATTGACCACTGTTCATTTTATTTTATAATTTTTAAGCATTATTTTCTTCAAAATATTATGTGAAAAGTTTCTTATCGAAATTTGAAGCAAATATTGAAACTTCATTGCAGTGAAAATAATACATAAAGTTGTCTACATGTGATTTTGATCTTCGTAAGTGCAGCTTTTCGGCCACTTTATGAATGCATAGGATATCCAAATGAATCAACTTAATTTTGAATGTGACGAGGGTAAAAAGTGTTCCGAGTTGACGACAAAAAATTTTGACTTTTATTTGTTATAGTGGTCGTAATGTATATTTTTTAAAATATGAGTGGTTTTTACGAATTTTTTTGAAAGTATGAGTGGTTTTTTTAGAACAAAAAAAAAATATAGTGCTTAAACCGAATTTTGGCCAAACTACAGTGGTTTTTATGTTATTAGCCCAAAAAAATATGACATTTATAAATATTTGATTAATTTTAATTCGACAATTGTTATTAAAAAGGTAATTTAAAAAACAATTTATTGTAGTTCAACATTACAAGCATGGGTATGATCTATGAGAAATGGGAAGTGAATTGTATACAACAATTTTTATCCATAAACAATAATTTATGTTTTAAAGGATTGTACAATATATTTTAAACATATGTAATTATTGTGTAGGAATAAAAATTTGTTATGTAAAAAACTAAAAGTCACTTCCCACAATAAATTAATGAAAAGATCCTAACACGTCCTTTAAATATCTGCATCACGAATTAAACTCAAACTTTTGGGTGCATGTGAACAAATTGGAACATTAAATACACCACTCGAGGTACAGCTGATTGTTACACTTATCAAAATTCAATGTTTGATTTAACAATTATTTATTAGAGTACTTAAACGGCAATATATTTCAATAAACAAAACTAAGAAACAAATTGCAGAAAAAAAAAAAAAAAAAAAAAAAAGCCTGTTTCATAATCCAGTAATTAATAATTAGTTAAATAAGAATGTTTTGACACAATAAACACATATTTTTCTATGTCAAATAAACATTTAAAGTATATTACTTTTTGGGAATGGAGAGTGACATTTATCAAACCAAATCAACATTATTAGTATTTTATCTAGCAAAAGGTAACTTTGAACTGAATATCTGTGAACAAAAGACCACATTTATCTTATACAAATATATATTTGGATAAAAAGATTGGCAAACATATAAACAAAAAATTCTTAATTTGTGTTTTATCTGTGAAACTTCTAAAACGGTATTATGCAATATTTAACCCCTTTTGCATATATAATCTCATATTAACTTTCTAGACAAGCACCTTCTATTTCTTTCCATTACAACATTGTACTTCACAATTATCTTAAGAAATTCTACTTTAAATAATCTACCCAATTATAGCATTGTACTTTCATATTTTTTTTCTTATTAAGAACATTATATTTTTAAAAATCCACCCAAGTATGGCGGTGAAAATAGTTTGTATTTATAATGGGTAGATTTTTTAAAAGGTAATGCAATAATAGGAACAAATGAAAAAAAAAAAAAAAAAGATGTTATAAATAACAATTAAGGGAAGTACATTCTTACTTTTTGTATATTATTAAAACCTTTTTTAAATGGAAAATGACAAAACTCAAAAATTAGCAACTTCTAGACATAAAAACCGATTTTTAATGAGAAAGAATAAACTTTCAAAGACACCACACATGTACAAATTAGCTTTTTAGAGTACCAAATTGATTTAAATCAGAAAAAAAAAAGTTCGTAGTAGACATAGAACTTAAGTTTAAAGATAGAAAGGTAATCCTGTTTTCAAAACTATAACTTCCAATAAATCAGAGCAACGTACAACTTTAAACCATGAGTGTACAAGTCAATATTGCATGATTGCTCTAGATATGGTCATTTAAGCTTTGGAAAAAGGACTTACCAATATATATAATTTTTAGGAAAATATCATCTATGGTGCCTCCCTTGAAAATTGCCTTTATTCTTGGCAATGAAACCATTCTTTGGCTTTGGTATCTCATGAATATCCATCACTTGTATTGTCCTTTGCTTTTTTGCTTCAGGAAACACAAATATACACAAATGTTGGGGTCAGTCAAAGTTTGACTATATGGAAAAAAAATAGCAACGTACTTTCATTTATTGTGTGTATTATAGCATCATACTTTTATTTCTTTCTATAAAAGCATTGTACTTTTGAAAAATCTACCAAATTACAATAATATTATTGAAATAAAAAGCAATTTTATCTGATAAAATTGAGAAAATGAATCAAAGTATAATGTTCTAATAAGAAAATTTTGAAAGTATAATTGGGTATATTTTTGTTAGTACAATGCCTTAATAATTATAAAATAAAAATAAATAAATAAATAACTGAAAGTAAAATGTTGTAATAGAAAGAAATGAAAGTGGGATGCTATAAAACACAAGTAATTGGAAGTATTTTGCTATTTATTGCATTTATCCCTTTTTTCTAATTAGAGCATTGTACTTTGAAAAGTACAATTATAGCATTGTACTTTTGTTTTTTTTTTTTTTTTTTTTTTTTTGTTATTGGGACATTATACTTTAAAAAATCTACCGATTATAGCGGTGAAAATCGCTTTTCATTTGGATGACATTGCTAGATTAGGTTAGAAGCAAATAAAAAATATGAATTTATAATAGATATTCAAGGGAAATCTCCAATAAAGTCTCAATATTTTGGCTCAGTTTATGAAAAGGTCCTAAATTAATTTTTATTAACAAAAAGTCCCAAATTAATTTTTATTAACAAAAAAGAACAAAAAACCGGCTAATGTTGGGACTTTTCCGTAATCTGTGCGAAAATATTAGGACTTTATTGAAGATAAAACATGTAGTTTCTGTCCTTTTTGTTAATAAAAATTAATTTGGGAATTTTTTGTTAATAAAAATTAATTTAGGACTTTTTCATAAACTGAGCCAAAATATTGGGACTTTAATGAAGATTTCCCGATATTTAATGTAGATATGTTGCTACTTTTCTTGCATTTAATATTCTATAAAAAATAAACCGAAATGTAAAAAAAATAAATAAAGATCAAACAAACCATTTTGGGCCTCTTGGTAGTTCTCTTGAAGCCGCTTTCTAGCTGATGCCAGCCTGTCAGGATCAATGTTTTGCTCCTTGCGTGGTCGCTATGAGAATCCCAAGTAACTTGTAAGCTAAGTTTAAAATAAGACTAAACACAAGAAATAGCAACGTACTTTCATATATTCATTTATTATAGCATCTTGCTTTCATTTTCAACTTTTTTTTGTAAATAAAAAATTCTACCCAATTATAGCATTGACTTCTATACGCGTTCTAATTAGGACAATGTACTTTGAATATTTTACTATAATTTGGTCGACTTTTCAGAGTACAATGTTGTAATAGAAAAAAAAAAGTACATTTCGATAATAAAACAAATAAATGAAAGTACGTTGCTATTTCTTGCATTGAACCGTTCAAAATATGTGAAAGAGTAGGATTTACATTTTGAGGAATAGAAGCAGAAGCATTCATGGCAGAATGGGATTGGGGTACGGGATTTCTCTTGGGAACCACATTTTTTTGCCTCATTTCTGGTTCAGTATTATTCCTTTCAAATCCAGGACTCCAATCTATACATTGATTTCATTTTGGTTATGAATTTATCAAAAGATTATACTCCAAAGAGAATTTGATGAGTTGAATTGGATTCGATACTTAACTGTGAGGATTTGGAGAGTAGCCGAAATCAGGGCCCTGTAGGAAAACTTGAATTATAAAATGATCATGCTTCAAAGAAAGCAAAACTCTTAGATTCTCTGTTTCACCTGTTGTTGACCGTTTTGTGATTTCCTTTGTACATTTTGCATTACAGGCGAGTCTCCATCTGCAAGCATCCAGTGAATTAAATTGAAGCTGAATGAGATGATTGTTGTGAGAAGTGTTAACTGTTACCTGTTAGAGAAGAATGTTGAAGATCGGTGTGTGTAGAACCAACCCACTCATCCACTAATTCTTTCCATTTTCTGTAAGAATGAAAAACAACATAAACATGGGGTGGAAAAGTTGTATTGACTTAATAATAGGCTTTCCGTATTTGTTTGTTTGAAATGACTAACCTCACAAGGTGCTTCACTAGTGTTCTTACTTCGCTTGATGGATGCTTACGCAGTCGATTCACATGCCTTCCTATATCAGTTTCCTGAATTGAATTTGAAATATTAGCGTTAAATTCATGTCGGTTTGTTCGAGTATTTGATTCGTTGGAAGATTAAGCTAAAAGGTATAGAGAATGTTTCGTTTACCTTAAGGCCTTTGAACGTTAGATCCATGTCGGCAAGGGTTTGAAGCAACTCAACGACGGATTCGTCAGTCTAATACATGATGTTAATCAACAACGGAAAAATTAATATGAGAATTTGAGTAAAGACTTTATTGGAGTTAAATCAGCTACGAATGAAACCTGGTGTGGATCTTCGAGCTGTTCTTTGATCCTGAGAATTTTGGTCTGCTCATCATCGAATAACCCCCCGTACGGATCTGGTTCTTCGTCTTCTTCGTCATCTTGAGGAATCGACTGCGGAGTTAAAGGAGAATCACCTCCTCCTTCATCGTCGTCTACCTCTTTTGTTATCGTCCGAACGATGCCATTTGACTGCTGCTGAGGAATTACATTCACGTCACAATTGCGACACTGCTGCTGCGCATAAAGTCGCTCTACAATTCCGTCTCTACGATGCTTGAGCTCGCCGGCAAAATCCGTTGAAGCTACAGTAATCGCCGTATCAATGATTCCCCAAACATCCAGTCCTGAACTCGATAAAATCGACCTAAATTCATCCAAATCCATCTAAAACCACACTAATACACACACACCCCACGACGACTGTATCAAGAACTAACTAAAGCACACAAACTATGAGATCTGCATAATCAAAAAATGCATAAACGCCATATCAGGAAACAATGAACGGCCGGCAGGCGGCAGCCGTCGACGATCACTGAAAAACAGAATCCGATCGCCTAACAAGAATTCAACAAGTAGAAAACTAATTATAAGAAGAAAAAACAGATCTCAACGTAAAGATTTAACAAAAATTCAACAAGGAAATCAAACGATTCAATATACGAGGATCAAGTGGCTGTTAGGTATTAAGAAATTAGGTTTATTCGGATAAATTTTTAAGTATTAGCGCCCATATACATATTATAATGTATGCTTGAGAGTTGAGCGAAAAGGTGTGGGGTCCTTCCACTCATTCCGTTATCCTTTTCACCTTTTATACACTTTCATGTTCTTTGCCTGTGTTGTTGTATGATGCATGTATCTTCTTCTTTGTTTGTACTTTTGAAGTTTATATTATGATGTTCTGAAACATTTTGGAATTGTGTATTATACTTATTTTTATATCAAAGTATTTCTTTATTTTCATTGATGAAATTTTTCTTAAACTGTTTATTTGTTAAAAAAATAAAAGTGCTATAAATACCCTCATTTCATTTTAAACCCTCTGAATTGATTATCAAATTTGTTTTATTTCAATTTTGTCTTTTGTTGTCTTTTCATTTATTATTTTTATTTTTATTTTTATTATTATTATTATTATTATTAGTATTATCTTTTATAAAATTATAACCGTTCGTATTTATTGATAATCCAATATTTTCTTTTTTGTCATTCGAATTTATTCAGTCGTTTATAAACTAATTGGTTGTACGTATAATTTATTATTTATAAAATCTTTCGGGTTTATATCGTTTGTTGGTAATCGAAATTCACGTTATTATTAGTCGGAAACCGTCATTTTTTATCCGTCGACCCAGTTGTACACCATATCCGTTTGTCCAGGATTGTGCGTGCTCAGAACATTCTGCTGAATAGAAAACATTGTATAGTGCTCGACTAAATATTTATGTTCGTTATCCATATAACGCACCGTGCAATTGTAATATTGGATCAAATTTTGCATTGATATTATTATTTATATTGTTATTTTTTATACATTCGTTCAACCATTTTGATATAAGTTGACATAATTTTATAAAATTATAAAGGTCGTTCGTTGTGTCGTAATTACTTTAAAAAAATTATTGTTTTATTTTTACTAAAACGTAAAAATTATAAAAGCTAAATTCATTAATTCGACATTTGGTCAAATTGACATAACCATTTTGATATAATTTGACATACTTTTATAAAATTATAAACGTTGTTCGTTGTGTCGTAATTACTTAAAAAACTATTGTTTATTGTTATTAAAATGTAAAAATTATAAAAGTTAAATTCATTATTATTATTTTTTTAATAATAATAATAATAATAAATCAAAATATATTAATAAAATAAAAAGAAAATGAAAATGAAAATGACAACAAACAAACAAAATAGACAAAACAACAAAAAGAAAAACAACAAAAAACAAAAAATCAAATCAGAAGTGGTGTAACTAGACTATAGGAGGGGTATGTATAAAATCATCATTTATATTTAATGTGACTATTCACCAGTATCATCTTTTGTTACGATTTATAAAATGATTCTTTTAGTTTTGATATTTATTTAGTTACATACAGTAAAGTGTTTTAAGTGCTTGTATGATAATATTTTATAAATATTTATTGACTTGAATAAGTGCTTTTAATAAATTAGTTTTTTCTTACTTATTGATTTATTATTTATTTATTTTTTTGATAAGTCATTTTCCTATTACGTTTAGATACTAGACAAGTTAAATCAAGAGAAAATGACAAAAATAGCCTAATCTCATAAGGTTTTTTCTCAAAACAGCACTTTTGAATGGGTATTCCCAAAATAGCCAAGGAAAACACAGTTGGCAGCCATGGGCTGCGTTTTCCTCTCACCAACTGTGTTTTCCTCCCTCCCAAGCACCACCTGCGTTTTCCTCTCACAAACTGTGTTTTCCTCTCACCAACTGTGTTTTCCTCCTTGTGTTTTTGGTGGTTCATGGGTTTTCCTCTCACCAACTGTGTTTTCCTCCCACTAATTGTGTTTTCCTCTCACCAACTGTGTTTTCCTCTCACCATCTGCGATTTCCTCCCTTGTGTTCTTGAGATTCTTGGTGGTTCATGGGTTTAGTTGAAAATTTTGCGTTTTAATTGTTAAGGTTTTTCGGAAAAAAAACAACGTTAGTATGAATCATATATGCATTGCGTTTTAATTGTTAAGGTTTTTCGGAAAAAAAAACCGACCAAAACGCAGCCCATGGCATTATCTGTGAAATGCTCAGAGGAAAACACAGTCCATGTCATTATCTGTGAAATGCTAAGAGGAAAACACAGATGAAGGCCCTCATCTGCGTTTTCCTCTTGAGGAAAACGCAGATGAGGGCCTTCATCTGTGTTTTCCTCTGAGCATTTCACAGATAATGCCCCTTGGCTGCGTTTTCCTCAAGAGGATTTCGCAGATAAGTCCATTGGCTGCGTTTTCCTCTCTAGGAACTGTGTTTTCCTCTCTCAAATTCATAAACCCCATATTTTTATGCATTAAAGGCTTGTACGTTACGTATAATATTTTGTACATTCATTCATCTAACCCTTAAAACAATAATTAATACATAAAGACAACATCAAATTTGAGACTTACCTGTTTACATGAAGAGAAATCTTGCGAAGCCATTTCAGAGCGTTTCTCGTATACGGTATCGAAAAATTTGACGTTTTTTTCCCCCGATTTATATATTTGGGCTGATGGGCCGGTAGCCAACGAAAACACAGCCCATCACAAGGAAAACGCAGCCCATATAGAGCAAATCGCAGCCCATATAGAGCAAATCGCAGTCCATGGGAGGAAAACACAGCCCGTGGCTGCCAACTGTGTTTTCCTTGGCTATTTTGAGGAATGCCCATTAATTTATGCTGTTTTGAGGAAAACTCTTATGGGATTAGGCTATTTTTGTCATTTTCTCTTAAATCAAACATTTATTAAAATTCTGTTTTAATATCGGATTAATCAATAAACACTTTCAATATTGAAAGTATAAATGGTTTTAAATAAGCAATCCCAAACCACAATAGCATGTTTAATTAGAACATCACTAGTATTTATATTTTAATTCAAAAATATGGCCAACAGAAAAGTTAAAGATACAAAATAACAACATATAACTGTAATAATATTATTAAAAATCTGAATAATCCATATATTACAAAAGAAAATAGACAAATATGATAAGGATTGGTTATCGTGTATATCTGTTTTACATCAAAATAATAGAAAAGGATAATGCAATATGTTGAAGACGCCATTATGAAAACAAAAGAAATAAAATAACACCCTGATTTTAACTAATTTTTATTTTAAAGAATTTATTTTTGACGAAAAATAATAATTTATATTTTTGTTGTTTTCATTTTGAGACAAACAATTACCAAATAAAGTAATCTATTCTTTACGGAAAAACAAAAAGACATCCTTGTAAAACATTACTATTTTTGCAAAGCAGTACAAGTAACATATAAGCTAATTATATAAAATTACTATGAGAGTCCATGATTTATAAATATCTATAATTTTGTTGTCGTTTTCGATACAAACAATCGGAATATTATAGACCGTCAAATGTAATAATTTTCTATTTTCATTTTTTGATAATTTCAGGGCTAAAACATTTCGACAAGTGTCGTTATCGTTAAATATAATAATTTAAAGTTGTTCAATTATTTCATGAATTGATATATTTAAACTCATTATTGACTTTTACTTTTGTATTTGGTAACTCGGGGAAAGAGCATTAGACAACATGTCGTTATCTGTGGATTCATTTAATTATTTGGATTCTACACTCGCTTCACGAAATGATACACAACAATTTCAGATCTTGACAATTTTTTAATAACGTAATTGCATAAAGAGGAGACTAGGAGTTATCTAAGAAAAAGTTAAAAATAATCAAAGCTTATAAATTTTTGTAACAAAACTATCTAAATGACCAAAATAATCAAAGAAACGGCAGCAAACCCTATCTAATAATACACTTAGGAGAAAAGGACAAAAATAATTAAAACTTATACAATTTTATCACAAAACAACCAAATTATACCCAAATGACCAAAATAGTCAGAGAAATCGCAACTGCCTTTTGGCCAGATACGAAATTGATGAGATAGCGTGCACTTTTAGTTGTGTATAAATTTTTTTCTTTTTGCTTATTTTGGACCGTTGGGAAATCGTAGTGGGCTGTGATTTTTTCTGGCCCCAACTACGATTTTTCCTTCGACCAACTACGATTTTGGGCGGTTTTTACCGTTTAGGGGTAGGGTTTAAAGTTCAGGTTGTACGACACTTTTTCTCACATAAGCCATATGATTTCTAACATTTTGACTACGAAAAAGTTTGATTACGATTTTTGACACTTTGACCACGAAAAGTAGAAGTTTGAATGGGAAAAAGTAATTTATACGTATTAGATAAGAAAAAAAAACAATATGTTTATTCCTTTCAACTATTAAAGAGAGAGGGAGAGATGGAGATGAGTTCACAGTCTAATAAGTTATTTGTTGTTGTTTGCAATGTCAGGAGGTGGGAGATTGCTGATGATCAACCAAAATATGATAGACTGTTTGTTAAGAAATAAGAATTATGGTTTACAATTTTTGGATTCCATAAATTATTTGAATTTATTCAATTTGGTGAAAAGAAAATTTGGTTTGATAGATAAATAAGATATTACTTTGTTTTTCCAACATCCAGAAATGTTTTATATTATTGACATCATTGATGATGGTGATATTTCTCACATGTCAATATGAGTCAGAATGTTGCAAATGTTGTGCATTTGTATGTGGTTGAATGTGATTGAGATAACTGAGGCAGCGGGAGAGGAAAAGGCTCTAATAAGAATAGATCTAACGAGCTATGAAGCAACAATATGATAGGTAATTGCATCTCTCCTATTGTACATCGGTATCATAGCCATCCATAATATGGTATTATTCCTGAAAAGATAGTGCAAGCACCAATTCATTAAGTTGGTCCTACAAATATTAAGTATGTCGGTGACGATTATGTTGGTGGATATGACACCATTCCAAAATCTATGGTGAATCAATTGGGTCAGTATTTAGGTATTGATGATGTTGGCACCGTTCTAGAAACCAACCTTCTTTAGAATGATGCCACCATTCCAGAAACCAACCCAATTCTGAACGATATGGCAAAAAAGAAAGTGATTCTAATGAAGGATTGTCTAATGATGACAATACAAATAGGCATACAAACACCTTATTGTATGATATGCCATATACCTTTTTGTCCGAGGTCGATTCATGTAGAGACGACATCACACAGCTAACACCTAAGTCAACAAATTAGAATCATAACACAAATTTGATTTACAATAAGCACTTGGAGTGAAAGCCATTGAGGAAGGTCTTCAGTTAGAATAATCACGTCAACCAAAGAAAGATTGGAGGTTCTTTGTTGCAAAGAAAATTGTTCTTGGTATTTTAAGGCTTATGTAGTAAAAAACATGCTAAAACTTTCCAAGTTAGGAAATTGTTGACGAACACACATGCTTGTCTACACAATTGAACACGAACCATCTTCAAGCCAACATAAAAAATGTTGGTCACTTAGTTTCAGAGGTTATGGCTGGAAATCACAATAGAGTGTACCGAGGCAGTAACATAGTAAGTGATATACACTCAAAGTATAAGATTGATATTACCTACAAACAGGCATGACGAGCAAAAGAATATGACATCCAACTATCAAAGGGAACACAAGAGAGTTCTTTTCCTCGACTCTCAGCTACCACAACTTGGTTAAGCATAATCCTAGCACAGTCACACACATTTAAAACCGATGATGAGGATCTCTTTCAGTTCTTATATGTTTCTCTTGGTTTCTCGGTAAGCTCTCATTATTCATAATTTAAGTTTGAATGTATTATAATTTCCAAATAACTTTTTGTATGTTTGAAATTTTTGTAGATAGTTCATTTCTTAACTACTATAGGATAACGATAGTAACCGATGCTGCCACCGAAAGGGGGATTTTAAGGTTACCATGTTACTTGTGTGTGGCTATGGATGGTAACAACCAAATATTACCAATTTCATATAGATTATGCTAAAATAGGTGTACAAATTAATAGACCCAGTCCTACAGAACTGAAAGATTGTATAGGTGATTCACCATATCATACATTCATTTTTTATAGGGCTCCATCGATAGTAGTTGCCCTTGACAACGTATTTCCTAATGCCCATCATGGAATATGTTGTCACCATTTGTACATGAACATAACAACCAAATTTGGGAAAAATATAAAGACATAGGCTATGTTCTGCCTGGCTTGCACCAGTATTTAAACTACATCATACAAGATGTTATCAACATAGATACATACAGACGTCCCCACGGACCGAGTCGGGTATTACAATTACCAAACCATAATGTCAACTACAAAGTGAACATGCACTGAGTCATATATGTCTCAGGCACATGCTTACCCCTATCACTGCTGCAAGTACATATAAAACAACACGCAACACAAAGATTAAGCTTACAAAAGCTCAGTGAGTAATCTTCTTGCCAGACACAATCATACACATATATCAGCTTATAAGATAATGGCAATTATAACCAAACAAAACCACAATAATCAGGCCTTTCAACTCACGTGCCAGCATTTTAATTTATTAGTCATAATGACTGTAAGTCTATTGAATAACTTAATCCCATCACCATCTACGCAGCCACTAAGGCACACACACTAGCCAAATGAATAACTATCCCGCCACCTAGGTATACACACGCGCCAACTATATAAACACATGCAATTCTCCCTAAGATATCACACAGGTGGTCGACTCACTAGGTGGTTGGTTTCCCGGGTGGTCTACTCATTAGGTGATCGGATCCCCATGGGTGGTCGGCCCAACTGCCAACACTGCCTGCACAACTGACACTATCTATTCTGTAAACACTGCCTGTTTTGCCAACACCGATATGTCAACACTGCTTGCTCTTAGGGTGGTCGGTTCAGCTGCCAACACTGCCCTACCTTCTAGGTGGTCAGCTCTGCCCTACCATCCGGGTGATCAGCTCTATGGACAACACTGCCCACAGTACCAATCATAATTTACTACACATATTGTCTCATTCACTAGCTATACACAGCCACAATGTAATGGCCCAAATTTTCAACCTAAATTTTCTTTATTTTAATATAAATCATAATCTAATTTTAATTAGAAAATCATATTCAATTACATCAGAGTAAATGTTTGTCCCAAAACCATATGATAAAATCTAAATATAAAATGATGTAGCGAAAGTTTCAAAACATGAGATGCACTGCCGTCACGTCGGGATCCTTTCCTTTAATAACTGAAGTAACTGAAAAGTGTGTAAATCAACGGGTATGCATAAAGTTTGGTGAGTTCCCCAAATACCATACATGCAACACAAATTAACTGATGCCGTTACTAATAAAGTGAATTCTATTGTCCATACAAAGCTTTTGAAATGCCAATAGGAGAGAATATATATATATATATATATATATATATATATATATATATATATATATATATATATATATATATATATATATATATATATATATATATATATATATATATATATATATATACACACACGCTATCCTAATAAATGAAAATCTACATGACACTTGTCCTCTCCTCAGCCATTTTGCCACATGTCAACTTATTAGGATGTTAATGCCATGTGCATCCTATTTGGAAGCATCCTTGCATGCGTGTTTCAGTTACATTCATTGGAAACGGTTGAAATCGTTGACATTAAATTTCAAATTAATTGTTTCCGAATCCTATGCCATTAATCTCGGTATCTGAACAATCGTATGTCTCCGAACTCCCTTCCTTTATTCTCGATCGCCTACACAACACTTCGAGAAATCTCATCGCTCTTAAGAAAACCAGGCTTCACAAGATGAAGAAGGCGTTCCCCTACAACACTTCGAGAAATCTCAATTTTGAGAATGCTCTCCCGTAATCCTCATGTTGTCAAGTACGTGAATATCGTTAACACATAATTTGCAATTACATTACTAGGGTTTCATGGCTATACTTCCGTGTTACCACAAATTTACAATTACTATTTGTTGATTCCAAATGCTCGAACCTGATTTGTTTAACTTCTACCTGATCATTAACAGTCCTACAAGGGATTGATGGATTAAAACACTTCATATTGCTTATTTCCAGATTTGTTATTGTCACGGCATTGTGTTTTCTAGGGCTTACACTTTCTTTACAAGAATAAAGAATCAATTTAGATTCATATGTAACCATGTTTAAAAGTTTTAACAAGGGTTCTTACTATACTAATAAGGTTTCTTATCTTCTAAGGTGTCATTGTAGATTTTTACTCTAAAGTGGTGCATTTGTGTATCAAATGGGAAATTGGAAGCAATATTCTTAACTGTTAAAAGTCAAATGCCTACAATATCACAATTGATCTAATAAGTAGACTGATGAAAGAAAATGAAGTGGAAATGGTAGGTATCAATTAAAGGAAGGTGCTGCAAACGTTTTAAACAAATTCCGTTCAAGATCAAATTTTATTAGATTAAAACAGATTGTTGATGAATGAGAATAATTATAATCATAAGCCAAAGACTCCTTAATGATATCAATTACTATTTGATATTTTGGTTAAATTTTGAAAAGTATATTTTATTTTGAACTGTAATGATATTTTTGATCAACTTTAAACTTTGAAGTATACATCCAATAGCAGAAAAACTGGGACACTGGGTTACTAAAATTAAATATCCAACAACTAAAGTCAATTCAAGCCAATTTTTAATTGAATCAGTTTGGTTTCATTGGTTGTATTAATTGAAATAGGTCACAATGGAGAAGTGATGCCCTTATCTAGTTCTATATAGCAAGACTTGTCCATTCAATGAATGGATATTAACTTTAAGGTAAAATTAATATATTAAACCATCTTAAAGGTGAGCAAGAATACTGAAAATATTGAACCGAACAGGTACAGATCCCGAACTGTATGTTATTAATCGGGTCGGTATTCGATCCCTCAAATTTCCACTTTTCGGTTCTCGATGTTATTGGGTATGGTGCTCTTGGGTCCAGGTAAAAAGTGATACCCGTAATAGTACTACAATTCGAATGGTCCCAACTTTGTAACACTTAATTGTTGCTACTTATGATAAAAGTGTCGCTATTGTTTCAACTGGGCTGATTCTTTTTGTTATGCATTATTGCTGTCTAAACTTAGAACCTCTGTTTTGTTCTACTTAAGCCCGAGTTCTATAACATCATACTTGAGTTGTTGCACATAGAAAATTGATATTGGGATGAGATTGGTATCAAAATACCGATACCAATACTGAAACAAAACTGGAACCATATGTCACCTATCAGTTCGGTAATTGATTCCTATAAAATCCATATATGGTTTTGGTATAGTTTGCATTCATTTCATCAGCCAAAACTAACAAAAATGCACAAATCAAAACGAAACTATAACAAAATCGGATTGGGCATCATGTCTTGTTAATGTTGGTTAATAAGAGGATTTGACTTTGTTAGAAATGTGATTAGGTGATATAAAATTTGCAAAGATCGGATGAGGTTTTTCGTAAGTCGACTTTTTCTTCGGTTTCGGTTTGGTTTTTGCTTGAATCTGGCCGCTTTTAGCGGTGGGTTAATATTGAAAAAGATTCAAGAACACTTTTGAGGTTTTATCTTGAGAAAAGATGATGGGCCAGAACAGTCATTTCACTTTAGACATAACATCCATTTATTAACAAAAAGAATCATTTTAAGAACCACATTTGTGCAACAAATGGAACATGTAGACGTATTCCATGACTTTTGACACAACACACCAGTTTTGATTTTATATAAACACATGCACCAAAATGACAAGTTAGTAAATGATATATTTTCAAAGGGAAATCAGGAGCATATTGATCTTATGCAAGTTATGTAAAATACTTGGATACAATTCAACCTACTAATTCACGCATACGCAACATAAATTAAATATAAATGTTGCTGGTCCAGAATAGTCAAAACGCAAACATCCACTTTTATTCAGAATTGAATATCTTGAAGTGAGCATAGCAACACCATCATAATTTATAAACGTAAACAAATGATTTGTAACTTTATATGCATGTCCGCCCGATAAATGTTGAAACTGAATGACAATAACTTTATTGGTGAACTTCCTCGAGAATTAGAAATTAACGAGATTTAAATCTCTTAGATGTGGGTGATAATAAATTCTCTAGAAATATACCGGAATGGATCGGAGAAAAACTTACACACTTGATAAAGTTTTAAGTTTAGGAAAAAATAACTTCAATGAAAGAATTCCTCGATCATTGTGCAAAGCTTCAAATCTTCAGATTTTAAATGTTGCATTAAACATTACAAGAACCATCCCTCATTGTCTAAGAAAGTGCATGCGACGGATCTATGTTCCTATATTGATGGATCTGCAAGAGTCTTCAAATGATTTTTCTCGCATTCAACTGTCCTAGAAAATGAGGGATGGTTCTTACTAAAAAGTTGTATGCAACATCTAAAACTTGAAGTTTTGCACAAAGAGCAAAGAATTCTTTACGCGAAATTATGTTCATCTAATCTCAAACCATCTAAGGTGTAAGATTTTGTCCGATCCATTCGGGTATAATTCCAGATAATTTATTATCAATCATATCTAAGAATCTTAAATCTAATAAATTCCCAGTTTTCACGAAGTTCACCAATAAATTTATCGTCATTAAATTTCAAACCAGAGTCATGATGATGAATTAAGAACTATTGAACTTGTAACCACATCATTGTAACCAGCTTTGTGAATTTTCAAGACATGTGAGAATTTAAACATTAGCATCCACCATCGCATTTGCCAAGAACCCCTAAACTCCTTCAAAGTTAGCCTAATCATCATCAAAATATCACGCAAATTCAAATTCAGTCAATTTCAAAACAAACACACAAAATAACAAGATTCGAAATTCAGTAAGCAATCACCTAATTCTCAAATCAGATTTAGATTTTGATGAACATTCTGAAATCAGATTTATTCCGTCGATAACAATTACGCCTTCACAGTACACTAGTCTCTTGCTGCAGATATCAGAATAATTCAGATCCTTAGTTTAATTTTAGTTTGAAACATAAATTCGTTGGTATAGACATGCAATAGGTCATTTGGGTATACAAATATTACACAAGGGAAATGTATTTACGTTATTCTTGGTGATGATTTTGTGTCGGATGGCGATCAAGGTTTATGCACTTTCATGGATTAACAGAAGCCTTTGATTCACTGGGCGTCAAATTGGAAATTCAGATACACCGCCGAATAAATAGATAATTAAATAAGACGATACCTGGTAGTATTGGCGGCGACAGTGGCGGTCGCCGGAATTTCATTAAGCAATCAGTACTGTGATCGACGGAATTACCATGAATGTCGGTGTCCGATCGGAAACCCTACCTTGTTGGATATAAGCGTACTTTGGGAAGCAGATAAATAGGGCAATATGGCCAGATATGAGACGTCATATGACAGTCATATTGGGCCTTCAACTCAATTACTCAAATTTGTGCAATGCATAGCCAGCCTCGTCATTATACAAATGGCCCATAGATTTAGTTTGGCTCGATGCCTAGATTTTCGTTTAGATTATTTTGATCATATTTGATAGATGTCAAGTTGGTGACATCTCATATTTTTTTTATATCATATTTTATTACATTGTCATCATACTATATAAGAAATATCTATCACATTTTATTATATTATATCATTTTTTTAAATAAAAAATTCAAAAATAAATAAAAAGCTTATTTTTTATAAAAAAACATTATATTAAAAATAAAACATTACATTGGTATTAAAAAAACAATCCAAAAAAAGTAAAAATAAAAACAAACTTCGAAAAAAACAACGAAGCATGACAATAATAAAAGAAAACTAGTTCCTAGGACAAATTTAGCTCGGACACTTTCCCGTATCGCTAGGAAAAATTTCCAAATCTTCGCCCTCGAAATCGGTGAGTTTTTTTGCAACAAGTCGATATCGGCGTTCCTTTGTTAGTCCCTTTGCGTTTCGGCGATTCTTTGTTGTGTTTCTATGATTTGTTGTTGCGCTTCAACGATTTTTTCTTCTACCCGATTCATTATCTCGACCTTGTCGGATTGTAGTTGGACGTAACGATCAAATTTTTCTCCAAATAAATCCATGACACTTGACTCCAAACTTTTGGCTCTCGAACCGGAAGCCGCTTTCTTCGCCTTGTCTCGCCCAATCAGTCGATCGATCGGTTGTTCGTCTTCAAGATCCACTGGCTCGTTGTTGACATCGATATGTGTACATCCGTGGAATTGTTGTGATGTGTCTTGACGGACCGACCTCGAACGTTTCGTTCCGGAAGATTGCGAATCTTCGGTAAGAAGCCATTTTGGTTGTTTTCTCAACTCGGTCCAAGCCTTCACGTATGAAAATGTTTTTCAGGTGGGCGTAATTTTTTCATATTGTTGCATCGCCGCGTTGAAGACGTTGAAATCGTTCGCGCCACTCTTGTGCATGTCTGTGAGGTTGTTTATACTGTTGAAGGTATTAAGCTTGATTCTCATTTCGTGCCATTTGGATGTTATTTTATCTATGTTTCGACTCTATTCTCCCATTAAGTCGTAAAACGTTGATTGAACTTTTATACAAAACGTTTCTTGGGTTTGAGAGTCTCCGACTATTGGGTCAACGGAAACCGAAATCCACGCCTTGACCAAATTTAGTTGTTCGTCTTTTGTCCAAATCGTTCGCCCCTCA
Organism: Cichorium intybus; assembly: GCA_023525715.1. Lineage (NCBI taxonomy): Eukaryota > Viridiplantae > Streptophyta > Magnoliopsida > Asterales > Asteraceae > Cichorium > Cichorium intybus. Next base: position 82,832,321 of record CM042017.1, read on the forward strand.
TCTTGCAGTTTTTTTCCGTTCTTTTTCGCGGCCCGGCGGCGTTGGTTGTCAACTTGTTGTGTCTCCTCAACGGCTTCGGGAGACACCGGAATCGGTTGTGGTGGTGGTTGCGATGCTTGTAGTTGGAACCCTTGTTGGAATATGAAAGCCGGTTGGAATCCTTGTTGATACAATTTGAAAGGTGGGAATTGTTCTTGAAAAAGCGGTTGTTGTGAGATCAGGGAACCAGATTGAAGTAAATTTACAAAACCACCCCGCGATGATTCAAGTTTCGGGTATTGCCGAGGGGTCGAGTTTAATCCAAATGGATCATACTTATGGTTTGAAGGTAGGGTATTTGGATTTTGCTCCGTAGCTTATAATTGTATAGAAAATATAGATAAGTTGGTGAAGGTGTGTTGTATTGAGGTAAAATTGTGGTATTTATACAGGTAAAAAAGGTAATTCAAAAAAAGTAATTTTTTTTAAATATAGTCGTTCAACGGCTAAAACGTTTTGATTGGGTATGATAACCCGTGCTTGCCATCACAAATGACCACGACCACGCCCATCACGGTGCACCCGGGATGGTGTACACGGCCATGATGGGGAGCCACGTGGCCATCACGGTCCCTCCATGATACCCATTACGAATAGCCTTAGTATACTAGAGTAGAGATATTTGTCAACTTGTTAAATGTTTGATAAATGTCTAGTATTAAGGGTATTGGTAAAAATACTACATGATGTGATATGTGTGTGTGAAGTCAACTCACATAATACATACACCCACACACATAGAAGGGTTTATTTAAGATCATCGTAGTATTAATCAACTACTCCGAAAGGATTTAAATGAAGTTGACTCGGATGTAAATTTTATAGGTTTCAAAATAAAATATATGTCGTTTAAAAAAATTATGTATTTCCGGTACTTGGGCAACTTGTCACATGACAACACTACATAAAAAGTCACAAAAACAAATTATTTTGCTCCTAGATATCCTAATTTGGTTATTATAGGCTTTAAAAACAAAATTATGTTCCTTTAAAGGTTGTAGTACAAACAAAATTTTTGTTTCTATAGCTTATTTACTTTTTATTATATTAATACTTTCTGGAGTGGAGCGAAGCAATGTCTTTTTCTTTATTATAAAAAATCTATAGAAACAAAAAGTTATCCTATAGGTTTCCTTTTTACATTTTGTTGTTACTCTATAGAAAAAAAATTGATTCTACAACCATTGTAAGTTGCATAGCTTGAAACAGAAATAATTTTTTTGTTTCAATTTGAATTCAAAACACAGTGATTTCCTAACCTTCCTTTGCACAAATTTGCAAATGTAATACTTTGGCATCGGTGACAAAATTGATGATCTAATGTAGAAAAAGGTAAAATAAATGCGTAACTGTAACACCCGATTTTCCAAAAAAAAAAGTATACCCAAAAATTTTAAACACATAACACATAACAATTGGGTATACTAGTACCCAAACCACGAAAACAAGATGTTATCAAGATTTTAAAATATATACAAGGTCCTCACGGACTAAGCAGACATTACAACATAAAAATCCAGCACGACGAAAGGACGGGCTCAAAGTCATCTCTCTCCCTCTATCACATGACATCACTGCTACATATACCTTCATAACACACACACAACATGTAAGCTTGCAAAAGCATTCAGACAATTACTCACACATAAGAAAATTAGGCACTAAGGTATACACACAACACGCACTCATCAAACATGATTTTTTTTGTTGTATCATTCAAAACCATGCTACATTTCCCTACGGTCCGAACCCGGTGCCACATTAGGTTAGATCCGAATAAAAAAAATAAAAGGCATTGTCATTTTATCATTGGCAATCTCCATAGAAAGAGTCGGTATAAAGAGATATTCCACCAACGAACGGGCACATCATTATAGGAGACCAAAGGAAAGAGGATTGGAATGGATTGTTTAATGCCTCAATCGGATGAGGCTATGGAACAAATACATAAAATATAACATACACAACCATCAATCCCAAAAGGGACAAGGTTACTCACATACATCAACTCTCAACTCTTGGGTGTAATCAGCTACACTCACATACCTCAGCTCTTTTAACTCATGCTCAGCTCATGCTCATACTTGTTCTCATCATTAGCTGGAATCTCACCTCAGCTAGAATCTCATCTCATCATCGGCTGGAATCTCACTATCAGGTGTGATCTCATATCGCCATCAATTGGAATCTCACCATCAGCTGCGATCTCATCTCATCATCAGTCACAACCTCATCTCATCATTAGCTGATATCTCGTCATCAGCTGTGATTTCATCTCATCATCAGCTGATATCTCATGCCAGCTAGAATCTCGTCTCATCATTAGCTGATATCTCATCATCAACTAAAATCCTGTCTTATCATTAGCTGATAACTCATATCAGCTAAAATCTCATTTCATCATCCAATATTGGTCCAATCGGCTGTGACCAATTCATCAACTCGTCCTTCATTTGACATCATATCTATACTCACACACAAAATAAAACAAATAATAGACATAACAGAAAGGTTATATTCAACTCATATGCTAACATCTGCAGCAGTATCTTTTCTATGCATGTGATATGGGCTCTCTTCTCGGTTCAAGTCTAGGATCCTACACTCAAGGACCTACTTCACTTAAACCACCGCTCTGATACCAACTTGTAAAGCGCAATTTTCCATACAAAGTATACCCAAAAATTTTAAACACATAACACATAAAAATTGGGTATACTATTACTCAAACCACGAAAATATTAAAAGATATACAATTACAACATAAAAATCCAATGCAACTAAAGGATGAACTCAAAGTGATGCTTATCCCTCTATCACATGTCTCCTCTATCACTGCTATAGATACCTGCATAACACACACAACATGTGAGCTTACAAAAGCTTAGTGAATAATCTCCCTGTTCGAAATCAACATAATATGTATTAGTGTTATAACCATATAAGAACCAACTCTTACAATACAATCAGTTGTACTTTCTCACTATACAGCTCAGCTAATCGATCTTGCTAAATACATTAGCAAATATATACCTCCTCTTTGTATCTGAAATTTGCAAATTTCATTAGATTCACAACCATCAGCCAATTTACTAGCAAACACTAACTCAATAGTAAGTACCACAACTAGTGCTGCTCATAAACTCAATCATAAACACTCGCATCTACCTATTCTGCAATCAACTATACTCAATTACAACAACCCTCATCGCTGTAAAAAATATGACTAAAAGACTCTTTAACTCATCCACACTAGCATCTACTCTGCCTTTACAAATTAATATATATACTCAAGTCAACTATTGTTCATAGATAACAAAATCACTCCACTAATAAGTTACCACTGTAACAACATAACATATATATGTATATATATCTCAACATACGATAGTGTATATATCTGACTTAAGTACTAGAGATTACTCACCTTAGGTTGGTTTGGAACATGTTATCCCTAGGTTTCTCGTATCTGCCTCCTTCCTATATGATTCAGATGTGATATAACATCATAGGTCAGATCTCAAACATCCTCACACATTCCAAAAGGTCAAACCCAACAAAAGAGGCAAGAAAAGCAGTCAATATTCATAGCGGCGCTATCACTAAGGATAGCGTAGCTATCCACTTAGCATTGCTTTTCTTGAGGATAGCGTCGCTATCCTCGCTGCACAGCTCTCTTTCGCGACTCTATGGATTCATCCCTGAAACCTCCACAATTTACACAACAATGATCAAGGAAAATACACTAGAACCCTATAGTAACCTCATATACCACAGGAACTAGCTAATTTCACGAATTAAGCAACTACGGTTCCAAAAACCCTAAAACTCAATCAAAACCACATACCTCTTGGATTTAGGGATCAAGAACAAGTTCTTGATGTTAAACTCGATCTCCTTTAGCTTCTACACGTTTTCCCTTGATCAATTTCATGATAAATCGGCTCAATTTCAACTAGAAGTGGTTTTGGGTGTTTTTTTTTTCAAAATGAACGTTTACAGACTAAATACACAACCTGACTCGCGACAAGAGCATCGCTATCCTTAGTGATAGCATCACTATCCACTAAGATCTCATAAGGCAACACACTTTGAGATAGCGGCGCTATCCTCTATAGATAGTGTCACTATCTAGCCTTTACAGCTCTATTTCCACCAATTTTTGGTATAACCCCCTCCATAACTCAAACTCACACCCAACAAGTTCCAAATCGCAAATAATATACAATAAAAGACTCCTACCTCTTCTTACTCATCAAAAAACTCCAAACACGAAGGCAATGACAAAAGATTGCCATACCTCTACTTTAAGCAACATGCAGCTAAAACCACACAAACTATAAGGTAACAACTCCACTTACCTTTACAAGCATCTCGGGAAGAAAACGGATCTCACACATTCTCCCCTCCTTAAAAAGATTTCGTCCTTGGAATCTCTTGGAATAGGTGCGGTTATCGATTAATAATACTCATTATACAACCACCTTGCCATCACAATCACTCATCATGTACAACAATGATGTTCTCATTTCGTTATCTCTATAATATGTACATACCGTCAAATCTCATTTACTCACAATATAGCTGAGGAACTAAACCTTCCTCAGCTTACATTACACTTAGAAATTTTCTCACTCAATTTCTCTTTCCGCAAAATCTCAACGCCCGCTATCAAACGTCATGGCCACCAAGCCCAACAGTATAATCAGTTATGGTACATAAACATCATTGGTGGTATGTATTGAGATCTCAACAACATAGTCCCATATGATAACCACTACAGTCGTATTGACTAACACCATTGCCACGTGCACTAATACTCACTCTTTCAGGGCACACCCTTCACTATTGCATCATTGACACCAAGGAATCTCACCTTACTCCTCAAGTGATACTCTAACCACTATCATCATTTACATAAACTCATATCTATTGCTCACATCGAGCCACATCTCAACGTACCATACACTTTTTCTATTACAATACTAGTCCCATATAACCATCTGGGACCTAAATATGGTTTCAACTATAATAAACCTCTTACTTCATTACACATGTATGTTATTGGCCATCTGCCAATTTACACCCCAACTGTTTCAAATCTCCTTGAATTAGTTAGCTCTAACTCAATAGGGAAAACGGTCTCACCAATTTCAACCGACTCTCTCTCAATTTTTTCCTTTATTAACAACACATCTTTTTAGTTATTACCCCTACTAACACATTCCCATATGTCGAGGTATGAGAAACACTCATATAAACATAAAAGATACAGACATCAAAAATGTGTCACTCACGTCATACGGCTCATCCACACTAGGATAAAATCCATAATAAAATAAAATATTAGAAACTACCTCGAGTTTCACTCTCGCCTCTTCTGAATTTGGCATTTCACCTTCGGCACTTTGGTCATAGAAGACCCCTTTTAGTTGTCTCATCACCACAACTGAATACTAATTCTCCAAGACCCCATCTAACTTTGCTTCTACATCAACATACACATTAGGTTTTCACCCAAGATACCGCCAAAAACTTCCACTAAGAAAGGATCATCCTTATCTCAACTTAACAACATACTTTATATTATCTCTCTTGATATAGTCACCCATTACATCATCTCTTTTGTTGGCAATCCACATCACATTCTCACTCAATTGTTAGTCTTAGCGGACTCAACGAATTTATTATCAAATAAATTTGAAACACAATCGCATATATCCTTCCTAACATATCATCAGTAAAATTTTCCTCTTGTTATCCCCTCTGCCACTCTCGTGTCGATACTTAATCCGTCAGGATGACACAAACTTGGTCATATATACGGCTCACCGCAATCTCTACATGCAACTCACAAGGAAAATAATAACATCAAACACCTTACATTACATTTTTGAGATCACATCTCATCCTCCGGCTAAGTCACTAACCTAGAAGAAAATAACTCAACATCATTGCAAACATAATCTACTATGAATCATCTCACACGAATAAATAGTCCTGTCATTTCAACACTCGCACATTTCTCTCATCGGCAGTAATTGGTTTGATTGCTAAGGAACGAATCCTACCACGATTACTTTCCTACTCTTTTAAACTCATATTGACTCATTATGTAATTACACAACTATATTTCGCTCGATATGCAAAGAATTCTCACACATTCTCAAATCAACATTTTAACACATAGTCATAATGCAATATCATCCTTAATACTGTTCGTACATGATACACACACATACTCACAATAGTACCTCCGGCTGCATCACTTCACAGTACCCTACAACATGTCACCGATCTTCACAGCCACTTTGGCCATGATCACCATCTGTATACACTCAATCTTCATCATCTCCACAACGGTTCACCCAGCACGCCATCAAGACAACCTGCTATTTTTTTTCCTATTTTTCCCATAAACCTAGGATCTTCTCCTTTGTTCTTTTTCGATTTCTGTTGTGGAGGAAGGATAAGAGCACCATGATCGCTTCCTGTTGAAGATGCGAAGGGCTATGTTTGAAGCTAACCCTAGAAGGTATTTCCTTCACCTTTGTGAGAAGACTAATACGTAATAATTTCGAGAGTTTGATATGATTGATTTTGGAAAATGGAAGCTCTCATAAACATTAAACTCCCGCCTCCATGTTAGTGTGCATTCGATATTTTCATTTACAAGGTTGGTACTTGATACTGGTGCTCCACAAGTGGATCTATATGTTTCAATTTGATTTTGATTATTTTTATATAATGTTCTTCATTTGATAAGGTGGGTTCCCATTAGTGTGATTTGGATATTTTATACAGTTTTCTTGCTCACCAAGTGTTTGTTAATATTACCAAGTGAAACTACCCCTGGTGTTGTGGAATGTTTTTTTCAACCAGGAAAATGATTGTTAATTTGGATCCTTTTGTCCCTAGGCTACTTCGAAGCTACAATTTCATAATGGTTTCCTGATTTTAGCTTAAAGGTAAGTTTTATATAATTTTTTTATATAAAATCATGAACTAATAACTTAAAATCATTCAAAGGACTGTCCTGAAGTACATGTGAATGCAGTAGAAGCTTTTTGTGCTATAAATAGATAATCAATGTTGTATATGATTTTGTAGCTTCATAGCAAGATTTATGGTTTTAACTATAATCATAAATGATTATAGTTCTAATCAGAAATGATTATACTCATTTGCATGAATCTAATAAAAGAAATTAATGATGAACTGGAGGTTTCATTGTGAATTATTGGACAATGTTTATATAACTTGTAATCATAAATAATTAACCGGTGTTGTGGAATGTTTTATTCAACCAGGAAAGTGACTGTTAATTTAGATCCTTTTGTCACTAGGCTGCTTCGAAGCTACAATTTCATCATGGTTGCCGGATTTTAGCTCAAAGGTATTTCAGTCTTTGGTCACTTAGGTGTAAATGTTTGATGTTATCTTATGTTGGCTTAGTAATAGTTCGGAAATATCTTATTTTTTCTTTAAAATTTGTATGGAACTTTGCTAAGGATCAACTTACTGTAGGTTCATTCTTATAAATAAATAGTTTATTATTTTAAAACAAATGTAAACATTGTGGTAATCATTAATGTAAACATATGCTTATAATCATGTATGTTCTGTTTAACACTAAGTTAACATGTGTTGATCATTAATGATTAACACTGTAACAAACATGTTCCGTTTAATTTTTATTGTGATTATAATTATAATCATCGACGATGAATAGTGTTAACCATTGATGATTAGTACAATATATGTATATTTGTTTTATTAAGCGTCTAAATATTAATCATTGATGATGAGCAGTGTTAATCATTGATGATTAACACTGTAACAGTCACTTTTTATTATCATTTTCAATCATCAGGTCATATGCATATACATAATATTATAACTTATGAGTTGTTTTTATTTTGAACATCATTGAACTTGATTTTGCAGGTGTAAATCCAAGAATAATAATGATCAGGAGTGCCCCTCTTTCTTTTGTGTATGATGGTAGCAACAAGAAAAATCAAAGCAAGAATAATCATCATGGCTGCAACATTGTTTTAATGATTACTAATGAATCATATTTTTTTATATTTGTTTAATTCATTTGTGATTACTAATATATTGTTTTTTTATCTTTGTGTTATGATTACAATAGTATTAAGTTTTTTATGTTTATAGTGTAATTTACTCATTTTAGTATTTATTGTAACTTGTAATCATTCATGATTAACATAATCATATCAAATATAATTTTTTTAAAATTCTTAAAAAGTTCATTTTTATGTATAGTTTTATTCATTGATGATTACAACAGAATTTCGTATAATATTTATAAAAATAATGTTAAAAAAATTAAATCATTAAAATTATAAAACTATATTTTTTCTATTCATTCACGAATAAAACCATAAAAAGAAAGAAAACCCTATTAATTTTTTGAATTTTGACAAAATAACTGATAAATATAAATTTTTTATATTCCATTAATAGAAAAACAACAAAATCAATAAAATCCCCTTATTTTAGGTAAGTATCAATCAAAATCCTAAATTTTAGGAAGTTAGATTTATTTTTATTTTGTTACAACTTAATTAAAATATATAAATACTAACATGTCCGTATAAATTGATTGGTCCAGAATTGGTCTCACGATCTCAACATTTTTATTGGTCTCGATTGAACCTCCCCCCCCCCTCTCTCTATATATATATATATATATATATATATATATATATATATATATATATATATATATATATATATATATATATATATATATATATATATATATATATATATATATATATATATATATATATATATATATATATATATATATATATATATATATATGTTATTTTAAAACCCACAATTATTGTGTGGTCATAAGGACCAATCAGAGACGAGAATCAGTCAAGGGTATTTTGGTCAATTAAGCTATAAATCAATTAGTTGAATTTAAAATTAATTCCTACATTTATGGTAAATTGATCTGTATTTATGGCTGATTAACCTATAATTAAAGTAACCAACTTTATCCTCTCCTTCTTCATCTTAGTTACCCTAGAACACGTCTCTACACCCCATTTTCGTCTCCACCAATCCGCCACCATTACAGACCATCGCCTCCACCAATCAGCAACCATTGCCACCACGAACTACCTACCATTACAAACCATGTTGCTGCCACCAAGTATGATTCGAGAAAAAAATGCACATTATCACAGAATGTTTATTCGAGAAGTTTGAATGTGCATTCAAGAAGCATGATTCTAGGATTTAAGCAAGGTTCTGAAATCAAGTATGATTCAAGAACTCCAAGCATGATTCAAGAATAAGATCGTATTCAACTCTTTATCAAGAACAATCTTTTTTCTAAAATTTCAATCATAAGAATGTAAGTTGTAGCAACAAGAATTAATCCTAGATCTGGTGTGTGTTAGTATGTTTTTATCTCTCACCTCCACCCTCAAATTTGCAAGTCTATATATCAGAATGAAAAAATTTATGAATATAAATCTGTATTTGTTCAACAATCTCATAACCCCAAGAATGATTCGAGAAGCGTAAATTGATTCCAGAATAGCAATTTCTTCAACAATCAAGATGCTAAGAATGATTCCAGAAATATGAATTGGTTAGACATGTCACCGTAGGAGTTTTTGGTGGATACATTTCACATACAGTAGAAGAATCAAGGGGTAACCGTGTATATTCTGTCAAAATGATCGTATATTCTATCAGAATAATCGTATATTCTGTTAGATTCTAGTATATTATTCTAGTCTTTTTGATGTAACACAATACAATGTAAATTTGATTTTGTAATTCATATATGTATGATTTTGTAATTCATTATACCATAATGTTTAACTCACTTTCAAAATATACAATTGTATTCTTTAAGAATACTATTTATTCTGATGTATGTTTTTGTAATTCATTCTAATAGAATATAAGTGATTAAGAAATTAGAATAACAACAAAAATTAATTATACAATTTTATTAGAGTTTGAATTTGATAATAAATTCTAATTTGAAATTAAATTAAATTCGAATTTGAAATTAAATTAAATTCAGAATTTAATTCCATGAAAATCTTACATTCCATAGTTAAAAAAACATAAAAAGTCCATATTACCCTTTAGAATGATATAATTAGAAAGTTGATATTTTTTAATTAAAAAAATCTATATTACGTTATTAATCACAATTATTGATAATTATAGTCATATACACCAGATTTGTCCTTACGACCACACAGTAATTATGGTTCTTAATATAACCTAGCTATATATATATATATATATATATATATATATATATATATATATATATATATATATATATATATATATATATATATATATATATATATATATATATATATGACCCAGATCCAGTGAGGACTTCAATTTGGGTGATGACTGAGAGGACAATTCTCGTCCACTTATTTCCTTAAAGGCAATAACGTCAAACGTAATTATTGGATTTGACGTAATCTCATGCGGCGCTCGTCAATGGAATATAATACGGACTCGAGGATATAATCACATGTTACTCACGTCCGTACAACATAATTTAGCCGGGTTTTTTTATTTTTATTTCGTTTCTATTTTTTAAATATTATTTTTCGTTTTTTTCAGTTTTTTTTGTTTTTTTCCAGTACTTTTTCCTTTTTTTCGTTTTTTTCCATTTTTTTACGTTTGTCGTTTAAAAATCGTTTTGCATCATAACTCGTTTTGGATCTTGGATCATAACTAATTTTGAATCTTGGATCATAAGTTTTCGATCATAAAACATATTTTGGTTTTAATATTTTTGGATTATGTATATTTTTTTGCTATTTTGATAAGTTTTGATTCATAAAATAATAAGTTTATAACAGTTTGAATCATTAAACATATTTTGGTTCTTAATATTTTTGGATCATGTATGTTTTTTGCTATTTTGATGGGTTTTTTTATTTAAAAATATAAAAATGAACACTTAAAAAAAATTTCAAAAAATTCTTTTTGCAAACTTACTAATATAATGTCTACAATGTTTCCTTAAATTTTCATAATTTTTGGAGAATTTTTTTATTTTTTGAATTTTTATAAAAACAAAAAATAAAAAATATTTTTTTTCAAATTTTCATGATGGTGCTTGTTTTGTAGAGAATTAAATTTTAAGAACTTTGGTTTTTTCAGAATTTTTTTACAAAAAAAAAAAAAAGTTATGCCCCAAAAACTAAATTGGTGGATTAAAAAAAAACCCAGCAAACGAGATTGTGACAAGTGTCGCAATAGCGGGTGAGGTACTCGATTAGATTACTATATTACCCTTCTTAATTTATATTTCCCACCCACTAGTTTTAATTTTTAGACAACTAGCCCCCAAGCTTTTAAGATGTGTCAATTTTTTCACAATGAATCTTAGCCACCCATTTTTCAATATTAGAGGTCCAGATTTGTCCTCACCGAAATTGGAGTCCTCACCCGATCCTGATTATATATATATATATATATATATATATATATATATATATATATATATATATATATATATATACACACACACACACACACACACATACACACAATGAAACTAGGATGTGTGCATGTCTATATGGACTCCTCATAAATCGTGAAGGATGTTGTATCCAACAACCAGGCTGCCGTTGAGGAGGATCATGAATAAATCCCTCATCTGAACCTATTAAAATATGAATTCTTAACTTTAAAGCAAATGCGACAAAAACATACAAACTTGGAAGTAATACCTTTAAAATAAGAACTTTCAACTAAGAACTTCATAGACAGGTTGTCGAGTTAGTTTAGAGAAAACTTGTAGTTTTCTGACTTCCTATAAAAGAATATAAAATATGTAATATTGGGTTTCATTCCTCCTAAATGCGGGTCCTACCACTTTCGTTGGTCTTACTTGTGAAATTGTTATTTCACCTACGAATTATAATGTTGTTTTGATGATTTTGTAGATGAAATATCAATTTCCTATGCAGGATATATGAAATTTGTGGCTATTTTCGGAAACCATTAAAGTTTTGCTTTAACTCGTTAAATGTCCTCTTGTTTTATTATTATCAAATTAAATCCCCAAATCATCTTCTTCAATATGACCTCATCTGCTTCACGCTAGAAACTTACCCTTCACCTTCTCCTCGCAAACCTCCCCCTTCCCCTCACCTTGTCACAAATTAGCCTCCGACACCCACCATCGTCGTGCCTTTCTACAACCACTGCATCCACCTCAACATCCAAGTTGAAACCCAGAAAATCCAAATCTATATTTGAAGGTCGTATAGTGGCAGAAGTATTTATAACATTCGGTTGCTCACCACTACACAAGGGCGAGCCTACCTTCTTCTTAAGGGTGTCCATGGACACCCCTAAGTATTGAAATTTTTTCTATAGATTATGATATAAAATTAAAATGGACACCTATTGTAAAGTAAGACGGACACCTATAATTTGTAATTTTTGAGAAGAAAACCTCAAAAAGAAAAAATCAATAACTTTAAAAAAATTATAAATCGTTATACCTCTATTGCAATTTTTTATAGATTATATGATTCACGGTATAGTTTAGGAACTCGTAAATTGTTTTCATCCTTTTCTAAAATATTCTTTTATGTAGTTGGTAAATTATTTAATCTATAATTATATTTAATCTAAAATGTTCTTAACAGTGGTTATCAATCAAGTAAATTTTTATTGTTTAATGATTATGAGTTTGTGACGATTATATTTAGTATAATGTTAAGATTTTTTTAAAAAAATAATAATAAAATAGGTTCTTTAGCTCATGATAATGTAATAAAGTTATAGATTGTTTTCAAAATATGAAAACTTGTAGTAAACAACCGTAAGACATTTACTCGTGTTTTTAAATTGCGTTTAAGTTTTGGTTAAAACTTAATACTATAGATCTTATTATAACCTAATCTGATAACCAAATTTTTTTGATCTGTTTAATTTGTCATCACCTTCAAGTTGTACACACGTGAATTTGAATTCTGGATTCGCCACTGCCACTACAGAAGGTTTATATGTGGGTATTGCAGTTATAACAATGGCGAAAGGTCTATATTTTGGTTCTATTAAACATCGTGAAGGGTAAGGATGATCGCTTGCTACATTTACACCCATCAAACTCTTTAAAATGGCGACTAAACAGATGAAATTGCTATGTAACCATTTTTTAAGTTGCAAGCATATTCACTTGCCCTCTTTGAAAATTTTAAAATGCTAGTTGACCCCAACTTCCAAATGTTGAAGGTTTTAAACCAATCCACAATTGTTTGTTCTAAATCATGTTTTTGACTTTGATTCGCTCTATAAAACTTCATGATGTGGCATAACCAACTTCATATTCATACTAAACTGTCCTTTTTCTAAGAAGATCGTGATTTGACTTACATAAGTCAACTATTGCTTCTTTTTCGAGGCTGGTCCTTGTACCAAAAACGGCTTCTAAGCTACTAAAGCCTGCCTTTTATATTTCATATAGTGTGATTGTTTTTTGGCATGCTAGGTCAAATTTTTAGGCCATCAGGTGTACCCATCACATGGTCACATGTCTATGCACTTTTAACAAGGTTTCTTACTGTACTGATCTGGTTTCTTATCTTCTACGGTGTCATTATAGATTTTTCCTCTAAAATGGTGTACTTGCATATCAAATCGAAAATTGGTAGTGATATTGTTAACTAAGAATACTGTCAAAAGTCAAATGCCTACAATATCACAATTGATCTAATATGAAAATTGATGAAAGAAAACGATGTGGAAAATGGTAGGTATCAATTAAAGGAAGATTTTGCAAAAGTTATAAACAATTTCTGTTCAAGATCAAATTTTATTAGATTAAAACAGATAGTTGATCAATGAGAATAATTATAATCATAAGCCAAAGATTCCTAATGATATCACTTGGTATTTGGTATTTTGGTTAAACTTTGAAAAGTATGTTTTATTTTGAATTGTAATGATATTTTTGTTCAACTTTAAAAAGTGTATATCCAATAGCAGAAAAAGTGGGACACTAGGTTACCGAAAATAAATATCCAATAACTAAAGTCAATTCAATCTAATTGTTAATTGAATCAGTTTGATTTCTTTAGTTGTATTAATTGAGATGGGTGAGAACTGAAGCCCTTATCTAGTTCTATGTAGCAAGATATGTCCGTGGTACTAAGCAGTGTCAACGAATGGATATTAACTCTAAAGTAAAATTAATATATTAAACCATCTTAAGGGTGAGCAAGAATACTGAAAATATTGAACTGAACATGTACAGATCCCGAACCGTATGTTATTAATCGCGTCGGTATTCGAATCCTCAAATGTCCACTTTTCGGTTCTCGAGTTATTGGGTATGGTGCTCTTGGGTCTAGGTAAAAGTGATACCCGTACCGGTACTACAATTTGAACGGTCCCAGCTTTGTAACATTTAATTGTTGCTACTTATGATAAAAGTACCGCAATTGTTTCAATTGGGCTGATTTTTTTTCATGCATTCTTGCTGTCTAAACTTAGAACCTCTGTTTTGATGTACTTAAGCCGAGTTCTATAGCATCAAACATCAGTTGTTGCACATAGAAAATTGATATTGGTATGGAATACCGATACTGAAACAAAACTGGAACCATATAAACCTATCGGTTAGGTATTTGATTCCTATAAAATCCATATATGATTTTGGTATACTCTGCGTTCATTTTCATCGGCCAAAATTAACAAAAATGCACAAATCAAAACGAAACATTAACAAAATCGGACTGGGCATCATGTCTTGTTATTTTGGTTAATATGAGGATTTGACTTTTTCAGAAATGTGATTAGGTGATATAAAATTTGCAAAGATCGGATGAGCTTTTCCTAGATCGACTTTTACTTCGGTTTCAGTTTGGTTTTTGCTTGAATATGGCTGCTTTCAAGGGGTTAATATTAAAAAGATTGAAGAACGCTTTTGAGGTTTTATCTTGAGAAAAGATGATGGGCCAGAGCAGTCATTTTACTTTGGACATAACCTCCATTTATTAACAAAAAAGAATCATTTTAAGAACCACATTTGTGCAAGAAACAAAACATCTAGACTATTCCATAACTTTTGAGAAAAAAACACCAGTTTTGTCTATTTATATATATATTTAAATAGCGTGATTTTTGGTACATCCTGTAACGTTTTTTGTGTGACATCCGGATTTTATGTTTCTTTGTGACACGCGGGTTTTCGTCGTTTGGATCCATTTTCTGGTTATGGATCCATTTTCGGGTTGTGCCTTCTTCTCCGCCCACGTCGCCTTCCTTTTGATGTGTATGATTTAGTGGGTTCTTCGAATATTTTGACCCCTGGCATCAGGCGCAACCCTAGCCTCCGTCTGCCGCCGTCTACTTGCCTCCTCCCTTCTTCCGGTCACCATCGATCACACATAAGGTAAGTATAGGGTTGATGTTGATTCGATTTCTTCATCGATTTATTGGATTTCTTTATGATTTTGAAGTCCTGAATTTGTGAGGTTGTATACGGTTATCGATTTATTCATCTATTTCTTGGATTTCTTCTGATTTCTTTCTCCGCTTTCTATTCTTAATTTGGGTTTTTAAAGAAATCTCCATACGTTCTATCAATTCGCTCATTCACATAATTACCTTATGATTTTGTATTTTTCCTTTATCAATCATACAGAAGCAAGTTAGAGTAAGTCGGTTCCTCATCTGTATCTTAACCCTACTGATGAAATTAAACCCCTCTCTTTGTCATCCATTTCTGCTACGCATGAAAAAAAATCCGATTAATCGATTTTGCTTTTACAGTTTCCCGCCTCTACGGACGGAACACTCTTTCTGCGATTAATCTCCGGCTTGCGACCTGCAATTTTCATCTGTAAGTCTTTCTTCCTCATCTTTCTCCCGATCTTCTTCTTTTTTACCTATCAACCAACTGTGTTCCTTGGGCGATGAATATTTCTGATTTCAAAGCATCTTTGCATGATTGTGACTTCATTTGTACTTTGATTTCACGTGGAGGACACATTTAGGTCTCCAAAATCTCAAATGTTAGATTATCTGTGATGATGAAAGTTTATGATTTCAAAGATGACTCTTCAAAATCTTGCTTGTGTTGTTTTGTTTGGAGGCTACTGCAACTTCTTATTTGCAAGGGCAACTGTGTCTAAAGTACAAACAAAATAGTTACATTTACTATGTGATTGTGACCAGTTATTTAAAAAGAAAATTAAAATCAACGTAGTGTTGATTTTGGTTTCAATTGATCATATTTCCAACTATGTTCTAACACTGTGTAGCTTTATTTCAAGGTACATACTTAGAACTCGGTTTTGGTTTGATCGGATTCATAAATTATACAAAAGTTTCATAAATCAGGTATTGACTTCAGTAGTACATGTTCTTTATTTGTTTCTGTTCATCTCCAATGATAATTTCGTATTGCATTGTAGTCGTGTTCATGATATTTAATCGTTTCTTAAATATTGTTTCAGTATTTAGTTGATTTTGTTGATTGTTGATGAATGAAGTTGATAACACACTGCCGATCATATCCAATAGGAGTTTAGCATTCCACTTAAATGGGATGGTCCAAGATCAGTTGTTTTGGCCAACAAACCTAAACTTTAGCATCACTATGTTCAATTCTTGAATTTAAAATGTTCATTAGGGTACTATTTTTCATTATAGTTTCTAAAAGATGATCTCACTCTACAGGATGGATTTCATGTACTTTTAATTTTATGTTTGTTATAGCATCTAATTATCATTTCTTTCAATTTTTGCAGTATTCATGAAATGAAAATGTACTTTAAAGAGATGCAAAAATAGTTTTTTTTAAGTATTTTTATGATAAAAACTCTGGTTTGTTTGCGGACAATCTTATATATTTCCTGCAAAAAGATTGCAACTTTTGTCCTATTGACACCGGTCCAGATTAATACATGTCAAATACAGTATAACAATACTAATTTATTTTTAGATGAGATCTCTTCTTGCACAGTTGACAAATGAGAAGAATGCTCCTCTTGAACAAAGTAAGAGGATTTGGCAAGAAATGGTGAGATGCCCTTTTACCATTTTACGTGTGCTATTTTATTACAATTTCCCACTAGCTTTAAAGAGTTTATTTTTCCCTTGCCCCGTGCAAAGCACGGGTTACCCACTAGTTTTAATATAAACACATGCACCAAAATGATAAGTTAGTAAATGATATATTTTAAAAGGGAAATCAGGAGCATATTGATCTTATGCAAGTTAAGTAAAATACTTGGATATAATTCAACTTACTAATTCATGCATACGCAACATAAATTAAATATAAACGTTGCTGGTCCAGAATAGTCAAAACGCAAACATCCACTTTTATTCAGAATTGAATATCTTGAAGTGAGCATAGCAACACCATCGAAATTTATAAACGTAAACAAATGATTTGTAACTTTATATGCATGTCCTCCCGATAAATGTTGAAACTGAATGGCAATAACTTTATTGGTGAACTTCCTCGAGAATTAGAAATTAACGAGATTTAAATCTCTTAGATGTGGGTGATAATAAATTCTCTAGAAATATACCGGAATGGATCGGAGAAAAACTTACACATTTGATAAAGTTTTAAGTTTAGGCAAAAATAACTTCAATGAAAGAATTCCTCGATCATTGTGCAAAGCTTCAAATCTTCAGATTTTAAATGTTGCATTAAACATTACAAGAACCATCCCTCATTGTCTAAGAAAGTGCATGCGACGGATCTATGTTCCTATATTGATGGATCTGCAAGAGTCTTCAAATGATTTTTCTCGCATTCAACTGTCCTAGAAAATGAGGGATGGTTCTTACTAAAAAGTTGTATGCAACATCTAAAACTTGAAGTTTTGCACAAAGAGCAAAGAATTCTTTATGTGAACTTATGTTCATCTAATCTCAAACCATCTAAGGTGTAAGGTTTTCTCTGATCCATTCGGATATAATTCCAGATAATTTATAATCACCCATATCTAAGAATCTTAAATCTAATAAAATCCCAATTTTCACGAAAGTTCACCAATAAATTTATTGTCATTAAATTTCAAACGACATCATTGTAACCAGCTATGTGAATTTTCAAGACATGTGAGAATTTAAACATTAGCATCCACCATCGCATTTGCCAGCTAGATTCCACAAGAGAACCCCTAAACTCCTTCAAAGTTAACCTAATCATCATCAAAATATCACGCAAATTCAAATTCAATCAATTTCAAAACAAACAAACAAAATAACAAGATTCGAAACACAGTAAGCAATCACCTGATTGAGCAAACTACTCTAGATTTAGATTCTGATGAACATTCTGAAATCAGATTTATTCCGTCGATAACAATTATGCCTTCACAGTACACCGGTTTCCTGCTGCAGATATCAGAATACTTCAGATCATTAGTTTAATTTTAGTTTAAAACATAAATTCGTTGATATAGACATGTAATAGGTCATTTGGGTATACAAATACTACACAAGGTAAACGTATTTCTGTTATTCTTGTTGATGATTTTGTGTCGGATGGCGATCAAGGTTTATGCACTTTCATGGATTAACAGAAGCCTTTGATTCACTGGCCGTCAAATTGGAAATTCAGATACACCGCCGAATAAATAGATAATTAAATAAGACGATACCTGGTAGTATTGGCGGCGACAGTGGCGGTCGCCGGAATTTTGTTGATTAATCAGTATTGTGATCGACGGAATTACCATGTATGTCGGTGTCCGATCAGAAACCCTACATTGTTGGATATAAGCGTACTTTGGGAAGCAGATAAATAGGGCAATATGGCAGGCCAGATATGAGACGTCATATGACAGTCATATTGGGCCTTTACAAATGACTCGTATCAGTGAACCCCTTAACTCAATTACTCAAATTTGTGCAATGCATTAGCCAGCCTCGTCATTATACAAATGGCCCACAGATTTAATTTGGCTCAATGTTTATATTATATTTTCGTTTAGATTATTTGGAGTATCCATCACGTGATTAGATGTAGGCGTCACGTCACTGCCATCTTATATTTTTTTACCATCATATTCAATCACATTGTCATCACACTATACAAGAAATAACTATTATATTTCATCATACCACATCATTTTTTTTAATTAAAAGAAATTCAAAAATAAATAAAAATCTAATTTTTCATTAAAAAAACAATACATTAAAAATAAAACATTACACTAATATTAAAAAAACAACAAAAAAATAAAAATAAAAACTAACTTCGAAAGAAAAAACGAAACATGACAATAGTAAAAGTAAACTAGTTCTTAGGACGATATTTAGCTCGGACACTTTCCCGCATCGCTAGAAAAATTTCCAAATATTCGTCCTCGAAATCGGTGGGTTTTTTTGCAACAAGTCGATATCGACGTTTCTTTGTTAGTCCCTTTGCGTTTCGGCGATTCGTTGTTGTGTTTCTACGATTTGTTATTGCGCTTAGACGGTTTTTTCTTCCACCCGATTCATTATCCCGACCTTGTCAGATTGTAGTTGGACGTAACGATCAAATTTTCTCCAAATAAATGCATGACGGTTGACTCCGAACTTTTGGCTCTCGAACTGGAAGCCGCTTTCTTCGCCTTGTCTCGCCCGATCGGTCGACGGGTTGGTTGCTCGTCTTCAATATCCACCGGCTCGTCGTTGACGTCGATATGTGTATGTCCGTCGGATTTTGATGTGTCTTGACGGACAGACCTTGAATGTTTCGTTCAGGAAGATTGTCTTGACGGACCGACCTCGAACGTTTCGTTTCGGAAGATTGCGAATCTTCGGTAAGAAGCCATTTTGGTTGTTTTCTCAACTTGGTCCAAGCCTACACGTACGGAAATGTTTTTCAGGTGTGCGTAGTTTTTTCATATTGTTGCATCGCCGCATTGAAGACGTCGAAATCGTTCTCCCCACTCGTGTGCATGTTCGTGAGGTTGTTTACACCGTTAAAGGCATTAAGCTTGATTCTCATTTCGCGCCATTTGGATGTCATTTTATCTAAGTTTCGACTCTCTTCTCCCATTAAGCCGTAAAACATTGATTGAACTTTTATCCAAAACGTTTCTTGGGTTTGAGAGTCTCCGACTATCGGGTCAACGGAAACCGAAATCCACACCTTGACCAAATTTAGTTCTTCTTCTTTTGTCCAAACCGTTTGCCCCTCGCCTTGCAGTTTTTTCCTTTCTTTTTTGCAGCCCGGCGGCGTTGGTTGTCAACTTGTTGTGTCTCCTCAATGGCTTCGGGAGACACTGGAATCGGTTGTGGTGGTGGTCATAACGGTGGTGGTTGTGATGCTTGCGGTTGGAACCCTTGTTGGAATACGAAATCCGTTTGGAATCCTTGTTGATACAGATTGAAAGGTGGGAATTGTTCTTGAAAAAGCGGTTGTTGTGAGATCAGGGACCTAGATTGAAGTAAATTTACAAAACCACCCCGCGATGATTCAAGTTTCGGGTATTGCTGCCGAGGGGTCGAGTTTAATCCAAATGGATCATACTCATGGTTTGAAGGTAGGGTATTTGGATTTTGCTCCGTAGCTTATAATTGTATAGAAAATATAGATAAGTTGGTGAAGGTGTGTTGTATTGAGGTAAAATTGTGGTATTTATACAGGTAAAAAAGGTAATTAAAAAAAAGTAATTTTTTTTAAATATAGTCGTTCAACGGCTAAAACGTTTTGATTGGGTATGATAACCCGTGCTTGCCATCACAAATGACCACGACCACGCCCATCACGGTGCACCCGGGGTGGTGCGCACGGCCATGATGGGGAGCCACGTGGCCATCACGGTCCCTCCATGATACCCATTACGAATAGCCTTAGTATACAATAGTAGAGATATTTGTCAACTTGTTAAATGTTTGATAAATGTCTAGTATTAAAGGTATTGGTAAAAAAGCTCCATGATGTGACATGTGTGTGTGAAGTCAACTCACATAATACATACACCCACACACATAGAAGGGGTTTATTTAAGATCATCGTAGTATTAATCAACTACTCCGAAAGGATTTAAATGAAGTTGACTCGGATGTAAATTTTATAGGTTTCAAAATAAAATATATGTCGTTTAAAAAAATTATGTATTTCCGGTACTTGGGCAACTTGTCACATGACAACACTACATGAAAAGTCACAAAAACAAATTATTTTGCTCTTAGATATCCTAATTTGGTTATTATAGGCTTTAAAAACAAAATTTTGTTCCTTTAAAGGTTGTGGTTATAGTCTAATATGGCTCCTAGTACAAACAAATTTTTTGTTTCTATAGCTTATTTACTTTTTATTATATTAAGCGATGTCTTTTTCTTTATTATAAAAAATCTATAGAAACAAAAAGTTATCCTATAGGTTTCCTTTTTACATTTTGTTGTTACTCTATAGAAAAAAAATTGTTTCTACAACCATTGTAAGTTGCATAGCTTCAAACAGAAATAATTTTTTTGTTTCAAATTGAATTCAAAACACAGTGATTTCCTAACCTTCCTTTGCACAAATTTGCAAATGTAATACTTTGGCATCGGTGACAAAATTGATGATCTAATGTAGAAAAAGGTAAAATAAATGCGTAACTGTAACACCCGATTTTCCATACAAAGTATACCCAAAAATTTTAAACACATAACACATAACAATTGGGTATACTAGTACTCAAACCACGAAAACAAGATGTTATCAACATTTTAAAATATATACAAGGCCCTCACGGACTAAGCAGACATTACAACATAAAAATCCAGCGCGACTAAAGGACGGGCTCAAAGTCATCCCTCTCCCTCTATCACATGCCATCACCGCTACATATACCTTCATAACACACACACAACATGTAAGCTTGCAAAAGCATTCAGACAATTACTCACACATAACAAAATCAGGCACTAAGGTATACACACAACACGCACTCATCAAACATGATTTTTTTGTTGTATCATTCAAAACCATGCTACAGTTCCCTGCGGTCCGAACCCGGTGCCACATTAGGTTAGATCCGAATAAAAAAATAAAAGGCATTGTCATTTTATCATTGGCAATCTCCATAGAAAGAGTCGGTATAAAGAGATATTCCACCAACGAACGGGCACATCATTATAGGAGACCAAAGGAAAGAGGATTGGAATGGATTGTTTAATGCCTCGATCGGATGAGGCTGTGGAACAAATACATATAATATAACATACACAACCATCAATCCCAAAAGGGACAAGGTTACTCACATACATCAACTCTCAACTCTTGGGTGTAATCAGCTACACTCACATACCTCAGCTCTTTTAACTCATGCTCACCTCATGCTCATACTTATTCTCATCATTAGCTGGAATCTCACCTCAGCTAGAATCTCATCTCATCATCGGCTGGAATCTCACTGTCAGGTGTGATCTCATATCGTCATCAATTGGAATCTCACCATCAGCTGCGATCTCATCTCATCATCAGTCACAACCTCATCTCATCATTAGCTGATATCTCGTCATCAGCTGTGATTTCATCTCGTCACCAGTTAATATCTCATGCCAGCTAGAATCTCGTCTCATCATTAGCTAATATCTCATCATCAACTAAAATCTCGTCTTATCATTAGCTGATAACTCATATCAGCTAAAATCTCATTTCATCATCCACTATTGGTCCAACCGGCTGTGACCAATTCATCAACTCGTCCTTCATTTGACATCATATCTATACTCACACACAAAATAAAACAAATAATAGACATAACAGAAAGGTTATATTCAACTCATACGCTAACATCTGCAGCAGTATCTTTTCTATGCATGTGATAGGGGCTCTCTTCTCGGTTCAAGTCTAGGATCCAACACTCAAGGACCTACTTCACGTAAACCACCGCTCTGATAGCAACTTGTAAATCGCAATTTTCCATACAAAGTATACCAAAAAATTTTAAACACATAAAAATTGGGTATACTATTACTCAAACCACGAAAATATTAAAAGATATACAATTACAACATAAAAATCCAATGCAACTAAAGGATGAACTCAAAGTGATGCTTATCCCTCTATCACATGTCTTCTCTATCACTGCTATAGATACCTGCATAACACACACAACATGTGAGCTTACAAAAGCTTAGTGAATAATCTCCATGTTCGAAATCAACATAATATGTATTAGTGTTATAACCATATAACAACCAACTCTTATAATACAATCAGTTGTACTTTCTCACTATACAGCTCAGCTAATCGATCTTGCTAAATACATTAGCAAATATATACCTCCTATTTCTATCTGAAATTTGCAAATTTCATTAGATTCACAAACATCAGCCAATTTACTAGCAAACACTAACTCAATAGTAAGTACCACAACTAGTAATGCTCATAAACTCAATCATAAACACTCGCATGTACCTATTCTGC
This sequence comes from Cichorium intybus, assembly GCA_023525715.1. Lineage (NCBI taxonomy): Eukaryota > Viridiplantae > Streptophyta > Magnoliopsida > Asterales > Asteraceae > Cichorium > Cichorium intybus. The sequence continues at coordinate 82,855,788 of CM042017.1, forward strand.
AATCAACTATACTCAATTACAACAACCCTCATCGCTGTAAAAAAATATGACTAAAAGACTCTTTAACTCATCCACACTAGCATCTACTCTGCCTTTACAAATTAGTATATATACTCAAGTCAACTATTGTTCATAGATAACAAAATCACTCCACCAATAAGTTACCACTGTAACAACATAACATATATATGTATATATATATATATATCTCAACATACGATAGTGTATATATCTGACTCAAGTACTAGAGATTACTCACCTTAGGTTGGTTTGGAACATGTTATCCCTAGGTTTCTCGTATCTGCCTCCTTCCTATATGATTCAGATGTGATATAACATCATAGGTCAGATCTCAAACATCATCACACATTCCAAAAGGTCAAACCCAACAAAAGAGGCAAGAAAAGCAGTCAATATTCATAGCGGTGCTATCACTAAGGATAGCGTAGCTACCCACTTTGCGTTGCTTTTCTTGAGGATAACGTCGCTATCCTCGCTGCACAGCTCTCTTTCGTGACTCTATGGATTCATCCCTGAAACCTCCACAATTTACACAACAATGATCAAGGAAAATACACTAGAACCCTATAGTAACCTCATATACCACAGGAACTAGCTAATTTCACGAATTAAGCAACTACGGTTCCAAAAACCCTAAAACTCAATCAAAACCACATACCTCTTGGATTTAGGGATCAAGAACAAGTTCTTGATGTTAAACTTGATCTCCTTTAGCTCCTACACGTTTTCCCTTGATCAATTTCATGATAAATCGGCTCAACTTCAACTGGAAGTGGTTTTGGGTGTTTTTTTCAAAATGAATGTTTACAGACTAAATACACAACCTGACTAGCGACAAGAGCATCGCTATCCTTAGTGATAGCATCACTATCCACTAAGATCTAATAAGGCAACACACTTTGAGATAGCGGAGCTAGCCTCTATAGATAACGTCACTATCTAGCCTTTACAGCTCTATTTCCACCAATTTTTGGTATAACCACCTCCATAACTCAAACTCACACCCAACAAGTTCCAAATCGCAAATAATATACAATAAAAGACTCCTACCTCTTCTTACTCATCAAAAAACTCCAAACACGAAGGCAATCACAAAAGATTGCCATACGATTAAGCAATTCAATTCGATTATCGATTCTTTGAATTTTATTTTTCAGGTTTCGGTTTGGTTTTTTCGGTCCTGTTCAAAAATTGATCTTGTCGTAAATGAGTAAAACAACATTTGAAACCGCGGTGAGTTAACCATCTGAGAATTGATTATGTAATCGGAACCGAATGAACGAAGAAACAAACAAAAAACAAACAAATAAACATAATACATAGATAATGAGATTTACCTTATTAAAATATTAGACATATGTTTTATTTCATTTCATCTTATTAAAATATTATACTTTGATTAAAAGAAACAAACATATAATAAATACTATTTAAAGGCTAAAAAGTGGATATTTTGATGTATTGGTTTTAATTTCCAAAAACTTAATTATTTTAAAGTTTTGGTAATTAGATAACTTAGTTTGCTTGGATTTTAATTGAATAATTATCATCATATGTATAAACAAAACAATATATGAATGTATGCAAATATTGTGCGAAAGTTAAGTTTCAAAAATTATCACCAAACATAAAAAAATCAAATGTTTTAAAATTTTCAAATTTTAAAGGTATGAAAACCTGGGACGTGGTATAAGTTTCAAAAATTATCACCAAATTCAAAATAAAATTCTAAGTTTTCAAAAATTTCAAAGTTTTCAAGTTTCAAAAATTGATCACCAAATTCAAAATAAAATCATGTGTTTTCAAAAAATTTCAAAATTTTCAAAATTTGAAAATTTAAGAAGCTTGTTCAGGACCTAAGTTTCAAAATTTTCTAATTTTGAAAATCCTAAAAGATTTGGCGGGAAATAAGTTTCAAAAATTTCAAAGTTTTCAAATTTTGAAAATCCGAAAAACTTGGGCGGGAAATAAGTTTAAAAAATTTCAAAGTTTTCAGCAGGTTAGAGTTGGATGAACCAGGTTCTCATAGGCTCGATCGTTGTTGACATGCAGCTTAAATATTCAAGTTCTCCTGTAATAGAAGATAAAATAAAGGAAATAAGTTCTAATGAAAAACGTTTAGGCTAAATAGTTGAACCAAATAAACGATTTTCCTTACAAAGTCAACCCCTTCCAACCCAAGTTAAACATACATGAAGTTTGTCTGTAATAGCATCGTACTATTCACTCTCTCCAAAACTTAGGAAAAGAACTTCAGAAATCAAACTAAAACTTCATCTTCATCTGCAGATACACCATCTCCAAACAATCAACTCCAAATTAGACCAGATGAATAAAAAACGACCCAAAAAGCGTAGCAGCCCCATTTCAACTTTGTCAAAATAGCAACAAACTTTACACCCTCTAAGGAACTCAGAAAGAACTTCAGGGACAAATTAAAACCTGCACCACTTTAAGTGTATTGTACTCAAACAATTGATAAAATGCAAACCGAGAGCAATATTATCCATTCAAAATAGATGTTCAAATGTTTGAAAATTCATATTAACCTTTCTTTTAATGGAAATTCATATTAATATTTTCCAACAACTCTTTTGAAAACCAATATAATTCGTAATAATTTTAATTTCAACAAAATATTAAAGATAATCGAACTTAAAAAACAAAGCCATAGATCCATTGAATATTGTGAACACAAGATGGTAAACACACTTATATTGTGTGAGAGAGTGAGCAAGAAATAACTGTGTTTGTAGTGAGAGAGATTTGCAGAACTGTCATCTCTATAAATCTGTATACAAAGTTGCGACTTGCAGAACAACACAAGCTGGAGGGTCTTCCATCTACAATGTTGTTCCAAAGGCTTCATTGCAACCAGACAACCCCCACACACATAGAATAAGGATCTGAAAGACTATATACAGATCTTTCTACATAACACTAAAATCAACAGATTTGCAAAGACTAAATAGAGATCCACTTACGTATCTATAACCTTCATTAGTAGATGTAGATTTGAAAACATGAAGCATAAAACAACTAAAGATTTAAATCTGAAATAAGTAAACAAACGTGTCCACATATAGAATTAAACATACACAAACATATTATACTCAGACACCCAAAGATACTCGAAACGCACACACTCTGACTCACGGACCTACGACATTTGAAAAAACACAGATCTGAAAGATCCATATCCATATACAGAAGCGAAAAATAGATAATCTTTGTACAAATTATTCTTAGATAGAGCAGAATTCGAACAAAACCAGTTAATACAAAAGCATACAATCGAAAAAAGATACATTACATTCGAACAGGGACAGGTTGGTCAATTCTCTTTGTAGTTTTGGTTTAGTTTCGGAAGCGGCTATCGGTGGTAAAGGGAGAGGACTGTGGCATTAGAGCATGTCGAATACTGGATGAGGGATGTGTTGGTCAAACGGCAGATTAGGATTATAGATTAGGATAGGGTAGCAGGCGGTTGAAGGTGGTGTACCGTGGCAATGGCAATCGATACCCGCGGGTAGCGGTGGTATATGGTGGTTCAATTGTGTGTGATGAAGGAGGCGGCGACGGCGGGTAGCGGTGGTGGTAGCTGGTGCTGGTAGTCTAATTTAGGGTTTTTGGATGCTGAAAGAAAATCAGGCAAGTTTGATGGTGAAAGAGACTGCTTAATGTGGATGGAAGATGGTTACGTTGGATGCTGAAAGAAAGGATGTTGAATCTTAGCTTACCAGCGATGGTGGTGACGATGGTAATGGTAAATCAGGCAAGAGCAGCTGGGGAAGGCGATTAGGGTTTCTAGAAAATGGAGAGCTACGTTACAGATCCCCGAGAAGCAGAATCAATGGCGATGAATCAGTTTTGGGTTTGTGCTTCGCCGAATAATGCTCAGATACCCAAATACAAAGAAGGTTGGGACTGCAAACCTGCAATAAACCCTAAGAATAATCAGAAACCATGAGAGAATTTGCTCTATCACTTCAAAATCACAAAATGCAAATTAGATATACCGAATGTAAGAAACAAATTACAGATTTGTTCATCATTTATTCAGAAATCTAAGATAATGGTTTAATCGGGTTTCTTTTCCGAGAAGATGAGAGAAGCGGCATACCCGGTGGAAGTGAGATAGAGACGATGTGAAGAGGTGCAAAAATCGGAGATATAGCGAGATAGGAGGTGTAAATCACCGGTTGTAGTTGAGCGATTGTGGTAGAAGCCGGAACAACGAAGAAGCAGCGTAGGCAGAATGTATTAGAATTGACGATACAACACAGAGAGAAAGGTTTAGAACGGTATTGAGATGGAGAGGAATGCGGAATGTGAGGGATTTTATGGAGAAATGCTGGTGAAGAGAGTATAGTCTTAAAAAGGCAACACGCTGGCGATCCAACGATGATACAAATAATCGTATGGCTTAAAAGGCAACACGCTGGCGATCCAACGATGACAGCGTGGCAATCCGTGTCATTTGTGCTTCTTCTACCGGGTTGAAGGATGTATGCATTATTTTCTTGTACAGTCTTAAAAATTAAGACTTTTGTTCATAAATGGGTTGTAATTTATATATGGTTTATAGTATAGTATATATATATATATATATATATATATATATATATATATATATATATATATATATATATATATATATATATATATATATATATATATATATATATACTATACTATAAACCATATATAAATTACAACCCCCTAATGCATGTTTGTCTTAATTTTTAAGACTGTACAAATTTTAATACACAACTCACAAATTATCATGCCTATGTTACAATGGAATTATGCATTAATTAAAAAGAAAAAAAAATAACCGGATACAATTACACGCGTGTGGTGTCTATCACTTGCCCTAAACAAAAAAAATACCCTCATTTACAAAACATAAGCTTCTCTCCTAAAACCCTAATGCTCCCAAAACATACGTTTCCGGGCATCCTCTCAGCCGCAACCTCGGTTCCGATCGCCACCCTCCTTTTCCGACCGCCACCATCCGATGAACGACCACCTTCACACTGATTTCTCTATCTATATCTCCAAATCGAGAACCAAGACATCGGCTACTCACTGTTTTCGGACCATTCCCCACAAGCACCATCTGATCCGGCCATCAACATGACGATCCAGGCACCACCACTCCGCCATATATACGATCCGGTATTGTTCGCCATCGATTCCCGTCTCCGATCCGGTATTGTTCGCCATCGGTTCCCGTATGCCAAATCGAGAAATCAGTTTCTCTCTATCAAGCCATCGATTCCCGTATACCAAGCCATCGCACAAGCTCGCCATCCGCCACATAATGAATCTCGATCGGCTTTGGTTTAGATCTCCACCAGATTTGGTACCTGATGAATCACGATCGGATTTGATATGGATCTACACCGGATTTGGTATGAATCTCCAATACGTAACCCCTCTTTGTCTGTTATTTCTTATTACAAATTTTTGATTGTCGATCTGGATCTACTCCATCGTCATACCACCGAGTCTCTCTCTCTCTCTCTCTCTCTAACTCATGGTATGTTTATCTGTTTTTTTGTGTTTACAGAACTTGAAACCGGTTACTTATTTCATCTTCAATTTGTCTCTTTTTCTCTGTAGGGTTTGAAAAAACGACACATCTTCATGTTCACACAAAACTAATCAGGTATGTATGCACTGTGGTTAATTTGCCTTTTGACTTTTGACTTTTGAGTCATGATATTTATGATGAACAGATGTTTACTTCGGTACATGGAAGCCAAAATCATCAAAGGCATTGTATTCTCATTGCTGCAAGTCATCCATATCCACTGCCTACATCAGTTTATAAATCACCAAATTATCTTGGGACTTGGTCAGAAAACCATTCATCTGAGGCTAAGACAGTGGCAAAATAATTTAAACAGGTATTGACAATGGCATTTTAGTAATTAATGATCGTATTGTGTTCATATTTCATTTGTTTGTTCCGTTTTGTTGCAATGTTTGGTTTCCCTATAAGTCATAAGTCTAAGGCAGCTTCCTAATCTTAAAGAAATCTACAGTGCAGTAATTAGTTTTTTATGTATATTATGTTATTATCGACTTTTAGAATTCAAATTGGTCATGTATGAATTGATCTTGCAGGCAAAAAGGAAGCCTTCAGAAAACTATCCTACGGGCTACAATTGATAATGTGAAAAATCCAGATTATCTATTTCTTATTTCTCAAGATTTCATGGAGGCCCGTGTTGCTCTAACTCAACCAAAAATTACAAGTTTGTTTCAAATTTTTATAATATCCCTTTTTTTTCTCCTTAAATCAATGCTTATCGTTTAATTATAGTTGTTTGACCAAATTGCCCAGCGGGGACCTTCTTCTTATTGGAGGCGATCTTGTGTAAGTTTTGACCTTTCCTGTCATTTTTGTTTTATTAAAATTACAAAATACAGAGCAACGTTTTGAGCTTTTGGAGAGGGTCCAAATCCAATAATTTTTAAACATATTTTTTATTATTCAGGTACCCAAATCCGTCATCATACTTATGAAAAGTTGTTCATGGTATAAAGAAGAGCATATAGCTATAAATAACCAGAATTACCCTTTGGTGTATCTGAACTTAAATTGTATGATGGGCCACAGTGTTTTGTTATCCCTGGAAACCATGGTATGTCTTTCCTGGAAAGAAATAGCAACATGCTTTCATTTATTTGTATATATAGCATCCTACATCGTTTAATTCTATATAACATTGTACTTTGAAGTTTGAAAGAAAGTATCCAGTAATAGCAAAATATCATTTAAATACAAAACATTGTTCATTGCTGTAATTGGGTATTACAATGGTATGATGGTAGATTTTTCAAAGTGTGATGCCTTGATAAGAATGCAAAAAATTGAAAGTACAATGCTGTAATAGAAAGAAATGCAAGTAGGATGCCATTATAAACAAATGAATCGAAGTATGTTGCTATTTCTTGCATTCAGCCCTTCTTTTTATATTTTTTCTTGTTTTTTTGTAATATAAAATAGTATCAAAGCAAAAAATAGTAATGTAGTTTCATTTATTTATTTTGCTACTTACATTTCTACCTATTATAGCATTGTACTTTGAAATTTTTGCATAAGTATAAAAAAAGTAATTTTCACTGCTAAAAGTGGATAGATCTTTGAAATTACAATCTCCTAATAATTAAAACTTGAAAGTATGATGCTATAAGTGGGTGGATTTTTCCAAGTACAAAGTCCTAATAAGGAAGTACAATCTGTAATAGAAAGAAATTAAAGTAGAATATTATAATCGGTCAACACAGTGCACAGGTTTCATGTTTGATTTGGCTACCACAGCATCTGAGGTATAATACCCATATGTATAAATGACCGAATTGAGACGGCTTATCATATTACCTTATGTTACTAACCTTAATTGACATGAAAAAAATGAAAGGAAACTAATTTTTCAAATTTTGAAACCTTTAAAATTTTTGAAACTTTCAAATTTCCGGATTTTCAAACCTTAATTTCCGGATTTTCAGGATTTTCAAACCTCAATTTCCGGATTTTCAAATTTTGAAAACTTTAAAATTTTTGAAATTTTCAAATTTTGAATATTTTGAAAACTTTCAAATTTTCAAAATTTGAAAACTTTCAAATTTTCAATTTTGAAAACTTTCAAATTTTCAAATTTTGAAAACTTCCAAATTTTCAAATTTTGAAAAACGAAAGGAAACAAATTTTTCAAAATTTGAAACCTTTAAAATTTTTTAAACTTTCAAATTTCTGGATTTTCAAACCTTAATTTCCGGATTTTCCGGATTTTCAAATTTTGAAAACTTTAAAATTTTTGAAATTTGCAAATTTTGAAAACTTCGAATATTTTGAAAAAAATTTGAAAACTTTCAAATTTTGAAAATTTGAAAATTTGAAAATTTTGAAAACTTTCAAATTTTCAAATTTTCAAAATTTGAAAACTTTTCAAATTTTGAAAACTTTCAAATTTTCAAATTTTCAAAATTTGAAAACTTTCAAATTTTCAAATTTTGAAAACTTTGAATATTTTTTGAAAAGTTTCAATAATCCATTGTATATTCTAATCATTATAATTTTACTTTGTAACTTGACTTGAAAGTTCTCATACTCATCTCATGTGGCAGCATAGTATATATGTGACTAGCAACATTTAGGAATGGTCATCTTTCATGTCCCACAGTGAATGAAACAGTGACAAAGCCCTGTTAAATGACATCAGTTGAGTATTGAATGATTGTTCTTTCTTTTTACAGTTTTTTATCACGTTTCCCCTGATCACCATGGTATTCATGAACCAGTAATGCTAATTGTCTTGTATTTAATATCTTTTCCAAATGCGCAGAAACTTCAATCAAACTCACACTTGGTTCTGAATTCTAGGGTTTCATAACTGATGTCACATGGTGTAGTTCTTTCCAATGAATGATGATGTGGAGAAAAGACAACCTGAGACAAAAGCGATTATGAGGTGGCTAAAACAAATACGTTTCACAGCCTCTGCTACTCTTCATGGGGTAATCATTTAATTAATATGAAAATTGGGTTCATTTCTTTGCATGAAATGGCAACATACTTCAATTAATTTGTTGATTATAGCATGCTACTTTCATAGTTTTCTTTTAGAGTTTTGTACTTTCAATCCTTTACTTGTAAAGGCATCATATTATGAAACTCTACCACACTATATAGAATTGTGCTTAATTTTTTTTCTTAGTAGGACTATTGATTATCCTATAAAATATACCAAATTACAGCAGTTAAAATTGCTTTGTATTGGATTATATTGCTGTAACTGGGTAGTTTTATGCTTTCTGTGAATGGATATAAAGTAGAAATATTTTAGAATGTATTTTCTTATATTCTCAGGGAGCACTTGTTGCAAAGTATCCATGGGACGGTTCACTCAAAAAGAAAGCACTAAATTTTGTATTTATGTCACAAAATTGTGATGGTTTTGATAATATTTGTTGTATGGTTTTGTTTTGCTTTTTTGTATAAAGTTTGTTAGGTTTGTATGTGCAGTTTTCATATTTGATCTGTAAATACAAAGTTGTTTACGTGTCTATGCAGAAATTTGATAATTTGCCTTTGGAATGCAAACATGGATATGCAGTGAGATTCCACCAAGGTCTGTACTCTGAACCATATTTAATTTTTAATAAAATTGCTATTTTAATATCAAATTTTACAATTGCAAATGTTAAAGTATAATCACGAAGAGGAATTGTGGGTTGATATGGATACAATAGCATCTTATTTTCATAGTTCACATGTATTTTGTAATGGTTATCCTTGGTTTGTTTATTTATGTCCAATTATATAAGTTTTTCGTTTTGTATTTGATTATTGAAATATTTGTTTCTTTTGATCAGAGATTCAAAGAACATCACAAGGAATGTCACCAACTTTAATCTGTTTCAAGCTAGTTTATATTTTAATTTGTTAATCTATTGTTTTGTGTGGTTATTTTTTGGGTGTTGCTTGTAATATTACATTCTACTTCAATATATGTTTGATCATTGCATATTTGTAGATGTATATTATTTTTTGGGTGTTGCTTGTAATATTACATTCAACTTTAATATATGTTTGATCATTTATTAAGACACCGTCCTTTGATTAGTACGCTTAAATATTACATTCTACTTCAAAATTTTCTTACAAACTCATTGCATATTTGTAGATGTATAATTATTCGAACCTTGGCAGAGGCCATACTACATTCATCTTCATTTTTTTTCGTATTGTATGTCTGATCCAATTTCGAGATTCTGTATTTTATCGAATAAGGTACCGTCAATTGTGTGGTCGATTTTGATTTCCCAATTTATTATCTCACTTCCTTTCCATATATTCCCTATGAACGATTTTTATTTGATCAATTATAAAAGAAATTAGTGTGTTAGAGATCTATCGAAGTACTAGGTACACTTTCTTCACATTCATCTCTATTCCTGCTTATCTGACGGTTCACATATCTATTAAATTTTACTTTCACTGAATCTTGATACCTCCCCTATATTTAAGGTTTTGAATTCAACCAACTTATATCAGCTTCACCATCTATAGCGCCATTCACCTTCTCCACTTGTGACTAGATATTTTATTGGAACATTCTTGAAGTTTGAAAAATTTAGAGGTGCATGCCGATAAGAAATGCCAAATTTGATACACTCTCAAACATATTGATTCAGACTTGCAACAATCTTAGATACATTGGCCTTCAATTCTTTTTCGGTAAAGTTGTGTTTGTAAAGTCGTCGCCGCATTGCACGAGTGCTTGAGGATTACCCCCCCTAAAAAAATTATTCGATAAAATAAAACTAATGCATGTCCACCAAAAGAAAATTATAAAAGAATGATTCTTTGTTTGCCGATCGACAATTCAATTGAATTAACCATTTAGTTGCTTGAAAATTAATGTTCACATATACTAAAAAACTAGACACGTGACTCTTTTTTCGTGTAGTAAATAAATGATACACGATGGAAGTAAACTATTGGTCGAAAGGAAGCAATACCCGAAAAAACTATTCGTCAAGTGCAAACACTTCACCGAAACAAATTATTTTCCGCCGTAGCATCGCGCGGGTTCGCACCTAGTATATATATATATATATATATATATATATATATATATATATATATATATATATATATATATATATATATATATATATATATATATATATATATATATATATATATATATATATATATATATTATATGTTATTTTAAAACACACAATTATTGTGTGGTCATAAGGACCAATCAGAGACGAGAATCAGTCAAGGGTATTTTGGTCAATTAAGCTATAAATCAATTAGTTGAATTTAAAATTAATTCCTATATTTATGGTAAATTGATCTATATTTATGGCTGATTAACCTATAATTAAGGTAACCAACTTTATCCTCTCCTTCTTCATCTTAGTTACCCTAGAACACGTCTCTACACCCCATTTTCGTCTCCACCAATCCGCCACCATTACAGACCATCGCCTCCACCAATCAGCAACCATTGCCACCACGAACTAGCCACCATTACAAACCATGTTGCTCCCACTAAGTATGATTCGAGAACAGAATGCACATTCTCACAGAATGTTCATTCGAGAAGTTTGAATGTGCATTCAAGAAGCATGATTCTAGGATTTAAGCAAGGTTCTGAAATCAAGTATGATTCGAGAACTCCAAGCATGATTCAAGAATAAGATCGTATTCAACTCTTTATCAAGAACAATCTTTTTTCTAAAATTTCAATCATAAGAATGTAAGTTGTAGCAACAAGAATTAATCCTAGATCTGGTGTGTGTTAGTATGTTTTTATCTCTCACCTCCACCCTCAAATTTGCAAGTCTATATCAGAATGAAAAAATTTATGAATATAAATCTGTATTTGTTCGACAATCTCATAACCCCAATAATGATTCGAGAAGCGTAAATTGATTCCAGAATAGCAATTTCTTCAACATTCTCGTATATTCTGTTAGATTCTAGTATATTATTCTAGTCATTATGATGTAACACAATACAATGTAAATTTGATTTTGTAATTCATATATGTATGATTTTGTAATTCATTATACCATAATGTTTAACTTACTTTCAAAATATACAATTGTATTCTTTAAGAATACTATTTATTCTGATGTATGTTTTTGTAATTCATTCTAATAGAATGTAAGTGATTAAGAAATTAGAATAACAACATAAATTAATTATACAATTTTATTAGAATTGTGATTTAAAGTTTGAATTTGATAATAAATTCGAATTTGAAATTAAATTAAATTCAGAATTTAATTCCATGAAATTAATTATACATTTTTCGTTTTATTTTTCTGTTTTTTTCTTTTTTCGTTTTTTTCCATTTTTTTTCTTTTTTTCGTTTTTTTCCATTTTTTTACGTTTGTCGTTTAAAAATCGTTTTGCATCATAACTCGTTTTGGATCTTGGATCATAACTAATTTTGAATATTGGATTATAAGTTTTGGATCATAAAACATATTTTGGTTTTAATATTTTTGGATCATGTATATTTTTTTTGCTATTTTGATAAGTTTTGATTCATAAAATAATAAGTTTATAACAGTTTGAATCATTAAACATATTTTGGTTCTTAATATTTTTGGATCATGTATGTTTTTTTGCTATTTTGATGGTTTTTTATTTAAAAATATAAAAATGAACACTTAAAAACATTTTTTTTCAAAAAATTCTTTTTGCAAACTTACTAATATAATGTCTACAATGTTCCCTTAAATTTTCATAATTTTTGGAGAATTTTTTTTATTTTTTGAATTTTTATAAAAATAAAAAATATTTTTTTTCAAATTTTCATGATGGTGCTTGTTTTGAAGAGAATTAAATTTTAAAATTTCGGTTTTTTCAGAATTTTTTTTACACAAGAAAAAAAAAATTATGGCCCAAAAACTAAGTTGGTGGATTAAAAAAATACCCAGCAAACGAGATTGTGACAAGTGTCGCAATAGGGGATGCGGTACTTGATCAGATTACTATATTACCCTTCTTAATTTATATTTCCCACCCACTAGTTTTAATTTTTAGACAACTAGCCCCAAGCTTTTAAGATGTGTCAATTTTTTCACAATGAATCTTAGCCACCCATTTTTCAAGATTAGAGGTCCAGATTTGTCCTCACAGTCCTTACCGAAATTGGAGTCCTCACCCGATCCTGATTATATATATATATATATATATATATATATATATATATATATATATATATATATATATATATATATATATATATATATATATACACACACACACATACCCACACAATGAAATTAGGATGTGTGCCTGTGTATATGGACTCCTCATAAATCGTGAAGGATGTTGTATCCAACATCCAGGCTGCCGTTGAGGAGGATCATGAATAAATCCCTCATCTGAACCTATTAAAATATGAATTCTTAACTTTAAAGCAAATGCGACAAAAACATACAAACTTGGAAGTAATACCTTTAAAATAAGAACTTTCAACTAAGAACTTCATAGGTAGGTTGTCGAGTTAGTTTAGAGAAAACTTGTAGTTTTCTGACTTCCTATAAATGAATATAAAATATGTAATATTGGGTTTCATTCCTCCTAAATGCGGGTCCTACCACTTTTGTTGGTCTCACTTGTGAAATTGGTATTTCACCTATGAATTATAATGTTGTTTTGATGATTTTGTAGATGAAATATCAATTTCCTATGCAGGATATATGAAATTTGTGGCTATTTTCGGAAACCATTAAAGTTTTGCTTTAACTCGTTAAATGTCCTCTTAATTATTATTATCAAATTAAAGCCCCAAATCATCTTTTTCAATATGACCTCATCTGCTTTACGCTAGAAACTTACCCTTCACCTTCTCCTCGCAAACCTCCCCCTTCCCCTCTCCTTGTCACAAATTAGCCTCCGACACCCACCATCGTCGTGCCTTTCTACAACCACTGCATCCACCTCAACATCCAAGTTGAAACACAGAAATCCAAATCTATATTTGAAGGTCGTATAATGGCAGAAGTATTTATAACATTCGGTTGCTCACCACTACACAAGGGCGAGCCTACCTTCTTCTTAAAGGTGTCCATGGACACCCTTAAGTATTGGAATTTTTTCTATAGATTATGATATAAAATTAAAATGGACACCTATTGTAAAGTAAGACGGACACCTGTAATTTGTAATTTTTGAGAAGAAAACCTCAAAAAGAAAAAATCAATAACTTTAAAAAAATTATAAATCGTTATACCTCTATTGCAAATTTTTATAGATTATATGATTCCCAGTATAGTTTAGGAACTCGTAAATTGTTTTCATCCTTTTCCAAAATATTCTTTTATGTAATTTGTAAATTATTTAATCTATAATTATATTTAATCTAAAATGTTCTTAACAGTGGTTATCAATCAAGTAAATTTTTATTGTTTAATGATTATGAGTTTGTGACGATTATATTTAGTATAATGTTAAGATTTTTAAAAAAAATAATAATAAAATAGGTTCTTTAGCTCATGATAATGTAATAAAGTTATAGATTGTTTTCAAAATATGAAAACTTGTAGTAAACAACCGTAAGACATTTACTCGTGTTTTTAAATTGCGTTTAAGCTTTGGTTAAAACGTAATACTATAGATCTTATTATAACCTAATCCGATAACCAAAATTTTTTAATCTGTTTAATTTGTCATCACCTTCAAGTTGTACACACGTGAATTTGAATTCTGGGTTCGCCACTGCCACTACAGAAGGTCTATATGTGGGTATTGTAGTTATAACAATGTTATGTTCATAGAATCTGTTTTGTGGTAGCTACACCGTCTACAAGTAAAGGTCAACCCGTATCTCATTTTCTGTCGGGAATGTCGGGTTGGTTTTAGCTACTATTATTTCCGCATAAGAAGTCAAGCACAAGAAAAGCAGCAACAAGATCGATCGTGCTCCTCTACTGAGAAGCACTCTCTTGCTAGAACAACAAGACAAGGACAAGCTAGCAACAAAAAGACAAGGAAAGCTACACTCCGTTCGTGCTTCTCTGTATAGAATCACTCACTCCTCGAACAAGAAAGCAGCAACAGTTACTGTTTTCGTAAGACAAGCAACAAGATCGATCGTGCTCCTCTACTGAGAAGCACTCTCTTGCTAGAACAACAAGCACAACAGCATCAACAACAACTTTGTCAAAGCACTCTTGCCTTATGGTAACTTGCTTCTAACTGCTGATTGTAGCTGTGAAGCCGGACAGCTAGTTTGTTTTTATTGCTATCGTGCCTCGCCACCCCCTAGCCCCCTCAAGGGGGAACGCTACACTAACTCTCTGGGAGATCGTGCTGCTCCCCGAGCATCACTCCCTCGGTTATGTTCTCTCTCTTTCCCCCCTTTTATTGGAGGGGAGAACCATTCACTATGACTAGCGTCTTCGGGTAACTAACCTAGTGTGACTTTGTATCCCCTAACCGGAAGAGACACATAATAATAGTTGTTACGGACCGGCTGCTGCCCGCTAGGCTTTAGGAGTTGTAATCGTGCTGGACTGTTGCGCTTATCGCCAGTCAGAAGTTCAATCCACGGGTAAGAACTTCTTCCTGGCTTGCTTAGCTGCACTTTATTGAATTACAGCAGGAGTTCATATTAGCATATTCTATTAAACATCGTGAAGGGTAAGGATGATCGCTTGCTACATTTACACCCATCAAACTCTTTAAAATGGCGACTAAACAGATGAAATTGCTATGTAACCATTTTTTAAGTTGCAAGCATATTCACTTGCCCTCTTTGAAAATTTTAAAATGCTAGTTGACCCCAACTTCCAAATGTTGAAGGTTTTAAACCAATCCACAATTGTTTGTTCTAAATCATGTTTTTGACTTTGATTCGCTCTATAAAACTTCATGATGTGGCATAACCAACTTCATATTCATACTAAACTGTCCTTCTAAGAAGATCGTGATTTGACTTACATAAGTCAACTATTGCTTCTTTTTCGAGGCCGGTCCTTGTACCAAATACGGCTTCTAAGCTACTAAAGCCTGCCTTTTATATTTCATATAGTGTGATTGTTTTTTGGCATGCTAGGTCAAATTTTTAGGCCATCAGGTGTACCCATCACATGGTCACATGTCTATGCACTTTTAACAAGGTTTCTTACTGTACTGATCTGGTTTCTTATCTTCTATGGTGTCATTATAGAATTTTCCTCTAAAATGGTGTACTTGCATATCAAATCGAAAATTGGTAGTAATATTCTTAACTAAGAATACTGTCAAAAGTCAAATGCCTACAATATCACAATTGATCTAATATGAAAATTGATGAAAGAAAACGATGTGGAAAATGGTAGGTATCAATTAAAGGAAGATTTTGCAAAAGTTATAAACAATTTCTGTTCAAGATCAATGAGAATAATTATAATCATAAGCCAAAGATTCCTAATGATATCACTTGGTATTTGGTATTTTGGTTAAACTTTGAAAAGTATGTTTTATTTTGAATTGTAATGATATTTTTGTTCAACTTTAAAAAGTGTATATCCAATAGCAGAAAAAGTGGGACACTAGGTTACCGAAAATAAATATCCAATAACTAAAGTCAAATCAATCTAATTGTTAATTGAATCAGTTTGATTTCTTTAGTTGAATTAATTGAGATGGGTGAGAACTGAAGCCCTTATCTAGTTCTATGTAGCAAGATATGTCCGTGGTACTAAGCAGTGTCAACGAATGGATATTAACTCTAAAGTAAAATTAATAAATTAAACCATCTTAAGGGTGAGCAAGAATACTGAAAATATTGAACTGAACATGTACAGATCCCGAACCGTATGTTATTAATCGCGTCGGTATTCGATTCCTCAAATGTCCACTTTTCGGTTCTCGAGTTATTGGGTATGGTGCTCTTGGGTCTAGGTAAAAGTGATACCCGTACCGGTACTACAATTTGAACAGTACCAGCTTTGTAACATTTAATTGTTGCTACTTATGATAAAAGTACCGCAATTGTTTCAATTGGGCTGATTTTTTTTCATGCATTCTTGCTGTCTAAACTTAGAACCTCTGTTTTGATGTACTTAAGCCCGAGTTCTATAGCATAAAACATCAGTTGTTGCACATAGAAAATTGATATTGGTATGAGATTGGTATGGAATACCGATACTGAAACAAAACTGGAACCATATAAACCTATCGGTTCGGTATTTGATTCCTATAAAATCCATATATGATTTTGGTATACTCTGCGTTCATTTTCATCGGCCAAAATTAACAAAAATGCACAAATCAAAACGAAACATTAACAAAATCGGATTGGGCATCATGTCTTGTTATTTTGGTTAATATGAGGATTTGACTTTTTCAGAAATGTGATTAGGTGATATAAAATTTGCAAAGATCAGATGAGATTTTCCTAAATCGACTTTTACTTCGGTTTCAGTTTGGTTTTTGCTTGAATCTGGCTGTTTTCAAGGGGTTAATATTAAAAAGATTGAAGAACTCTTTTGAGGTTTTATCTTGAGAAAAGATGATGGGCCAGAGCAGTCATTTTACTTTGGACATAACCTCCATTTATTAACAAAAAAGAATCATTTTAAGAACCACATTTGTGCAAGAAACAA
Source organism: Cichorium intybus (assembly GCA_023525715.1). NCBI lineage: Eukaryota > Viridiplantae > Streptophyta > Magnoliopsida > Asterales > Asteraceae > Cichorium > Cichorium intybus. The sequence goes on from CM042017.1 coordinate 82,872,951, forward strand.
AACATCTAGACTATTCCATAACTTTTGAGAAAAAAACACCAGTTTTGTCTATTTATATATATATTTAAATAGCGTGATTTTTGGTACATCCTGTAACGTTTTTTGTGTGACATCCGGATTTTATTTTTCTTTGTGACACGCGGGTTTTCGTCGTTTGGATCCATTTTCTGGTTATGGATCCATTTTCGGGTTGTGCCTTCTTCTCCGCCCACGTCGCCTTCCTTTTGATGTGTATGATTTAGTGGGTTCTTCGAATATTTTGACCCCTGGCATCAGGCGCAACCCTAGCCTCCGTCTGCCGCCGTCTACTTGCCTCCTCCCTTCTTCCGGTCACCATCGATCACACATAAGGTAAGTATAGGGTTGATGTTGATTCGATTTCTTCATCGATTTATTGGATTTCTTTCTGATTTTGAAGTCCTGAATTTGTGAGGTTGTATACGGTTATCGATTTATTCATCTATTTCTTGGATTTCTTCTGATTTCTTTCTCCGCTTTCTATTCTTAATTTGGGTTTTTAAAGAAATCTCCATACGTTCTATCAATTCGCTCATTCACATAATTACCTTATGATTTTGTATTTTTCCTTTATCAATCATACTGAAGCAAGTTAGAGTAAGTCGGTTCCTCATCTGTATCTTAACCCTACTGATGAAATTAAACCCCTCTCTTTGTCATCCATTTCTGCTACGCATGAAAAAAAATCCGATTAATCGATTTTGCTTTTACAGTTTCCCGCCTCTACGGACGGAACACTCTTTCTGCGATTAATCTCCGGCTTGCGACCTGCAATTTTCATCTGTAAGTCTTTCTTCCTCATCTTTCTCCCGATCTTCTTCTTTTTTACCTATCAACCAACTGTGTTCCTTGGGCGATGAATATTTCTGATTTCAAAGCATCTTTGCATGATTGTGACTTCATTTGTACTTTGATTTCACGTGGAGGACACATTTAGGTCTCCAAAATCTCAAATGTTAGATTATCTGTGATGATGAAAGTTTATGATTTCAAAGATGGCTCTTCAAAATCTTGCTTGTGTTGTTTTGTTTGGAGGCTACTGCAACTTCTTATTTGCAAGGGCAACTGTGTCTAAAGTACAAACAAAATAGTTACATTTACTATGTGATTGTGACGAGTTATTTAAAAAGAAAATTAAAATCAACGTAGTGTTGATTTTGGTTTCAATTGATCATATTTCCAACTATGTTCTAACACTGTGTAGCTTTATTTCAAGGTACATACTTAGAACTCGGTTTTGGTTTGATCGGATTCATAAATTATACAAAAGTTTCATAAATCAGGTATTGACTTCAGTAGTACGTGTTCTTTATTTGTTTATGTTCATCTCCAATGATAATTTCGTATTGCATTGTAGTCGTGTTCATGATATTTAATCGTTTCTTAAAATATTGTTTCAGTATTTAGTTGATTTTGTTGATTGTTGATGAATGAAGTTGATAACACACTGCCGATCATATCCAATAGGAGTTTAGCGTTCCACTTAAATGGTATGGTCCAAGATCAGTTGTTTTGGTCAACAAACCTAAACTTTAGCATCACTATGTTCAGTTCTTGAATTTAAAATATTCATTAGGGTACTATTTTTCATTATAGTTTCTAAAAGATGATCTCACTCTACAGGATGGATTTCATGTACTTTTAATTTTATGTTTGTTATAGCATCTAATTATAATTTCTTTCAATTTTTGCAGTATTCATGAAATGAAAATGTACTTTAAAGAGATGCAAAAATAGTTTTTTTAAAGTATTTTTATGGTAAAAACTCAGGTTTGCTTGGGGACAATCTTATACTATATATATATATATATATATATATATATATATATATATATATATATATATATATATATATATATATATATATATATATAGAGTGAGGTATGTTACTATTTCCTGCAAAAAGATTGCAACTTTTGTCCTATTAACACCGGTCCAGATTAATACATGTCAAATACAGTATAACAATACTAATTTATTTTTAGATGAGATCTCTTCTTGCACACTTGACAAATGAGAAGAATGCTGCTCTTGAACAAAGTAGGATTCGGCAAGAAATGGTGAGATGCCCTTTTACCATTTTACGTGTTCTATTTTATTACAATTTCCCACTAGCTTTAAAGAGTTTATTTTTCCCTTGCCCCGTGCAAAGCACGGGTTACCCACTAGTTTTTATATAAACACATGCACCAAAATGATAAGTTAGTAAATGATATATTTTAAAAGGGAAATCAGGAGCATATTGATCTTATGCAAGTTAAGTAAAATACTTGGATATAATTCAACTTACTAATTCATGCATACTCAACATAAATTAAATATATATGTTGCTGGTCCAGAATAGTCAAAACGCAAACATCCACTTTTATTCAGAATTGAATATCTTGAAGTGAGCATAGCAACAGCATCGAAATTTATAAACGTAAACAAATGATTTGTAACTTTATATGCATGTCCTCCCGATACATGTTGAAACTGAATGACAATAACTTTATTGGTGAACTTCCTCGAGAATTAGAAATTAACGAGATTTAAATCTCTTAGATGTGGGTGATAATAAATTCTTTAGAAATATACCGGAATGGATCGGAGAAAAACTTACACATTTGATAAAGTTTTAAGTTTAGGCAAAAATAACTTCAATGAAAGAATTCCTCGATCATTGTGCAAAGCTTCAAATCTTCAGATTTTAAATGTTGCATTAAACATTACAAGAACCATCCCTCATTGTCTAAGAAAGTGCATGCGACGGATCTATGTTCCTATATTGATGGATCTGCAAGAGTCTTCAAATGATTTTTCTCGCATTCAACTGTCCTAGAAAATGAGGGATGGTTCTTACTAAAAAGTTGTATGCAACATCTAAAACTTGAAGTTTTGCACAAAGAGCAAAGAATTCTTTACGCGAAATTATGTTCATCTAATCTCAAACCATCTAAGGTGTAAGATTTTGTCCGATCCATTCGGGTATAATTCCAGATAATTTATTATCAATCATATCTAAGAATCTTAAATCTAATAAATTCCCAGTTTTCACGAAGTTCACCAATAAATTTATCGTCATTAAATTTCAAACCAGAGTCATGATGATGAATTAAGAACTATTGAACTTGTAACCACATCATTGTAACCAGCTTTGTGAATTTTCAAGACATGTGAGAATTTAAACATTAGCATCCACCATCGCATTTGCCAAGAACCCCTAAACTCCTTCAAAGTTAGCCTAATCATCATCAAAATATCACGCAAATTCAAATTCAATCAATTTCAAAACAAACACACAAAATAACAAGATTCGAAATTCAGTAAGCAATCACCTAATTCTCAAATCAGATTTAGATTTTGATGAACATTCTGAAATCAGATTTATTCCGTCGATAACAATTACGCCTTCACAGTACACTAGTCTCTTGCTGCAGATATCAGAATAATTCAGATCCTTAGTTTAATTTTAGTTTGAAACATAAATTCGTTGGTATAGACATGCAATAGGTCATTTGGGTATACAAATATTACACAAGGGAAATATATTTATGTTATTCTTGGTGATGATTTTGTGTCGGATGGCGATCAAGGTTTATGCACTTTCATGGATTAACAGAAGCCTTTGATTCACTGGGCGTCAAATTGGAAATTCAGATACACCGCCGAATAAATAGATAATTAAATAAGACGATACCTGGTAATATTGGCGGCGACAGTGGCGGTCGCCGGAATTTCATTAAGCAATCAGTACTGTGATCGACGGAATTACCATGTATGTCGGTGTCCGATCGGAAACCCTACCTTGTTGGATATAAGCGTACTTTGGGAAGCAGATAAGTAGGGCAATATGGCCAGATATGAGACGTCATATGACAGTCATATTGGGCCTTCAACTCAATTACTCAAATTTGTGCAATGCATAGCCAGCCTCGTCATTATACAAATGGCCCATAGATTTAGTTTGGCTCGATGCCTAGATTTTCGTTTAGATTATTTGGAGTATCATATTATGATCATATTTGATAGGCCGTCATCTCATATTTTTTATTATCACATTTTATTACATTGTAATCATACTATATAACAAATATCTATCATATTTCATCACACCATATCATTTTTTTAAATAAAAAATTCAAAGATGAATAAAAAACCTAATTTTTTAATAAAAAAAAACATTACATTAAAAATAAAACATTACATTGGTATTAAAAAAACAATCCAAAAAAAGTAAAAATAAAAACAAACTTCGAAAAAACAACGAAGCATGACAATAATAAAAGTAAACTAGTTCCTAGGACGAATTTAGCTCGGACACTTTCCCGTATTGCTAGGAAAATTTCCAAATCTTCGCCCTTGAAATCGGTGGGTTTTTTTTTGCAACAAGTCGATGTCGGCGTTCATTTGTTAGTCCCTTTGCGTTTCGGTGATTCTTTGTTGTGTTTCTACGATTTGTTGTTGCGCTTCAACGATTTTTTCTTCTACCCGATTCATTATCTCGACCTTGTCAGATTGTAGTTGGACGTAACGATCAAATTTTTCTCCAAATAAATCCATGACACTTGACTCCAAACTTTTGGCTCTCGAACCGGAAGCCGCATTCTTCGCATTGTCTCGCCCAATCAGTCGATCGATCGGTTGTTCGTCTTCAAGATCCACTGGCTCGTTGTTGACATCGATATGTGTATGTCCGTGGAATTGTTGTGACGTGTCTTGACGGACCGACCTCGAACGTTTCGTTCCGAAAGATTGCGAATCTTCGGTAAGAAGCCATTTTGGTTGTTTTCTCAACTCGGTCCAAGCCTTCACGTATGAAAATGTTTTTCGGGTGGGCGTAATTTTTTCATATTGTTGCATCGCCATGTTGAAGACGTTGAAATCGTTCGTGCCACTCTTGTGCATGTCTGTGAGGTTGTTTATACCGTTGAAGGCATTAAGCTTGATTCTCATTTCGTGCCATTTGTATGTTATTTTATCTATGTTTCGAATCTATTCCCCCATTAAGTCGTAAAACGTTGATTGAACTTTTATACAAAACGTTTCTTGGGTTTGAGAGTCTCCAACTATTGGGTCAACGGAAACCGAAATCCACGCCTTGACCAAATTTAGTTGTTCGTATTTTGTCCAAATCGTTCGCCCCTCATCTTGCGGTTTTTTCCCTTTCTTTTTTCGCGGCCCGGCGGTGTTGGTTGTCAACTTGTTGTGTCTCCTCAACGGCTTCGGGATACACCGGAATCGGTTGTGGTGGTGGTTGCGATGCTTGCAGTTGGAACCCTTGTTGGAATACGAAAGCCGGTTGGAATCCTTGTTGATACGGATTGAAAGGTGGGAATTGTTGTTGAAAAAGCGGTTGTTGTAAGATCAGGGATCCGGATTGAAGTAAATTTACAAAACCACCCCACGGTGATTCAAGGTTCGGGTATTGCCGAGGGGTCGAGTTTAATCCAAATGGATCATACTCACGGTTTGAAGGTGGGGTGTTTGGATTTTGCTCCATAGCTTATAATTGTATAGAAAATATAGATAAGTTGGTGAAGGTGTGTTGTATTGAGGTAAAATTGTGGTATTTATATAGGTAAAAAACGGTAATTAAAAAAAACAATTTTTTAAATATAACCGTTCAACGGCTAAAACGTTTTGATTGGGTGTGATATCCTGTGCTTGCCATCACATACGACCATCGACCATCACGGTGCACTCGGGGTGGTGTGCACGGCTGTGATGGGGAGCCACGTGGCCATCACGGTCCCTCCGTGATACCCATTACGAATAGCCTTAGTATACTAGAGTAGAGATGTTTGTCAACTTGTTAAATGTTTGATTCTTGTAAAGATGGTCTAGTATTAAGGGTATTGGTAAAAAAACTTCATGATATGACATGTGTTTGTAAATGTTAACTCACACAATACATACACATACATACATAGAAGATGTTTATTTAAGATCACCGTAGTATTAATCAACTACTCTGAAAGGATTTAAATGAAGTTGACTCAGATGTAAATTTTATAGGTTTAAAAATAAAATATCCGTCGTTTAAAAAAATTATGTATTTCCGGTACATGGCAACTTGTCACATGACAACACTACATGAAAAGTCACAAAAACAAATTATTTTGTTCCTAGATGTTCTAATTTGGTTATTATAGGCTTTAAAAACAAAATTTTGTTCCTTTAAAGGTTGTGGCTATAGCCTAATATGGCTCATTGTACAAACAAAATTTTTGTTTCTATAACTTATTTATTTTTTATTATATTAATACTTTCCGGAGCGGAGGGAAGTGACGTCTTTTTCTTTATTATAAAAAATCTATAGAAACAAAAAGTTACCCTATAGGTTTCCTTTTTACATTTTGTTGTTACCCTATATAAAAAAAATTGTTTCTACAACCAGTGTAAGTTGCGTAGCTTGAAACAGAAATATTTTTTTTTGTTTCAAATTGAATCCAAAACACAGTGATTTCCTAACCTTCCCTATGCACAAAATTGCAAATGTAATACGTTTGCATCGGTGACAAAAGTTGATGATCTAATGTAGAAAAAGGTAAAACAAATGATGGAAAAACCGCAGTAGTGTACATCGTAACTGTAACACCCGATTTTTCATACAAAGTATATGAAAAAAAATTTAAACACATAACAATTGGGTATACTAGCACTCAAACCACGAAAACAAGATGTTATCTACATTTTAAAATATATATAAGGTCCTTACGGACTAAGCAGCCATTACAACATAAAAATCCAGCGCGACTAAAGGACGGGCTCAAAGTCATCGCTCTCCTTCTATCACATGCATTCCCCTATCACTGCTACATATACCTGCATAACACACACACAACATGTAAGCTTACAAAAGCATTCACACGATTACTCACACATAACAAAATCAGCCCCTAAGGTATACACACAACACACACTCATCAAACATGATATTTTTGTTGTATCATTCACAAATACATAAAATATAACATACACAACCATCAATCCCAAAAGGGACAAGGTTACTCACATACATCAACTCTCAACTCTTTAGTGTAATCAGCTACACTCACATACCTCAGCTCTTTTAACTCATACTCATACTCGTTCTTATCATTAGTTGGAATCTCACCTCAGCTAGAATCTCATGTCATCATCGGCTGGAATCTTACCATCAGCTGGGATCTCATCTCATCATCAGTTGGAATCTCACCATCAGCTGGGATCTCATATCATCATCAGTCATAACATCATCTCATGATTAGCTGATATCTCGTCATCAGCTGTGATCTCATCTCGTCATTAGCTGATATCTCATGCCTGCTAGAATCTCGTCTCATCATTAGCTGATATCTCATCATCAACTGAAATCCCGTCTTATCATTAGCTGATATCTCATATCAACTAAAATCTCATTTGATCATTCGCTGTTGGTCCAACCGGCTGTGACCAATTCATCAACTCGTCCTTCATTTAACATCATATCTATACTCATACACAGAATAAAACAAATGATAGACATAAGAGAAAGGTAATATTCAACTCATACGCTAACATCTGCAACAATATCTTTTCTAAGCATGTGATAGGGGCTCTTTTCTCGATTCAAGTCTAGGACCCTACACTCAAGGACCTAGTTCACCTAAACCACCGCTCTGATACCAACTTGTAATGCCCGATTTTTCATACAAAGTATACCCAAAAAATTTATACACATAACACATAATAATTGGGTATACTATTACTCAAACCACGAAAACAAGATGTTATCAACATTTTAAAATATATACAAGGTCCTTACGGACTAAGCCAAGAATTACAACATAAATATCCAACGCGACTAAAGGACGAGCTTAAAGTGATCCCTATCCCTCTATGACATGCCTTCCCCTATCAATGCTACAGATACCTGCATAACACACACAACATGTGAGCTTACAAAAGCTTAGTGGATAAACTCCTTGTTCGACATCAACATAAGATGTATTGGTGTTATAACCATATAACAACCAACTCTTACAACATAATCAGTTATACTTTCTCAGTATACAACTCAGCTAATCCATCTTGATAAATACATTAACAAATATATACCTCTTTGTATCTGAAATTTGCAAATGTCGTTAGATTCACAAACATCAGCTAGTTACTAGCAAACACTAACTCAACAGTAAGTACCACAACCAGTACTGCTCATAAACTCAATCATAAACACTCGCATGTGCTCATTCTACAATCAACTATTCTCAATTACAACAATCCTCATAGCTATAAAAATATGACTAAAAGACTCTTTAACTCATCCACAATAGGATCTACTATGCTTTTACAAATCAGTATGTATACTCAAGTCAACTATTGGTTATCCATAGATAACAAAATCACTCCACCAATAGGTTACCACTGTAACAACATAACACACACACATACACACACACACACACACATATATATATATATATATATATATATATATATATATATATATATATATATCAACATACAACAGTGTATATCTCTGACTCAAGTACTAGAGATTACTCACCTTTGGTTGGTTTGGAACATTTTATCCCCAGGTTTCTCGTATCCACCTCCTTCCTATATGATTCAACTGTGATATAACATCATAGGTCAGATCTCAAACATCCTCACACATTCCAAAAGGTCAAACCCAACAAAAGAGGCAAGAAAAGCAGTAAACTGTACATAGTGACACTATAACTGTACATAGTGACACTATAACTAAGGATACCGTAGCTATCCACTTAACATTGCTTTTCTTGAGGATCGCGTCGCTATCCTCGCTGCACAGCTCTCTTTCGCGACTCTATGGATTCATCCATGAAACCTGCACAATTTACACAACAATGATCAAGGAAAATACACTAGAACCCTATAGTAACCTCATATACAACATGAACTAGCTAATTTCACGAATTAAGCAACTTAAGGTTCCAAAAACCCTAAAACTCAATCAAAACCACATACCTCTTGGATTTAGGGATCAAGAACAAGTTCTTGATGTTAAACTCGATCTCCTTAGCTCATACACGTTTTTCTTTGATCAATTTCGTGATAAATCAGCTCAATTTCAACTGGTAGTGGTTTTGGGTGTTTGTTTTCAAAATGGACGTTTACAGACTAAATACCCAATCTGACTACCGACAAGAGTGTCACTATCCTTAGTGATATCATCACTATCCACTTAAATCTCATTAGGCAACACACTTTGAGATAGCTGTGCTATCCTCTATAAATAGCCTCACTATTTAGCCTTTACAGCTCTATTTCCACCAATTTTTGGTATAACCCCCTTCATAACTCAAACTCACACCTAACAAGTTCCAAATCCCAAATAATGCACAAGAAAAGACTCTTACCTCTTCTTACTCATCAAACAACTTCAAACACGAAGGTAATCACAAAAGATCGCCATACCTCTACTTTAAGCAACATGTAGCTAAAACCACACTAACTATAAGGTAACAACTCTACTTACCTTTACAAGCATCTCGAGAAGTGTAACATCCCTGTTTTTATGGTAAATTTAAAAATCTTAAGAAAACATTTTCTGTAAAACAAAACATCATATAATTAAAAATACTTTAATTATAAACATTATTTAAATGAAACTCGTCATTAATTATAAATATTTCACTTATAAACATCATTCAATTCATTTTGAAACATTTCATTGTCAAACAAAATAATTAACAGCGGAAACCAACTGACATCAAATCAACAAACATAAATATCCAAATGTAGCTGCACCAGTGTGTACGCGTCACGCCTCGCCATCACCTACACCTGAAGAACCTAAAACAGTGATTTCATAGGGAATGGGTAAGCACATAGCTTAGTGAATCCAACACGTACACTGCATATCCATCACACATTCTCTACCCGTATTATAGGTACACAACACAATAAGGCACACAACACAACAAGGAACAAGGCACACAACATAACTACAAGGCATAATACAACCACATCATACAACATGATCATGGCACCCAACTAGATCATACTCCGCAGCACAATCATTCATGCACCCAACTCATCATGGAACCCCGCTCCATGATGGTACCTAGCTCAATGATTGCACCTAGCACACCCACAATACACCACATATCATTGCACCCAGCACCATGAATGGCAACCAGCTCAGTGATGTCACTCCCACACCTAAACACCTACTAGAACTTCCTATAGCCTGTTACTACTTGCCTACATCGTAACAGCACACACGAGCTACAGTAAAGGATGTACAACTTCCATACAATGTAGTGATGAACTCACCTATAAGGTATTTTAAGTTACTACATAGTATAATAACTAGTCTTCATTATAAGTAGATACTTATTAGATGTTTTAGTTAAGTTTGGGTAAGCCCGGATACCCATTACTATCCCTAACCCACCACCAAGGTTCAATACCACAAAAAGAAAGGTTTGACAGCAATGCTGACTTTTGACCCATAACAAGATTTGCAACAGATGACCAATGAAAACTCAGGGATTAAATCTAGTAAAAATCATGTTGAAACTAGACTCAAGGTCAAGACCATAGGGTCTGACCTCAAGTCATTTTCATTTTCCATTTGCAAATGAAAATCCACATAGTCACGACAATTTACAAAAACAGTCGCAGGACCTACCCCCCAAAGATATTAACCAAGAATGAGAATCAGAAGAATTTAAGTTCTGAAATTTGGTGAGAAAAAACTAGACACTTATATAGAACGTTTTCCACTGGTCTTGACCTCAAAACATTTTTGTACATTTAACTATGAATTTTTAAAAAACAAAATTCACTGTGTAGGACAGTCCTGGACCAGCTGATGAAGATTGCAACTTTCACCTGACTTAGGACTCTAGTTAGACCATGAACTTCTGGAAGAAGAAACTAGACTCCATTACCATTCTACGGATATAAGACTCAACCCAAATGGACACCCACACGATTTGATATGAAATTAACAATATGACATTAAAACAGTGAACTTTAGAATCATATGAAATAACAACTAGGGTTAGGGTTTTCACCCACCTAACCCATTAAGACATCCATAATAAGACCTCTAGGGTCTGAATTAACTTCAAAAGAACTCAGAAAAATGAAAATCCCATGCACTTCGATAGGCTAGACAACCTAAGATCATAAACCATACACACACATCAACACACAATGGTGTGTGATGTGTGGAAATAGGCTAGAATTAGCGAGGCATAAACCGTGCAAAATCAAAAGACATCCAACAATGTGAACCTTGATGAGAAGCTTTAAAACTCAAGAACACCTCTTACACACACACACACACACACACACACACACCCACGGTGGGGTGTGGTGGTGATGTTTCACGTCTTGAACAAAAAAAGAAGAAGAAAGGAATGAACTTTACCACACTAGCCACCTCATGATCCTAACAGCTTGGTCTCCTGCTCCTGGTAGCCTTTCTTTTCTTCTTTCCCGCTACTTCACTTCTTGGTTCTTCAAGCAACAATGAAATCCCGCTTGATCTTTTTGTTCTCGGTTACACCACATTCTCGGCAAACAGAAAAGTTGCTCACGGCTCACCCATACATCACGACCCCATCACAAGATCTAGGGTGCATCGGCTTGGATCATGCGGTGCTTAGAATCCAGTTTTAGTGGGCAGGGCCGGCCCAATGGGCTGGGCAAGCTGGGCGATCGCCCTGGGCCTCCAAACGCCAAAGGGCCCCCGATTTTTATTAAGTGTTTATAGTCCAGGTCCATTTTTTTAGCATTAGGCCCAATATTTTTAAGCTAAGCCCAGCTGTGTCCACCAAGCCTTATCAGGAAGCGGGATGGAATACGGATGCGCCTAAAGTTTACGTTTTCCACATTAATGATGCTCCACCTACATTAACGATGCTCCCGTTTCCAAGGGAGATGATTGCGATTTACCGAGATCGAGGGGACGCTGGACGCAAAAGACATCGATCTCCTCATTCCTCAACAGACAAAGTATTTTTTTTTACCATTCATCAGTTCATGATTCACTCATTCACAGTCATCGTATAACTAAGGATGCAAAAGAGGACGATTCTAATTTCTTAGTTACGATTCTGCGATTCAACAATCTTCTTGCCTTCTTAATTCTGTGATTCTTAATTCTGCGAACTTCAATCACGATTCTAATTTCTGAGAACTTCAATCACGGTTCTAATTTCTGAGTTACGATTTTGAAGATTGAAGTTCGGTACTTCGGTTCAACAATCAGTCAATCACGATAAGTCGATAACACGATTCCAGGTTTGTCTAATTTTAGAGTTACGATTTTGAAGATTGAAGTTCGGTACTTCGGTTCAACAATTAGTCAATCACAGATTCTAATTCTTTCCTCAATCGATTTGCAATTTCACAGATTAATTCTTTCCTCAATCAATTGGAAGGTGCGACTTGGGCACTTGGCAGAATCCTAGTTGGGTGTCGATTTGCTGAGGAGGTAATGAATTGGCAATCAATTTCTGATTTCTGATTTCACAGATTAACTGTGATGTTTGATTGTTTGTCTTGATGAAAATGAAACTGTGATTTCATAGATTAACTTGTGATGTTTGTCTTAATCTGATTTATGATTTCACAGATTTACCTGTACAGCCCCTTCTGATTTCACAGATTAACCTGTTGCTACAACCCCTTTCTGGATTAAACTATTATTCTAAAGGGTATGTATGTTGATTTTTTTACGGATAAATTTGTTATTCTTTGCAATCCCTTCTGGTTTCTGATATGCATTTCGCCTTTTTATTTGTAAGGCTTAATAGATACAGTTTCAAAATTCAGATTTGCTGGGATCTTGTTATTGAGAAACTTTGAATTTGCTGAGATTTTGTTATCTGCCCAGAAGGTAGTATCAAATCCCTGTTTTCTCTTTCATTATTTTGTGGTTGTTTGTATGTTATCTACTCATGTTAAAACTAGGTTATAAGCCCGTGATAATCACGGGTTGGCAAGCTAAAATTTTTTGCGTGAAAAAGGAAATTTACTTTGATTTTTTGGTTTTTATATCGAGTATGCATTTTTGTATAATATGACAATATACTTTAATTTACTTCGATTAAAATAACACTTTTTTTGGTGTTAAATGTCAAATAGCAATGCATTTTGGTTTTGTTAACTAAATGATGTCAATTTACAAGAAAATAAATATGGTTTCAAGTCAAGGACCAATCCTCCATATCGATATTAACGCACCAAGTCTTCATGGTTACATTCAATTTCCAGTTTACCAACCCTATATGCCAAATAATTGGCAAATTGGTCATTTCAGCAACAAATAAAATGCATTTGGTCATTTTAGACGAAAAGATCCAATCTTCCAACTTGATTGGCCAAATTGGTAATTTTTGGTAAACTGGTCACCATGTCTCTAAAAAGGCTCGAAAATGTAAGTTTATTTAGAGTTTTGTTTTGTAATATGTAGTTGTTAGGTTGTTTGGCACATGGGGGATTGTCTCATGGCCATTTTTTTCCATAGGTGGGGAGTCCCCAGCCTGCTATTGTATTTATTTTAAAATTAATAAAAAACTCCAGAGGTACCGCCCTCTTTTATTATAAAAAAAGTTTATCGCTAGAGGCCCCATTTTATATTTCCCCCGAGCCCCAAATCGGCTTCAGACGGCCGTGTACACGTTCTGCTACACCCTCCTCATCGACTTCACTTCTCCATAATCTCTATACCGTCAACAAAGTCGATCACGGCTCCCCATGGAATGGATGTCGGGCATGCTACTGATCGTATAAGCTAATATATGCGAAAAAGGGTTTAGGGTGGGCAGAAAAACGGAAATATGAAGCCCTCGTTCAATCCCGATCGCAAAAGCCCAAGGAGAAGAAACTTTGATGCACTATTCTCAATTGGCAAAACAGCCCCTCCATCATTGGTGCTTTATTTTTTTTACCCAAAACTCAAATTAGTCAAATTAAGAAGTTTCAAAAATAGCATAACATACCCTCCAACATGTAGTTTAAATTTCCAAATTTCTATTATTATTATTATTATTATTATTATTATTATTATTATTTAGCTAAAATTAATTAATTCACCAAGAACAACATATTGGGAAAACGGGGTGTTACAAGAAGATAACGGGTCTCACAAGTTCTCCCCTCCTTAAAAAGATTTGTCCTCGGAATCTCTTGGAATATGTGTGGTTATCGATTAATAATACTCGCTATACAACCACCTTGCCATCACAACCACTCATCATGTACGATAACGATGTTCTCATCTTGTTAAGAAGTTTCAAAAATAGTATAACATACCCTCCAACATATAGTTTAAATTTCCAAATTTCTATTATTATTATTATTATTATTATTATTATTATTATTTAGCTAAAATTAATTAATTCACCAAGAACAACATATTGGGAAAACGGGGTGTTACAAGAAGATAACGGGTCTCACAAGTTCTCCCCTCCTTAAAAGATTTCGTCATCGGAAACTCTTGGAATAGGTGTGGTTATCGATTAATAATACTCGCTATACAACCACCTTGCCATCAAAACCACTCATCATGTACGGTAACGATGTTCTCATCTCGTTATCTCTATAACATGTACATACCGTCAAATCTCATATACTCACAATATAGCTGAGGAACTAAAGCTTCTATACATTACACTTGGAAATTTTCTCACTCGATTTCTCTTTCCGCAAAATCTCAACACCCGCTGTCAAATGTCATGTCCACCAGCCCAGCAGTATAATCAGTTATGGTACATAAACATCATTGGTGGTATGTACTGACATCTCAACAACATAGTCCCATAGGATAACCACTACAGCCATATTGGATAACATCATTGCCACATGGGCTAATACTCACTCTTTTAGGGCACACCCTTCGCTACTGCATTGTTGACACCAAGACATCTCACCTTACTCCTCAAGTGATACTCCAACCACTATCATCATCTACATAAACTCATATCTAGGGCTCACATCTAGCCACATTCTCAACATACCATATACTTTCTCTATTACAATACTAGTCCCATATAACCATCTGGACCCAAATATGGTTTCAACTATAATAAACCTCTTACTTCATTTACACATGGATGTTATTGGCCATCTGCCAATTTATACCTCAACCGTTTCAAATCTCCTTGAATTAGTTACCTCTAACTCAATAGGGAAAACGGTCTCACCGATTTCAACCGACTCTCTCAATTTTTTCCTTTATTAACAACACGTCTTTTTAGTTATTACCCTTACTAACACATTCTCATACGTCGAGGTATAAGAAACACTCATATAAACATAAAAGACATAGACATAAAAAATGTCTCACTCACGTCATACAGCTCATCAACACTAGGATAAAATCAAGAATAAAATAAAATATTAGAAACTACATTGAGTTTCACTCGCGCCTCTTTTGAATTTGGCATTTAACATTTGGCACTTTGGTCATACAAGACCGTTTTCAGTTGTCTCATCACCACAACCGAATACTAATTCTCCAAGACCCCATCTAACTCTACTTCCACATCAGCATACACATTAGGTTTTCACCCAAGATACTGCCAAAAACTTCCAACAAGAATGGATCATCCTCATCTCAATTTAACAACATACTTTATATTATCTCTCTTGATATACTCACCCATTACATCATCTCTTTTGTGGGCAATCCACATCACTCTCCCTCAATGTTAGTCTTAGCGGACTCAACAAAATTATTATCAAATAAATTTTAAACACAACCGCATATATCCTTCCTAACATATCATCAGTAAAATTTTCCTCTCGTTATCCCTCTGTCACTCTCGTCTCGATCTTTAATCTGTCAGGATGACACAAAATTGGTCATATACGGCTAACCACAATCTCTACATGCGACTCACAAGGAAAATAATAACATCAAACACCTTACATTACATTTTTGAGATCACATCTCATCGTCCGGCTAACTCACTAACCTCGAAGAAAACAACTCAACATCATTACAAACACAATCTACTATGAATCGTCTCACACAAATAAATAGTCCTGTAATTTCAAGACTCGCACATTTATCTCATCGGTAGTAATTGGTTTGATTGCTAAGGAACGAATCCTACTCACGATTACTTTCCTACTCTTTTAAACTCATATTGACTCATTATGTAATTATACAACTCTATTTCGCTCGATATGCGAAGAATTTTCACACATTCTCAAATCAAAATTTTAACACATAGTCATAACACAATATCATCCTTAACACCGTTCGTACACGATACACACATATACTCACAACAATACCTCTGGCTGCGTCACTTCACAGTACCACCTCACAGTACCCCATGTACTATTACTAAGTCTTAGTTCCGTCCTCTCCTCAACCCTCGAGGTCTCAAGCCACACTAGCTCATCACTATACTCACACATATCCATACACACAATCAATAGTACAGTCTCAGTTCTCCGCATCAGCATACAATTCATACCTATCTATTTACAAGCACAACACTGCAGCACCACTCCACCTCAGCTCATGGTACCCCGTACCATCCTCTAGTCTCACCACTCAATGCTATCTTATGGTATCGAGTAACAATGACTCATTGCCACACTCAATTTTGTAAGAACTATCGGCCATAGAGGCCTTCTCAACTCATCTAGGTCACAAAGACTCAGAAACATCAGCCATAAAGTCCCATAAAATCCTCAAGCCCAAAGACTCAACACTTAACATATCTCATCAATACCATTTGTAATGTGCAATCAGCTACACACTTAGAATCTTTCTCTTGACTCATACTATGTTGGCTATCTTGGTCATTTAGTGTGATCAACCACACTCACAACTCGAGTATCGACAATAACTACTCATACTCCTTCTCACTCATCTCAATTCATGCTCGACTCATACTCAACTCATACTCGACTTATACTCATTTGCAAGATAACTTATATCATAGAGCATTCACATAATTAGTCACATATAACAAAATCAACCACTAAGGTATACACATAACATGCACTCATCAAACATGATATTTTTGTTGTATCATTCACAAATACACAAAATATAACATACACAACCATCACATGGCTCAACTCTCAACTCTTGCATGTAATAAGCTACACTCACATACCTCAGCTCTTTGAAATAATGCTCAGCTCATACTCACACTTGTTCTCATCATCAGCTGGAATCTCACCTCACCTCGAATCTCATCTCATCATCAGCTGGAATCTCACCATCAGTTGGGATCTCATCTTATCATCAGCTGGAACCTCACCATCAGCTGGGATCTCATCTCATCATCAGTCATAACCTCATCTCATCTTTAGCTGATATCTCGTCATCAGCTGTGATCTCATCTCGTTATTAGCTGATATCTCATACCAGCTAGAATCTCGTCTCATCGTTAGCTGATAACACATAACAATTGGGTATACTAGTACTCAAACCACGAAAACAAGATGTTATCAACATTTTAAATTATATAAAAGGCACTTACGGACTAAGCCATGCATTACAACATAAAAATCCAGCGCGACTAAAGGACGGGCGCAAAGTCATCCCTCTCCCTCTATCACATGTCTTCCCCTATCACTGCTACAGATATATGCGTAACACACAATATGTAAGCTTACAAAAGCTTAGTGAATAATCTTCCTGCTCGAGATCAACACTAGATGTATTAGTGTTATAACCATATAATAACCAACTCTTGCAACAATCAACTGTACTTTCTCGGTATACAACTAAGCCAAACCATCTTGCTAAATACCTTAGCAAATATATACCTTCTCTTTATAACAGAAATCTGCAAATTTCATTAGCTTCACAACCATCAACTTATTACTAGCGAACACCAACTCAACAGTAGGTACCACAACCAGTACTGCTCATAAACTCAATCACAAACACTCACATGTACTCATTTCGCAATCAACTATACTCAATTACAACAACCCTCATGGATATAAAAATTCGACTAAAATACTCTTCAACTCAACCACGCTAGTATCTACTCTATTTTTACAAATCAATATGTAGTCAACTATTGTTATTGTCACACCCCCAAACCACGATGGCGGAAACGTCTGAGGGTGGATGACTTCATGAACAGTATCATAACAACATTTGTACAATAGTGATCAAAGTAAACACGTCCATCATATATATAATTGTAAATGTTACAAGAGTTCAACAGATTGTACGTTTCAAATAAAATTACAACATGATATCAAAATACATAGTATGACGCCATCGCGACCCATCTGTAGTTACCTTATCAATTTCCTGATAATACAAGTAGTTTGAAAGAGTGTCAACATTACGTTGGTGAGTTCATAAGATTTTTGTATGAGAAAATCCATAATCCTTTTTCCTTGTAAAAAGATAATGTTTGAAACCAGAAAATCCAATATTTTCTTATAAATGAGTCGTAGTCTTAAAACCCAAAGACTGTAAATGTATAAGTATTTCTATACTTGAAAAATAGTATTACGTAGTTTTATTGTTGTATGAAACAGTGTAAATACATGTTTACTCGTAGACTAATTGTAGTTTTAATTCCATAAAACTCGTATGTATAAGTAAACCGTACTTATATTTATATCTTTGATAAAACGTAGTTTTAATTTCATAGAACCAATGTGTATAAGTAAAACCATACTTATATTTGTAAATCGTTAAAATGTAGTTTTAATACCATAAAACTTATATGAGGAATCTCTTTCCTTGTAAAAAGGTAGTATTGTACTTCAAGAAAATCCCATATTTTCTTATGAATGTATCCAAGTCTTAAAAATCCAAAGACTAAAATGTATAGCGTAGTTTGTAGTATAAAACCTTTGAAAATGTATATTTCCACGTAAACAATTTATAAAGTTGATTTCCCATGCGAGACGCCCTATAACCATACTGTGACCATGTAGGCCTGCTTCGACGTTCTTCAGGCGTCGGACTGTTATGATATTTGTCACCTCAGACCCGTCGGTCTAGCTGTAGCTAGCAGCTCAGGTGCGGGGTTGTCAATCTCGTATAGATCTATACACAAATATCACGTTCTCTTACCGAGACTCTGGTTATAAATTTCAGGACTTATAGTATGTACTTAAATAAGCACTGTGAAGACCCATCTCACAAAAATGTATGTATCAATCAACTTGTTTACGTAAAGTTTGTATATGAAAAACCCTTGTATTTGCCAATTATCATTTTTCCCATGATAATATAGTAATGTATAATAATTATATATTTGTATATAATTATTTGTATTGTTCTAACCGTTATAGTAACATTTGTATCCACAAACTATTCCTATAATAGTTTATTTTTGGTATTCTGTCGTGAAAAGCATATATTTACGAGTATATGTGAAATAACTTATTTAAATGGTTATAAACAACATCTTTTAAAATATTTTCCATAATAGTGGTGTAATAAATTGGTTATACCCATTATTAATTCCAATATAATATTTCATGACTATCAAATAAAGAACGGCCAGGTAAAAGATCAAATGTGGAGGCAGGACCCTTTCAGCGTATAAGCCTTTCGGAAATCCAACAACCTAGCCCAAATGATCGGCCTAGACACCGCTCTCGTAAGTAGATCATTCGATATTATATTTTGGAACTATAATTGAATTGTTGTCATAATGATGTTTACAAAATTCACATTTTGTTTACTATTGTTACAAATGAGTATAAATAGCTATTTTTATAGTATAACTTGTATTCTCCCCCTTAAAACTTGAATAAAGATAAAAAGAAGGGGTATGAACTCACCTCAATGTCGACTAAGACCTTATCGCCAATTGTTGTTAGATCGCCAGACTCTTCGTGCTTATAACTCGAACTCACTATATTTATAACTTAAATATCTATTTCTAACGCTCATTCTTCGTATATATATCTATATATATCGAAGAATCTTCTAACAATACTATCTAGTGATATAGAGATCGAGATATGAGTTGTGAGAAAATAAGAGGATTTGAGCCTCTATTTATAGTAGGTTTATTTTCGTATAGCGGCCCTCAAGATACGGATATTTTACAATTATAGCTTTTAAAATTTTTTATGACAAAACATACCCTTAAAATACTCTTTAAATAGATTTAATAGTTTTTATATAAAATAAATGATTTTTGTTTATAAAAATATAATCTATGAAAATCGTAGTTTAATAATATCAACTTTTTAACTAAAAGTCTTTAACGAATTAACGAAAGGGTATTAATTGTAAGTTTAATAAAAATATAGGGTTTAAATGTAAATACAATTTCATTTTAAAGAAAAAGAAAATATTAAATATAAAACTAATATCAATAATATTAAATTTTGACGTCAGATTGTTCGTATCGACGATACTGTTTTGACGGTAATTTTTCCGTTTTATAAAACGTCATAATATTATTGATAAACTTAAAAATACGTATTGAATACGTAGTGTTCGAAATGAAAATACAAATTCTTTGAGGGTAAAATGTGTAAAATTAATTATATAATAAAGTAGGGCCCACTTTATATAAAATAAAATTAAAATAAAATAATAAATTTTTTTTTTCAAACTTTGAATTCAAATCTCCATCTACCGGTGGAGACTAATTTTTTTTTAAATAAATAAATATATTATAATAATTAAACGTTGCTTTCAAGTTAAATTAAACGTTTTTCTATCATAACTTTTTATATGTAACGTTTGGTAAAAATATAAATATATATTCGGAACCGTCGTATTTTTGTCTACGTTTTGATATAAAATTTGTAATATTCGGACGAGTTTTAAATTTTACCGTTCACTATTCACGTCGGATACTATTCACGACGTAAATTTTATTTTAAAAAAAACATATAGCTCAGCAGGGTTTGTTCATATAATTGATTTGAATTAGCATATGTAGTATTATAATATCCAATAATACATCGTATAGATTATGAAATTTACATTTCACATATTGACCTAATGTACGCTCTGGTTGACTTGAGTTGACTTTCGTTGACTTAATTTGACAGTTGTCACATTATCTACCCGTTAGAAGGAATTTCGTCCCGAAATTTAGTACTTTCAATAGATCCTCAAGGGTTTGGGAAGAGATGTGGGTATTTGAGTTTCATCTGGTCCTCACGTTCCTAGGTAAATTCAGGTCCACGCTTGGTGCTTCCTAGTTTTCAATTGCTTTGATTTTGGGGTGTAATGTTGTGATATTTTCGATAAGTAACTTGAGTTAATCCTAGTATAAATAAGAGTTACTAGGTTGTTATGTGAGTTAGGAGGATTAGAAATTCATTTAGAAGGAGTTTAAACCTTAAAAAATAGTATAAAGGAGTTACATGGGTCGTGTAGGAGTCACTCGGCTCGTGTAGTACACATTTTCGAAACTGTTTAGCTTTACAGGAGTTACACGGGACGTGTTCTAGTTACTGTAGCATCCAGTAGAATTACACGGGTTGGGCTTCGGAGTACGGGTCGGATTTTTAGAAGTTAACAATGCTAACTTTACTGGTTAGCGTCGCTAACCTGTGTTAGCGGGGTTATTTGGGCAGCTTTCCTTATTTACCCCATTTATGAACCAAAAATCCTCCTAGGTTATTTCCAGAGCAAAAAGGTGCCAAATTTGGTTATTTTGATCAAGGGTTTTGTGTAGGAAAAGTTTGAGGAGGTTGGATTTAACAACCGAAATACGTTCTCAAGTCCTTAATTCACAAGGTTAGAAATTTTGAGTGTTAGGGTTTCAAACCCTAGATGTCCAGATCTGAAAGTATGCATTGTTTCAACTCATATGTAGGTTGCTAATATTTGTTGTATTGAGTTCGAATATTGTGATGTTTTAACGGTTGACTTAGTAAAATCGTGAAATATGGAGTTTCGGTTTGATAACATATGATATTCTCTAATTGTGATTTGTATTAGCTATTGATTTCTTAATCATTTGAGTTAAGTATTATGGAGATGCCTAAGCATGTTTAAGATATGATATGTGATATCATTTTACAGTTGATACTAGTAGGATGGAAGGAAACATGTAAGATACAGGTGAACCACGAGCTCTACAGATGCTAGATGAGTAGGTTCTAATTCATTATTTATGATGAGTAGGCTAGCCAGGAACGATTTGAGATTGTCAAGTCCTTGATTGCTTGTAAAAAACAAGATGGAGTGTCTATATGTACGCACGTCCAAAAGATGAAGTCGTACATTGACAGGATGGAAAATCTTGGTGTCCTGTTGCCTAAGGAGTTGGCTATCGATATGGTCCTTAACTCGCTTTCCAGTTCATATCAACAGTTCGTCATGAACTACAATATGAACAACCTGGACAAGACCTTGATGGAGTTGCACGGGATGCTGAAGACTGCTGAAGCTAGCATGAGGCAGGCTCGTGGCACCAACTCCCCTGCTTCCGTCGTAGCCATTCATCATGGTAGTGGCAAACGGAAGAAAGGTTCTCATCCTAAAAGAAAGGACGGGATGCTGAAGACTGCTGAAGCTAGCATGAGGCAGGATCGTGGCATCAACTCCCCTGCTTCCATCCTAGCCATTCATCATGGTAGTGGCAAACGGAAGAAAGGTTCTCATCCCAAAAGAAAGGGTAAAGCCAAGGGCAACCAAGGCTTTAAGAGAAAAGCTGATTCCGATATTGCCCTTACCAGTGATCCGAAAGAGGCTGTGTGCTTTTACTGCCAATAGAAGGGACACTGGAAATGTAGCTACCTGAAGTACCTGGAGGACCTGAAGACCAACAGGGTCAAAGAATTTGGCACCTCAGGTATATTCATGATCGAATTACATAATACTGTGACTTCTAAGTCTTGGGTCCTTGATACAGGATGTGGTACTCACATTTGCACTGATATGCAGGGACTAACGGAAAGTAGGACGCTGCAGCATGAGGAGCTCAACCTGATCATGGGAAACAGACAGACTACTGCATTTACAAGGATCAGGAGCTATGAGCTGGTGCTGAGTAATAGTAGTTCGATTAGGTTACTAGATTGTTGCTACTCTCCAGAAATGGCTCGAAACGCCATTTCATTCCATGCTTTGTTTAAGGATGGTTTTAAACTTGGTTTTGATAATGATAATGGAAATATTTTGGTTTATAAAAATGTTTATCTTTGTTTTAAAGCTAGTCCTTGTAATAACATATATGAAAGTGTTGCTTGTATTAGTAGAAATAATTATATAACTTTGAATGTCGATTCTAACGAGAATGTCCTCGATAAATCATGTCTATGGCACTATCGTCTTGGCTATCTAAACAAGAATCGCATCGCCAAGCTCGTCGGAAGGAATCTTGGAATTATTCGACTTAAAGTCAGCTGATGTATGCGACTCTTGCTTACTTGGCAAGATGACCAAATCGCCATTCACAGGAAGCTGTGAAAGAGGCAAGGATCTGTTGGAACTGATACACACAGATGTCTGTGGACCGTTCATATCCACCACTAGACAAGGTGAACGCTACTTCGTGACATTTACTGATGATTTCAGTACATACGGTTAT
Source organism: Cichorium intybus (assembly GCA_023525715.1). Lineage (NCBI taxonomy): Eukaryota > Viridiplantae > Streptophyta > Magnoliopsida > Asterales > Asteraceae > Cichorium > Cichorium intybus. The sequence continues at coordinate 82,896,428 of CM042017.1, forward strand.
GTTTATTTGATTAAACATAAGTCAGAAACCTTTGAAGTGTTCAAAGAATTTCAAAACAAAGTATAGAATCAATTGGGCAAGAAGATTAAGATGATCCGATTCGATAGGGGCGGAAAGTTGACAACGCCTAGTAATATCAAGTATTTTAGTCGTTTTTGAGCCCTATTCTTGGTGAATTTATATCATATATGCTGTGGTATTCTCACTTTTTTTTGTCAGTGGTTGTTTGGAAAGAAAAGATGTAAACAGGGGCTAAAAGCATACAAAATGGAAGAAGTTTGAAGTTAAAGACAAAACAGTCGAATTCGCACGCGCGCCGTGGGTATGTACAAGGGCGCGACGCAGTGACTCAGCAATGAGGCGGTGGAGAAGATTCAAATGCCGAGAAAACGGGGATAAACCAGCACGCGCACCGTAGAATCTACTTGTGCGCGGCGCGGTCTTTTATTTTTCAAAACTATAAATAGAGGGTTCTAGGTCGAAAAATCCAGCAAAGACCTGGCATAGGAACGACTCCCAAGGCTTCTTTGACTCCGAGTTTCAGTTTTCAGCAACCATAATTGGTATTTTATGTTTTTCTCTTTTAATTTCCAATTAGTTTAGTAGCTTTGGTAGATTTGGCTAGTGTTATTGGGTGTGACAACCATTGGCATTAGTTCTTAGTTTCTGAATTTCATGTTTTATGTTTTGGAACAAGTGGATCTGACTTTTTAATAGTAATCATTCGATTATTGTTAATTGCTCTCTTTTCAGTATTTTATGCTTTTGGATGAATTGTGGATGTTTGATTGTGTTGGATGGTTATTGTGTTTCTGAATTTAGACTTTACTTTCTGATTTCAGTAACTCATGTTAGTTTAGAAGTTGAATTGGATTGGAATTAGTTTTTGGAATTGTTGGATTTATGATTTTGGGATTGTTTTTGGTAAAAGTCGGAAACTAGATCCTCTGGCTGTAGAAGTGACACTGCAGTTGGTAATCTATTGCCTACCTTGACCACGTAACTCCTGTGGATCGACCCTGACTACCGCTATACCAATGTGTGTTAGGTTTAGTTTACTATTTTTGACCGCATGACGACCGTTGCGATGTCAAGAGTATCTTAGTCAAGAATTCTACGATCATCTTAGGGATTGTGGAATAGTTTCACATTCTCTCATCCAAGAACACCACAACATAACAGTGTGTTTAAAAAGAGAAATTAAACACTGTTGGACATGGTTCGATCTATGATGAGTCGTGCTACATGTAACGTCCCAAATTCCGTAATAAATTTTTCGTTTTAAAAACGGGTCAAATACACAAAACGGGTTAACCAATAAAAACCATCCAAATTAAAACCTAGTATTAAAACATTTAAATCGTATTTAACAAAAACATTTTACAAACCTTATCCAGCGGCATACTTGATTATCAAAACCTCAGATGTGGTACAGTCGCGCCGTGCTCCAAGCTCAAGGCAGCCAGTACCTGAAAAACAGTTAGGATGAAAGAGTAAGCACAAAGCTTAGTGAGTTCCCTTAAATACCACACAATCCATTCCATTTATTCATTGGACACTCAAGCTTGCCCCGAACGGTCCTTAATCAACACATTCTTTAGACTCTCGGGCTTGCCTCGAACGGTCCTTATCAAGTCATTCTTTAGACTCTCGGGATTGCCCTAAACGATCATTAAACAATCCATTCTTTGAATTCTCGGGCTTTCCCCGAACGGTCCTTATCAACTCATTCTTTGGACTCTCGGGCTTACCCCGAACGGTCCTTAATCAACTCATTCTTCATTCGCCGGAACGAATCCAACGACTGTCACATACAAGCACAGACATTCAAGCATACAACCTAACCCATCGTGTTTTTAATATCAACTCAATAGTCAAATAATGTAAGGCACTCCTAGCTACCATACACTGCTACACACAGTAATTAAGTTACTTATGCATGTAACTTCACCCATAGTATAGTGATAAGACTCACCTGATCCGCAAAGCCAAACAGCGTTCCACACGTGCATCTTCAGATCCCGACAGCGTGAACCTCAATGGTCCAAAAAATGTAAATTCTTGAAGACTCACCCAAGAGGAGCAACTTTTAGCATCACCAACAGTCTTCTAACATCACCTAAGCATCAAGAATCCTTCCCAAGAGACCAAAAACACTAAAAATCCATGCAAAAGAGCCAGAAAGGGAAAATGACGAGTTTAGAGGCTGAAAGGGATCAAATGGCGGCTACCCTAGGGTTCCCTACCCTTAAATACGACCCAAGCATGAAAATCTAGGTGACACACTGATCAGTGATCCCCTTGATGTTCTTTTGCAGCCGCATTGACTAAAGAACCTAAGGACCATGAGAGATCAAGACATATATTCAGAAAGTACCACTATGTTCTAAACCGAGTTGAAGACGGAGACATAGTGGTAACAAGGGTACCATCAGAGGATAATCCGGCTGATCCCTTCACCAAAGCATTGTCGCGGCCCAAGCATGATGAGCATACAAGGACCATAGGCATTAGATTTGCTAGCAAAATGTCGTAAATGTTTAGTTGAGAGTATGAAAATCTAAAAATATAATAGTGTTAATAGTACATGACTTGGTGTTTTATTAGTGGAGATTTAATAAAAGGCTAATTAGCCACCATTTCATTAAATTATCAATGTGTTTCACTTTTGCATGTTTAGAACTTGCTTCCAGAGTATTAATTTACTCAAACCTCCACAGTCAGTCATACCCTTGGAAGTAAGTAGTGATTTAAGTCTGTCATGGAGTGTTAGTAGATTGTCTATAGATTAGACATAGCATGTGTTCAATCCATGGTCCGATAGAGTCATCATAAATCTCTATCGGGAAACAGAATTTTGAACTATCGGGATTTGACCTTTTCCATGACCCGGGTTCATCATGATATCTTGGGAACAGAGGAATAAAATATCACTTATCTAGGATTCGTCTCTTTTCTTTGATTAGAGTACGACAGTTGCATAGGATGACACACTCTTGGCTAATTGTCAGATGTTATTGTGACCAAACGAGTTGACAACTTGTCCAAGTGTGAGACTATTGGAATAATGTCCAATGTCATCAACTTGTGGTAATATTTCTGATGATGACACAAGTCCTTTTGGGTTGCCCTCAGGACCCAAAAAAGGAGACAGAGTCAAAAGAATTAAAAGAAAGAAGATTAGTTTAATTAATTTATTAAGAAATAAATTAATTAGAAACTAGATCAATAAATTAATTGACAAATTAATTTAGAATCAATTAAAGGGAGGGTTCTACTTTGGATCCTATTCATCCTTGCAATCGTGGCCTTAACTAGATCACAAAGAAAGAGACTTGCTGATGTACATTCTGGTTAAATTTTAAGTTGCAATAATTGTTATGAACTGCATGATCCTGAACAATGTTCATGAAATTTCTATGATTTGATCTTATATGTCTTCCGCTGCTTGTGTTTATTTCTTAATGTGATCAAATCCCAACAATAATCTTATCTAAACACTTTTTTAAACACTTTTTGAAAAAGTTATAAGCTAATAAGCAGTATTGCCCAAAAGTGCTTATGAATTAAATAAGCACTCCCAAACACCCCCTTAGGGTGGAAACCACTTTTTAGCCTGTAAAAGTTTTTATTTCATTAATAAATATTATTTAAACATTATAATTGATTAAAAATAGAAAGAATATATCTATACCAACAAAATATAGTTTCTACAAAATTTTCATGACTTTTAGAAGAGGGAAAACATCCCGCCTACCATATTCCAACAAAATTTCATTCTTAAAAATAGGGGCCTGTAAAAATTACCTAAAATCTTGTTGCAACTAATTTTTGTTTCTATAGGTGTATCTATGGCAACAACTAATTTTTGTTCCTAGAAAGTGGTTGCTAGAACTGATTTTTGTTGTAGTGACATCTCATCCAACTCTGATAGAAGGTAAACAACCAAAATTGAGTTTAAAACCTAATAACATAAAACAATACTATATCTCTATATCATTTTATTCTCAAGAGACCTTACCTAAATACATGTTTAAATTAAACTACATTTATTAGTCACGTCATAATCCAAACCCCTTTTAGCCACCACTTAACCTTAAGATATATGTGAAGTCCAAATTTGTCTCTCAAAAAAAGCTTTTATGGAGAGAGGAGAGACTGCAACATATATAAATACATGTAGACCATGTCCCACCAATTTACTTAGAGATGAAGGCTGAATGATGATAGACAATATTGTGTTAAGTCATGAGGGATGCGAGAGACACTGGCGACGAAGGTTGAATGATGATAGTGCATGATGTGCTAAGTCATGAGGGATGTGACACTGAATCTAATACCACGTAAGATATATGTGAAGTCCAATATTGTATTTCCAAAATAGCCATTTTGGAGAGAGGGAAGACTCCAACATATATAGACAATTATAAGACCATGTTGTACTAATGTGAGACATATTAACCGATGCTGTTACTAAAGAGGTGAATTCTATTGTCCATACAAAGCTTTTGAGATGCCAATAAGAGAGAATATATATATATATATATATATATATATATATATATATATATATATATATATATATATATATATATATATATATATATATATATATATATATATATATATATATATATATATATATAGGATCCTTGGAGACGGGTTGCTGACGAAGAACTGTTAGTTAGCCTTAGGGACTTAGCCGCATCTTGTAGTATATTACGACTCATGTAATCGGATTTATCCTTAACTTGCAAAAAAAAAAAAAAAAAAAAAAAAAAAAATATATATATATATATATATATATATATATATATATATATATATATATATATATATATATATATATATATATATATATATATATATATATATATATATATATATATATATATATATATATATATATATATAGACACACACACACACACACACGATGCATTCGAGTACCAATATAGCCAATATATTTGTTTTAAATGCAAGCTGGAATAATAGTAGCTAAAAAACTCCAGAAACTTAAACCGACACATTTATAGGGTTTGCCAGAAGTGATTCAATGATATCGATCATCTCTTTCCCGGCATGATTGTAATAGTCACCGTGTTTATATAATACATCACAAACGCGTGCAAGGTTGATTGGAGGCATAAGTAGAGGCCTCGGTATAACAGTAGGCCTGAGGGACTCTTGGTTTACAACTTTCCACGCATCTTCGACTTGTTTTAAGAATATTTCACGTGTTTGCTCCTCTGAGACACCATATTGCTTCATGTAGCATTCGATGCTAGAAGCCACATGGTTCCTTTCTTGTTCCTCCTGTGGTATTGATGTTAGGTGAATGTGAACATTTTGAAGTTGTTTTTTCAAAGTTTGGTGAAACAATTTTCAAAGGTTGGTGAATGTGTTGAAACACAACTCTACATTCACATTACCTTCTCATATGTATAAATAGCCTTCATATGTTCAAGGAAAAATTGCACCACAACTCAATACCTATAAGAATTGAGTGTATCTCTTGTAATCTCCTCATTCAAATAAAATCTAGTTGTAGCCCGTGGACGTAGGATTTGCACCGAATCCGAACCACGTAAAAATCCTTGTGTTCTTCATGCTTTATTTTCGTGAGTTTGTGTGTGTGTGATAGTGTTTCCGCTGCGTGTACCCTGTCCGATTCCTAACAACTGGTATCAGAGCTTCGGGTTTCGGAGGAGGTCTCGGTTTTAGAAATTAGAGTATGCTCTGTGGTTGCAGTTTTGTCTGATCTTCCACATCAGAAACTAATTTCTATTAATCGTATTAAAAGGTATCTCGGTACTTTGAAGGGTACTGTTCTGTCACACAAAAGTACTATAAAATATTTGTCTCTTGTTTGTCGTAATGGCTGAAGACAAGGTTGTAATCGAGAAGTTCAATGGTTCTGACTTTAGCTGGTGGAAAATGCAATTAGAAGCATTGTTATGTCAGAAAGACTTGGATGTGGTACTTGGGGACAAGCCGGAGAAAATGGAAAAAGCTGCTGAAGATGCGTGGAACTCAAAGGACAAGAAAGCTAAGGCGGTTATTACATTGTCGTTGGAAAGGAGCGTCGCTTTCAACATCATGAAGGAAACCACGGCGCGTGGTATGATGGATGCTCTGACGAACATGTATGAGAAACCGTCGGCGGCTAACAAGGTGTTCTTGATGAGGGAGTTGTTCACTACAAGGATGAATGAGGAAGGCTCAGTTACTGTTCACATTAACAATCTAAATTCAATTCTGTCCAGATTGTCATCTGTGGGAATTAAATTTGATAACGAGACTCAAGCTTCACTGCTACTAGCTTCACTACCTGATAGCTGGTCTGGAACAGTAACCGCTGTTACAAGTTCAGTGGGGACCAGTGGTATGACTTTTGAAGGGGTTAGAGATTTGGTTCTTGGCGAGGATATCAGACGCAAGAATCAAGGTGGATCTTCTTCTTCTGAGTTATTAAATATCGGAAGAGGTAGAGGGAATAGTAGGAATAGTGGGAGTAGTGGGAGTCGGGGAAGAAGTTCATCTAGAACTTGGAAGAATGTGAAGTGCTGGAACTGCCAGGAGGTGGGACATGTTAAGAGTCAATGTCCAAAGAAAGAATTGAACATTGCTGGTGTCGAGAGTGTGTCTGAGGAGGATGCACTGATACTAAGTATGGAAAGTTCTGTAGACTCTTGGGTCATGGATTCAGGGGCTTCGTTTCACGCCATGGACAACGGAGAAACGATGGTGAATCTAAAAGAAGGAGATTTTGGGAAGGTACGGTTAGCAAATGACGAGATGCTTGAAGTAACGGGCATAGGAGATATTGATCTGGTTACTTCATTGGAAACTACATGGAACCTGAAGAATGTCAGGGTGATTCCGGAGCTGAAGAAGAAATTGATTTCTGTTGGTCAGCTGGATAAACAAGGACTGGAAGTAAGGTTTGGTGATGGTAAATGGAGGGTGGTCAATGGTAATTCGGTGATTGCTCAAGGTATGAAGCGTGGGTCATTATATATGGTTGAGGTACCTGCTGAGGGAAGTATGACCGTCCCTGTTAAGCATAACAAAATCTGGTTCGCTAAATCTAGTGCTAAGAGAGTTCATTTTGCAAACATGAAGTCTGGAGCCAAAGAGATGTTAGCTGAACGAGTCGGAAAGTCTAAACCATTCAGGGGATTTTGTGACAGTGGGAGCACGGGGTGTGTTCCGGGTACAGTTACAAAGAGCCGTTGGGTTTTGAAGACTAAGACTGAAAAATTCTCTCCTGTTGGAAGTTTGCAAAGTTTGGAGAGTGTTAGTGGTCCTCGGTGTATCTCTGGATCCGGTGGAGTGTCCAAGCCGGTTGAGACAGGGGATGAGTCGGTGGCGGTATTGACCACGACTGAGTTGGAGTTTGTAGGAGCTTCAACTGGCCCTTCTAGTACTTGATGATGAGGGGCGGCTGCAACTAGGAAATTGGCTGAGTCTTAGCTTGTTCTTTGGAACTGGAAGCTTGGAAGACTTGTTATGTTAGGAGATTAATGAGAGATGTTCAAAATCTTCAAGTGGGAGATTGTTAGGTGAATGTGAACATTTTGAAGTTGTTTTTTCAAAGTTTGGTGAAACAATTTTCAAAGGTTGGTGAATGTGTTGAAACACAACTCTACATTCACATTACCTTCTCATATGTATAAATAGCCTTCATATGTTCAAGGAAAAATTGCACCACAACTCAATACCTATAAGAATTGAGTGTATCTCTTGTAATCTCCTCATTCAAATAAAATCTAGTTGTAGCCCGTGGACGTAGGATTTGCACCGAATCCGAACCACGTAAAAATCCTTGTGTTCTTCATGCTTTATTTTCGTGAGTTTGTGTGTGTGTGATAGTGTTTCCGCTGCGTGTACCCTGTCCGATTCCTAACAATTGAAACAATAGTTCCATCACATAATTGACCTTATGTTGTTTATATATAAATATCGATTGGTTTAATTTTAAATATGACGTACCTCGTGGGTAGCAATATCATCCATGAGCCTTAAAATCAAACATGAAGCTTTCACGAGAGGAGGGTAGGTGGACACCCACTTGAATGTATCCTCGGTGACCAGATCATTGTTGTACACATAACATTTTGCGATGATCATGCCATAAGCACATGTTACCATGGTAACCGACATGTGTTCTTCTACAGTAGGAATATAGCACTCTTTTGCCCATTTGGCTTCGATTAGGAGATTTCGAGTGTACTCTTTCACCTGGTTGCCAAATGAGTGAAACGATGGATCATTAATTAGATTTATTAATTTGACAACGAGTTCAATTTATTTACAGGGAGAATTATAATTTCATAGCAAATAATTAATTTGAAGATTACATACCATCTCTTTAGTATAGTAGCTGTGATATGCTTTTCCTTTCCGTTCTAGTACTTCCTCGGCTTCTTTGTGAACGTCCAAAAGTTCTTGATATATGGATTTCATGTACTCGGGAAGTGTATCGATGCAGCTTGCCGACCATCTATAGACATCAAAATGATCAATGTGTTGTTTTAAAAAACAATGGGAACTCCTGCATGTATCGTTAACTATAAGTAAAGGCTCGCATAACACATACCTTTGAACAGCTTCGGTAAAGATCTCAAGCTCTTCGTATGTGCCATAGTTATCATACGTGTCATCCAATATGATAACAAGATTGCATGTTTTCATCAGAAAGATCCTAGCATCAGAATATTGAGGCTCAAAATAGACTGCCAGTATCCAAAAGTAACCCTCTACCAATCTGTCCCGAACATAAGGTAGCTTGTTTTGTAAATCCATATTCTTCCACCATCTATTTAGACACATGAAGATGAGCCCATGAGAAGAATAAAAAGAATAGATTAACATATTATCAAACTATAGTAAGGCTGAATGATTAATGACCCTTCGATCTCAATATGATTTATGTAGCCATTATTATCAAGGTTTCACTCTTTTTGTGTCCATTAACATTAGAAAATTATAGAAGTGGTTAGCATACGTACTTGCTGATTTGGCTGAGCTCCTTTTGGTGCAAGGATTGAAGTAAATTGAAATCCAAGATGGAAAACTTTAGTAAGGCCTCATTATGTGAAGCTTCTTTCTGGTAAATGGGTATGTAACGCAATGCCTCAAGCCTTGGCAACCTTTTACGGAGAGGCTGTTTAAGTGCTTGTTCTATCTGAATCTTAAGAGACGCGTCCTTACACATCTGATCGTTAGCTATATTTTCAAGTTGAAAAGTTGTAAATGCGAGGGCTGCATTTAAAACTTCTTCTCCTTCGACCCTCATGTATGCAGCTTCGTACAAAGAAAGCATGCCTTGAACATCTTTTTTTACAGACTCCATGAAATTTCCCTTGCTGTCCATATACTTCTTGAATATTCCTGCACATTAATTATATGTATACAAGGGTACGTCATTAACTATTGTACGTTTTCTTGCTGATGGATTGATTCCAGATAGTATAGTAGCTCTCTAGAAAAGTTATATGTTCCTTTTTCAAAGTTTTTGGATGTGTCTTTAACTCTTTTACGGAATTCTGGTCCTTGGACTTTTCAAGATTATTTGCATTATTCCACGGGATTTTTGTACACCAACTTTTTGTTTATACAGAAATTTTATTAACCGAGAGTCCGAGAGAGTTAGTGAACTTGATTAATTACCACTTGAAACGTTGAAGCCTTGTTGACGTAGGAGTCTGAACCAAATGGAAGTGCTTTCGAGGTTGCAGTCATCAATCCAGTGATCGCCATATGTAACAAAAATATGCTTTAGGGTATCCTCGATTTCCTCCTCAAAATGATATGCTACACCGAGTCGTTGTACCGCATCAATAAGTTGTATCAGCTTGACATGCTGCATTTGTCCGTTTGAACCGGTGAGTAGTTCTTTTCTCACTTCCTCTCTGAGTTCTTTAGCTTGTTGCTCCTCACAAGCTTGATCCTCTCTCTGCATGCAAACATGATAAGTTTATAAAAAGATTTCTTCGGGGGATACGAGAAGTCTACTAATATACAGACCTCATTGTAAGTGAGAAACCGATCTCCCCAAATGCTACGATGGAAGTTCACTGTGCTGCGTCTAACAGCTTCTTTGCTGATATTAAGATCGGCGGCTGACGAGTAAGAACAGAGAACCGGAGAAGACATATTATTGATCGATCTAAGCTGATAATGTAATAACGACTTAAAGCCGAAGTAAGTGATTGCACAAACTAAATATGAATGATAGGAAGGCTGGACTGGGATAACTTATATAGGTCAGGCAAGACGATGGCATCGCATCTAACGGTCTACTTCATCCCTTGCCCAGTTGCTCAAACTATGGCTACTTATGTTGCAGCTTCGCCGTTTCTTCCAATGTGGAATTCAAATGTTTCTTTGACAGAATTTTCAAAGGATAAAAACAATAATTTCACACACACACACACACTAGAATTTGAAAAACGTTAATTTTTTTATTTTTTTAAAAATAATAAATAAATATATTTTTTTAAAATTTTTCATTTATTTTGTATTTTTTAATTTTTTTTGTTTTATATCCAAAATGAGTGGCTACATTGCGTCTCCCGGTCTCACGAAATCTAACGATCTCATATGAACTTAACTATATATATATATATATATATATATATATATATAGGATCATGTGAAAACTAATTTTTGTGTGAACCATGAGAACTATCTTTGGCCATTAGATATATCTTTATCATTCACGGTTGTTTGAAATCCCTATCAACTATAGGGATAGATTGGTCTTTTATGAATATTTAATTAAGTAAACTCTAATCACATACCATGAAATAAGGAAAACGTATTATTGTTTGTTTTACTTGGTCAAATACATTCAGTTACTCTATATATTCATATCTTTATAACGTAGTTTTGTTATTTTTATTCAAGATCTTATTTCTGTTCGTCATATTCTTATTTTTTAACAGCGACATGTCTCACTCGATAAGGAAATCTGAAAACGAAGAAGAAGATAACAATTTTCAAGCACCGTCAATTAAGTGTCGTCCTCCTAGGAAGTGTGGTACATGTGGTGAGATTGGGTTCCACGATTCGCGTAATTGTCCAAAGAAGAAGAGAACTAATAAAGAGAAGTAAAAGGGTATACGATTTTATAAACTAGTTTATGAAGTTTATTTTCAAGATTTTGAGTTTTGTGTTATCGATGTCGTTGTTTATATATTTAAGATGTTTCATGATTGTTTTAATTATCAAATGAAGGATGTTTCCTTTTGTGTTTATTTATTTTGTGTTTTCTTATTTTATGTGTTATGGATTATAGATGGTGATACATGCATTTTTCCTTCTGTTGAAAATAGTAATGACTTTCTATGGGGAACACACACAACTCGAAATTAATCCATTATTATATTTTATATTCGTTTTTTGATGAATGATATTCATGATGATCCTCTCATATATTGTCCTCCATACTAACTCGAATTAACTTTTGACAGTTTGTATGAATACTTGTTGAACATTTGAGAATATGTTTGGAGAAACTTTCATTTTTTATATTGTTTGATAGATGGTTTTATTATTGTACAGTTTATTAAGTTAATAATATTCATTTATTATTAATGTTTGGAACACATATCTTCTAAATTAATTAATTTACACTAGTGTTCTCCCTATGAACTAGGCTTCTGCACGTATTCATTTTTGTTAAAATGTGTTTTTTTTTTAAATTTTAATATTCGTATATGAATCAACATATTAACACATGTGTAAAATAATTTTTTAAAGATTTAGTATTCGTTATTTTATTATTGCACAACAGTGTTGTGTATTTTATTAATATAAGTAATATATGAATTATGGTTCTCCACTTTCATATGGTTTCGTGTGATTTGTGATTGCAATTAATATATAATACACTATCGTTCTTTATTTGTAAAATGTTTATATTGGCTGTATTTAATGTACATGTAGTGACTCCTTCAAACAATGTCCCCCTTTAATTACGACCTTTTGCTTTCTTCTATTACTCTATAAAAAGGAGTAATATAGTGCGTTAAAACTAGTCAAAAGCTATTTGAAATCAATACCGTTGAAGATGAAAGGAAAGGATCTTGAAGCTGTGGTGAATATTTTGATTGAGGAAGCGGAGACTAACAGGAAGATGATGATGTTTTTCAAAAGAAAGTTGGAAAAGGATTATGATATTAAGAAGGCAATGTATGAACGAATGGATACCAGGCCAAGGTTTATGAACTTTTATCAAGGTCAAAAGTTTATCGATGAGGCGAGAATTCGCCATGTAAATCTAATGGGCGTTGTTTATGATATTCATGAACAATTTATGAAGGAGATTGACGAGCTGAAGGATATCAAGAAGGGTATAGAGTATGAGTGTCCGTATGAGAATGAGTAATTATGTTAGAAGTATTTTGTAAGTTGTATAAAAATTTTGAGTTAAATGTTTTTTGTTTTGATTTGGTTTGAAAACAATGTCGTTTTTATGTGTTGGATATGGTTATATTTAGACATTTAAATCAATATAATATGGTTTTTTTAGTATATACTGATATTTAGAAAATTATATTAGATAATGTATTACATGTTTTTAGATGACGTATATGACAATTCAATGCAAAGTCATGATTACGAATAGAACGTTTCCGGCTAATTATGACATGAGATGTTTAATAATTTATTTGGGCGCCAAAACGAATTGTCTTCCCAGAAAAATAATTAATTCACGAGTTCCAAGTCATCATATAACCCTATTCAAACCCTAGAAAATTAGATCGGCTATATTTACTTTGAAAAAAACCTAACTATAAATAACATTTAAAATCAAACCTTTTCACAATTCTCGATATCATAACCATATTGCAAATCTCTCTGACACATCACTAATGGCGTCTGGTTCATCGAACAAACCTTTGCTAAAATCTCCGATTAGAAAGATGGAACTCGAAGAAGAATTGAAATGCTATGGAAAAGAGTATGTTTGGACAAACCAAACAAGGGATCTGATTGTAGAAGAAATCAAAGATCAAGATGATCTTCTAGATCACATCCCTCTGATCCCGCCAACCCCTTCTGGTAAACAACGAACATATATTTTGCAAAGGATTTAACGAATAAATCACGAAATCATGGAAGTCTTAACAGCTTTGTTCGACAAATTGGTGAATAAGATGAACGAAATTGAATGTATGATTAAAGAAGTGGAGTAAGATGAAGTTTGGATAAAAGTATATTTCTATTTGAAGTTTGAAGATGTAATCACAGGTAAGGGTGAATATAATATACTTCTATATTGTTTAAATGATAGTAATCTTGATCTGAATATTCCTTGTAATTTTATTATATACGTTAATTTGGTGATATGTATATCAATTTTATGAATTGTTTGATGCATGCTATCATTGTACATATATGTATGAATGTTGAATAAACTCTTTAGTTTGAATATCACATTTTTTTTTCAGAATTCAATCAATAAAAAAAACTTGTGTGTCGAATATGATTCCTTTTCAGATTCATGATTGCAAGTATAACTCATATGAATCATAGTAGTCAAATATGAAAAGAGCAAAAACGATTAATAACTACATCATTATATGATTTATATAATAGATCAATCCAAACATAACAACAACTATTCATATCTAGACCTAAACATTAGGAAATCGTTCAATGTTTCAACTTGATTTGGCATCAACATCTTGACCTATTCTATCAGATAATGTACATCCTTCATTGTCTCGATCTCACTGTTGATGTACTCAATACGCTCTTTGTAGAAGTCTTTTGGATAGAAGGGAGGCATTGATTCTTGATTCTTCAACACGAAATATTGAACAGTAATTCATGATTCCATATGGCATCGTAATGATACCATATGGAGTTTTGCCTCATGAATCATGTCCCTTCTGCTCCGCTCGTAATCCCTTGCGTATGAACGAACTCGACCAACATTATCAACATTATCTTGATCCATGCAATACGTGAAAAGTGACAAATAAGAATTCCTTATATGGATAATAACCAAGAAACGGAATGAAATTTGGTAATCCTATCTAATCAACTGATATGGAGGCTATTTATATTACCAAAAAGGAGTTTAAAAATGGCGTGAAATTGTAAAAGTAAGGAACCCTAAATGTATATAACGGATCATATATAATAAATGAAGTAATCAATTATAACAACCACATACTTACCTAAGAAGATATTCTAATAAATTCAAAAAATAAACCAAGGCTAATAATAATTTTAGGTGTTTTAAAAAAATTGTAGTACACAAGCAGTCAATAATCAATGTTCCCTACGTGACATCTATATGAAGACACAATTGCATTCAATAATGGTTGACATCGCAGCGGTCGTCATGCGGTCAAAAATAAGAAAATAACTTCACTCTCACTTAGCACAGTGGAAGTCAGGGTCGATCCACAGGAGTTACGTGGTCGAGACAGGTGACAGATTACCAACTGCAGTGTCACGCTACAGTCAGAGGACCTAGTTCCTAACTTTTGACTATCAATCCTAAAGAGCATAAACTAAACTAAAACTACTAACCAAACCTAGTCACTTACTGAAATCAGAAGTACATCTCCAATTCAGAAGCAAACAAAGGCAATCCAATCATCAACACAAACCAAACATCAAGCAATTCATTCACAAGCATAAAATACCGAAAAATCAACAATTAACATAAATTGAATCTAATATGAACTAAGCTAAACTAAACCAAGTTTACTTACTGATTCTAGAAGTACATTCCAGAGAAATCAGAAGCAAATACAATCCCAAAACATCCACACAAGCATTCAACATTAACAATACCGAAAAAGTGCAATATACTTGAACCGAATGATTACTTTGATAAACCAAAAACCAAATCAGATCCAAGGGTTTGAAAACAATAAACAACTATCAAAAATCAGTAGCAAAGACTTAATGCCACTGGTTGTCACTCCCAAGGACATTAGCCAAATATCACTAATTATTTACTAAATGAAAATTAAAACTAAAGACGTAGAATTACCAACTGATGGTTTCAGAAGCTAAATCTTGGAGTCAAAGAGCCTTGGGGTCAATTCTACACCAGGTCTTCGCTAATTTTTTCGACCTAAAAGCCTCTATTTATAGTTGCAAAAATCTCGAGACCGCGCCGCGCTTTTATGGATCCCGCGTCGCGCGTAGGGGTTTATCCCCGTTTCTTCGGAATTTGAATGTGTTCCACCGCCTCATCACCGCGTCACGCATTGATGAATTCCGCGGCGTGCGTACGTATTTTCCTGATTTTGCCTTGATCTTCAAACTTCTTCCAAATTGCACGCTTTTAGTCCATGTTTTCATTATTTCTTTCCAAACAAGTGCTGGTACGAAAAGTGAGTAATACCAGTAGATATGTGATATAATTTCATTAAGAATAGGGCTCAACAACGACTAAAATATGTGATATTACTAGGCGTCGTTAAACAGCCCACACTTGTGCCTTGTTTGTCCCCAAGCAAGAGTGTTTTTAATAGATTTTAACTAAGATTCAAACAATTTTTAACTGTGTTCAGTTTCAAAGCTTATTGCCTTATGAGTTAGAGTGGAATAGTTCGTGAAAACATAATCGAAATGTTCTTTGGAATTCATGGCTTTCTAGAGAACCCTTGATTACAAATTTTCTGTCCACAATGAAGTGTACGTACTCGTTCAGATTTTAAAGGCCATAAAAGGATTGTTCATGACTTTCGATGGTGTCCGTGTAGCGAGCTTTTGGAAATACCATCCCAAACTAGACGATCTTAGGTGGCAAGGTGCGTAAGGTCCACCCATTTTAGACCTACCGGCTCGAACAACAAAGGTCACTGATTGACAGTTCCTTCCTAAATTCCAATCCTAAAACAGTCCAATCTTCTAACTCCTAAAACTCAACTTATTTGACTCAACTAATAGCATGATCACAACTAAACAATATTTCTTGAAAAATACCAGTGCCGTAAACAATCACAAACTATTCATTTCAAAATTATAATCTAATAAAATTTTTGAAAAAGTTGCTAAAATTTTGAAAATCGGTCATTTCCCACAAAAATTTCAAAAAATTACTCTTTCGACCGTTCACACCCCACACTTAAAGTCGTACAACGTCCCCGTTGTACAAAAATTATTTAGAACAAGGGAGAAAGAGTTACCCCATTGGACGGTAGCTTGTTTGGTTGGTACTCGGTATCACAGGTACAACATACGAATAAAAAGGTCCTTGATTTCGCGTTCTGGAGTTGTAGCGCAACAGTGAACACGCCGGTAGTTAAAGCAAGTGGAGGGGGCACGGTGACCCCACACTTGATTGAAACAACTCCTCCAATTTTTGGTATAACATGCATGACTCAACAAAAACATCAAATGCAAATAGAATAAACAAATAAAATATAAACAACTAAAAGATAATAGTGTCATAGGTACAGTACATATATCCAAAAAGAAGAAAAAGAAAAATACATCAAACGCCACCTGGTGGCCTGGAAGAACCGGCCTCATGATCACGGGCTCAGGCTGGGAATGGTCGGGGGCACTGTCCCTGCTGTGTGGCTAACTCCAAAAGTACCTCCCCGATCTACTCCAGCTGGTCCTCCATCCTGGCAACTCGATCCTGCAGTCGCCTCATCTCTGTCACCTCCTCCTGCTGTGGCTGTGGTGCTGGATCTGCTGGAGCTGCCGGTCTCCTACGTCTCGTACCCGGCTGAGCGTAAGCTGGCAGGGGATCCTGAGGTGCCTCAGTCGCCACCCACACAAACTGGCCCGGGCGCTGCTGCTCAATAAGCCCCATCTTCTCCGGGGCTCGCG
The DNA here is from genome assembly GCA_023525715.1 of Cichorium intybus. Taxonomy (NCBI): domain Eukaryota; kingdom Viridiplantae; phylum Streptophyta; class Magnoliopsida; order Asterales; family Asteraceae; genus Cichorium; species Cichorium intybus. The sequence goes on from CM042017.1 coordinate 82,913,249, forward strand.
CCGTAGTGCGAACTGGAGGTAAAGCGGTCAAGAATGCCACAACTGGAGCAGTAAGAATCTGGTACGAACGGGCCAAACGGGTGACGAAATACCCACGGCCCAGCGGACTATTGGCAGATGCACCCGTCGCACGGGTGGACAGGGAGACAGCTAGGGCGAACGGGAGGTGAAGGAACCTGGAGGGGTCAAGGAGGACCCAGAGATACGTCATGTCCTTGCCGGACTCCTTCTCGCCCCCTCCCTATGCATGATGGAGGTGGAGACGATGCGGTGCATGAGTCGGTGAAGTGGATCGCGAAGATGGCTCTATCTGGATGTCCCCGCCTCGTAGAATACATTGGACAATGGTGCCCAAACCTCCATATTGGCAGCCCTCTCGGGTTGCCCCTGAATGCACTCCCTGTGCACACCCCCCAATCTAAACCGTACGAGCCTGGAACGGGCCTCCTGAGAACCCGGTGTAAAACAGACAGTAGATAGGAACTCTAAAAGAAGCTTGGTGTATACTGTGTCCTCCTCGGTGGCCATGAGCCTGTCCCAGCCTCGGCACATGAATGAAGCGTCCCCGTCAACCCATGTGCGGTGGAGGAATGGCTCGATCTCTCCCCAAAGCCCTGCGTCTCTGACGATGTCCCGGTCAATGATCGTCGCCTCGAGAACCCGACGATCGATGAGGGCATCCCTCTGCGAAATGTACTCCACTAAACTATCCAGCTCAGCGGGGAACTGAAGAAACTGGTGATCTAATCTGAACGACATCTGCACAAAAGGAAACAATTTTGCAATTTAGGTTATTTTCTTCCCCACCGCACTGCGGCGCGGCCCAAGAACCAGGACGCGGCGCGGCGAGCGGCTGTTTTCAATTCTAAAGCCAAACTCATGATTTAGCATGTTTAAACTCAATCCAACTACACTACAAGGTAGCCTAAGTGCTGACTAACTCATCTAGTGTCATTATTTGGCAAAATAAACACCCTACGAGTCAGCATTGGCGATTTCTAAGTTTTTGATTTTTTGGAGAAATCAACCAAATCAACTGCCTAATCACTAGTTTAAACACGTAAAAACTAGTTAGAATGACGTACCTTCGTAGTAGGAATGAAATGAGCAAGAAAAAACACGAGAAATTTTCGATGATCAGAGCTCCGAGGTGTGGTGTGTGTGAATAGTGTCGCGGCTTACCTTAATATCGAAGGATTCCGACCGATCAATTCCCGCGACGCGGATATGAGCGAACCGCTGCGCGCGTGCTCCCAAATCAACCCATACGCATCGGGTTGGTTTATGAAAAGATGGGTTGCCTCCCAACAAGAGCTAAGTTTAACGTCTTCAGCCAGACGTGTTGTTCCTGCTACAGCTACGGTGGATCGTATGCCTTCTTCCTTCGCTGATTTTCAGTCACCACCGTCCTTTTGTTGACCCACTGCTCCTCAAACTTTCCTGGGTCGAATGGCCTGCCGGTCCTTCTGCTGCTGCCCGATTGCCATATTCTGATTAATTCCCGTGAGTGCTTGGAGGTAGCTTTGAACCTCCAAGCTCGATCCTTCCTTCTATATCTCTTCAAGATCACGGATTTGACGTGGAGCGCGCCCAATGCTGCTTCCAGTAGTTGTTTTGTGCCTCGTTTGTTGCTCTCATATTGCGTGTTATCTTCAGTTTGCAATTTTGGCTTGCAGTACAAATAAAGATTTTCCAATCGTATGGGATTGGAAGGCAACATATCGGGATGCTTCTATATGTCCTCATCGATAGTATTGATTACGTCTAATTTTCCATTCAGGAATGGATCATGAGTGGCAAAGAAATCATGTTTATTATTTTCAAAAATCAACTCGTCGGCATTGACAACGCCTAGTGATATCAAGTATTTTAGGCGTTGTTGAGCTCTGTTCTTGATAAAATTATATCAAATATGTCTGGGTATTCTCACTTTTCGTGCCAGGACTTGTTTGGAGAAAAAGAATAGAAACAGGGACTAAAAGCGTGCAAAAGGAAGAAGTTGGGAAGGAATGAAAAATCAAGAGAACTCGTACGCGCGCCGCGGGAATCAACCATGCGCGCCGCGGGCTTAAGGCGGTGGAACACATTCAAATGCCGAAGAAACGGGAAAAGATAAGTACGCGCGCCGCGGATTTCACTTCTGCGCGGCGCGGTTGCGGGAAATTTGCAATTATAAATAGAAGCATTTCCAGCCGAAAACCCTAGCAAAGACCGGGTGTAAAATCGACCTTGAAGCTCTTTGACTCCAGGATTTCATTTGAGTAAGCTCACAATTGGTATTTTATGTTTTTGGATTTAATTTCCTTTTAGTAGTAAGTAGTTTTGTAGCTAAAGTCTTTGGAAGTGACAACCACTGACTTTGAGCACTTAGGTTTCTGATTTTAGAAACATTTGGTTACTGTTTTGTGATTGGAATTCAGATGTGGTGAATGAAAAGCATTTGGTTACATTTAATCTTAGCTTTTCGGTGTTTTGGATGTTTGTGTTTGGTTTGATTGATTGATTGTATTTTGGATGTTGTTTTGGACCTTGTTAGGACTATTTTTCTTAGCTGAAATCAGTAGCTAATTAGGTTATTTGGTAAGCATTAAACCTTGGCTAGTAACTGTTCAATAGGACTTTAACTAGTGGTTAGTTTATGCTTTGCTTGGTTTGGCTAGTTTGGATGCCTTTGATTGCTTCTGATTCAGAGATGTATTTCTGATTTTAGAAAGTGACTAGGTCATTTGGACATAGCTTAGCTTGGCTTGAGTGTTCGATTGTTGTCTCATTTGCTAGTGATTAGGAAAATAGAAACCAGATCCTCCGACTATAGTTGTGACACTATTAGTTGGTAATCTCTCATCTAGTCTAACCACGAAGCTCCTGTGGATCGACCCTGACTACCGCTATACTAGTGTGTGTGTTAGGTTTTCTCTTATTTTTGACCGCACGACGACCTAGGCGTGTCAAATTTTGGCGCCGTTGTCGGGGAACTGTGAGCTTAGGTTAGGTGAGTAGTAGGAACTCGTTTCTTGCTTTTTAAAATTTCATTTTGGTAAGTTTGATTTTTGATTTTTGTAGGCGTGTTGCACTAGTGCATGCGTACCCGCAAGGGAAAGCAATTATCCCCATTGCAGTTTGATTCTGAGATTGAGCGTACTGCGCGCAAACTCCGTGCCCGTAGGCGTTTAAGCATCATGAATTTTAGTCAAGTTAGCAGTAGTCCGGTGAGAGTTGCCTAGGAACCATCAGGTGAGGCAACGGGGATGTTTTCCATTCCCACATTATCAGAGTTTCAGTTTGGAAGCACGAGTGCTTCTGGTGGTGCAGTTTCAGCCCCTGCACCCATACCATCATGCACTCCACCATCTATCCCACCATTTACACCCGCTTCACAACCCCAATCCACCAATCCATTTACTTCTGCTATGTCTTGGGGAGAGCCGACCCGAGATGGCACCCCAGCTCCTAGACAGCAGACACCAACATCCCAACCACAACCAGCCCTCTTTAAACCTCAACCCACTTACCAAACAACACAACCTATACACTTTCAACAACCGCCTCAGCCACGATACCATTACCCAGAGACGGAGGAAGTGTATGACGATGAAGATGAAGGATGGGTGCCACCAGCACCACAACCACAATGGAACCGAGGTCAGGGACCTCCTAGAAGAACACCACAATATCCACCACCAGGTCAGCGGGAGTACAATGATCATCTTTACGGTAACCCCGCCCAACCTTTACATTTTGCACAACCGAGACGGCAATCGGTTGCATCACATTTCCAACCGCGGGAATATGATGACTCATCGCCAATCTATATTCCTGATAACATTGATTCGCAAGTAGAGATAAAACCTCAGTTATTAGGAATATTGACTCAGTTTAGGGGATACAAGACTGACGACCCTTATAATCATTTATATGAATTCTTAGCAATTGCCAACGCCGACACTCCTAGGAATACTGATAGAGATATTTTTAGGCTTAGATTGTTTCCATTTACTCTTAAGGATAAAGCCAAGTATTGGTTTACATCTCTACCATCAAATAGTATTACTAGTTGGGAACAACTCAAGGCGAAGTTTCTGCAAGAATTCTATCCAGTCAGTAAAACCACGGAGGTTAGACGAGCGATACAAGATTTCCAGCAAAAGCCTGGAGAGGCTTTTCATGAAGCGTTTGACAGATTAAAAGAGCTGTTGCGATCCTGTCCACATCATGAAGTTCCTAAGTGGCAGCTAGTCAAATTATTTTTCGAGGGAGTTAATGAGACACACCAGGTCATGATAAATGCCTCATCAAGTGGGACATTTATGTGGCAAGAGCCAGATGATGCCTGGAGATTTTTGGAGCAACTGAGTTTAGGATCAAAAGTCAGCGGATCAATGAAGGATAAGACTGTATATGTAGCAAATGTCGAACCAGAGAACAAATAGAAAGCTGAAATTCAGAAGGAGCTCACTGCTGTTACAAAAAGGTTCAATCAGATGCTCGAGAGGTTTCAACAAGAAAAAGGAGCATACGTGTTGCATGGGCAGAGTATCTGCAATACATGTGGAAAAATAGGACACAATCATAATGAGTGCTCAATGACTCATGAGGAAATAAGTCAAGTGTATGGATATGGTCGATTTCACAACGCACCAAGGCCATTCCGAAGTAATCAGCAACGAGAATCGAGATAACCACCTATAAGGCAGCAACAGGTGCAATCTCCATCTTCATCAGGAAGTATGAACATTGGTTTGCAAGAAATTTTTGGATTGTTAGAACAACTCCAGGAAGTAGAGAAGTCTAATTCGGAAGCAATTCTGAGATTAGGAGAATCACTTGTCAAAATGATAGAAAAAAACAAGTGAGGGAGCAGGAGCAGTCACCAAGAATGCAAGTTAATGAAGTCATCACACTTAGGAGTGGGAAGAAAGTAGACAACAAGGTTGCAGCTCCGGTTACAGATGATGATAGTGATGTAGAAATAGTTTTTGATGAAAAAGAAGAAATAGAAAGAAAGAAGAGAAAGGATAAGGAGGAGCAAGTACAGAAGACGAAGCAGACGAGTACATGGGAAAAAGGAGAATCAAGTGGAACAGTTCCTTTTCCGACAGCTTTGGAAAAGCCGGATAAAGGACCATATGGAAAGAAGGGACCACAAGCTGAAGACATGTGGGAAATTTTTAGCCAAATTAAAGTTAACATTCCTTTAGTCAAACTAATCAAGGAAGTTCCTGCATATGCTAAGTTTCTCAAGGACATGTGTATACATAAGAAACATATTCTGTCCCACTTGCCTAAGATGATTAGCTTACCTGAGAATGTAAGCTCTATCCTCATGGATGCGCTTCATCCAAAGCTGAAAGATCCGGGAGTTCCTCTCATTTCAGTAGATCTGGGCAATGTGCATATCAAAAGGGCTCTTTTAGATTTAGGTGCAAGTGTAAACATATTGCCTGGACAGTTATTCGATGAGCATGAGTTTGGCATCATGAGATCTACTGATGTAATTTTGCAGTTGGCTGATAAGTCCACTAAGGTTCCCAGAGGCATGTTAATCGATGTCATCATCAGGGTGGGAGAATTTTACTACCCAGCAGATTTTCTTGTTTTGGACACCCGTCAAGCAATGAATGGAGAGCAACCTACAATTATTCTAGGGCGGCCGTTTTTGGCCACGGCTAACGCAAATATTGCTTGTCGTACTGGAGAAATGGGAATATCTTTTGGACACCGACAGGCCAAGATCAACATTTTCAATGCTGATCCCAAAGGAAGTAACATGGAAGAAGAGGAATTCTATCAAGTAGACATTATAGACGAGCTTGTGCAGCATTACACTCCAGAGGTACTTAAAGAAGAAGAAATAGAAACTCAGGAAGAAGCAATTGTTGGAAGAAAAGAGACACAAAAGGGAGAAGAAGAAAAAGGATTCAAGTCTGAAGAATGTGCGCATATAGAGAAGTTACCAGCAGAGATTCCAAGGACATTAAAGCCCTCTCTACAAGAAGCGCCAAAGTTGGATCTAAAACCTCTACCAGAACATTTAAAGTATGCCTTTCTAGGAGAGAAAGATACTTTACCAGTAATTGTGGCAGCCAATCTGACAGAGAAACAAGAGATAGGATTGCTCAAGGTATTGTCCAAACATAAGGAGGCTATCGGCTGGACAATCGCGGATTTAAAAGGAATTAGTCCAACCACGTGCATGCATCGCATTATCACAGAAGAAGGAGCTAAACCTGCCAGGGATACGCAAAGGAGTTTGAATCCCAACTTAAAAGAAGTCGTCAAAAAGGAGGTTCTTAAATGGTTGGACGCAGGAATCATTTACCCTATTTCTGACAGTGAATGGGTTAGCCCAACACAAACTGTGCCGAAAAAGTCAGGGATCACTGTAGTAGACACAAAGGATGGTGACAAGATATCCACAAGACCTGTAACCGGATGGCGAGTCTGTATTGATTATCGGAAGCTTAATGCCGCCACATCCAAGGATCATTTTCCATTACCCTTTATCGATCAAATCGTGGAGAAGTTGGCAGGACAAAAGTACTACTGTTTTTTGGATGGATATTCTGGGTATAACCAAATCGCAATTCATCCAGAAGATCAGGCAAAGACAACATTCACTTGCCCTTATGGTACTTTTGCCTTTCGCAGAATGCCATTTGGATTGTGTAATGCGCCTGCAACGTTTCAACGATGTATGATGGAAATCTTCTCTGACATGATTGGTATGATTTTTCAATTTTTGGACCAACATTCGAAACTTGCTTAGTTCAATTGGAAAAGGTGCTGAAAAGATGTGTGGAAACAAACCTGGTTCTTTCCTGGGAGAAAAGCCATTTTATGGTACGAGAAGGGATAGTATTAGGACATGTGGTCTCTGAAAGAGGATTCGAAGTCGATCGAGCTAAAGTTAAGGTCATATCCACATTGCCGCCTCCAACATCAGTAAAAGGGGTTAGATCATTCTTGGGGCATGCAGGGTTTTATCATAGATTCATTAAAGATTTTAGTGCTATCTCTAAGCCCCTCTGTGGTCTTCTTTTGAAGGACGCACCCTTTGTTTTTGACGAAGAATGTGTAAAAGCATTCAACATTCTCAAAAATAAACTGGTTGAGGCTCCCATTCTGAAGTCGCCCGACTGGACGCAACCTTTTGAGATAATGTGTGATGCTAGCGACTATGCTGCTGGTGCAGTATTAGGGCAAGAAGTCGACAGGAAAACTGTTGTTGTCTGTTATGCTAGTAAAACTTTTTCTGAAGCTCAGTTGAATTACACAACTACTGAAAAAGAATTACTTGCTGTAGTATTTGCTCTAGATAAATTTCGATCTTATATCTGGGGATCCAAGGTGGTGGTCTACACTGACCACAGTGCTGTTCGGCATCTGATCACAAAGAAGGAGTCTAAGCCTCGCTTAATTAGGTGGATACTCCTGTTGCAAGAATTCGACGTGGACATCAAAGACAAGAAGGGAGCGGAGAATGTAGTGGCAGATCATCTTTCTAGATTACCAGCTGAAGGATTGGAAGCAGGAATTCAAGACTCATTTCCTGACGAGCAGTTGTTAGAGGTTAATGGAGCTCTATGGTATGCAAACTATGTGAATTTTCTGGCCACAGGAGCAATACCAAAACATTGGACGAAACAAAGGCAGAAGCAATTTCGCACATATGCAAAGAGATTCATTTGGGATGATCCAGACCTTTTTAAGGTAGGTGAGGACCAGATAATTCGTCGATGTGTGCCAGACAATGAAATTGGTGAAGTGCTGGATCTTTGTCATGCATCAGCTTGTGGAGGACATTTCAGTGGAAGGAAAACCGGGTACAAAGTTCTCGAATATGGACTATACTGGCCGACTATCTTTCGGGATTCGCACAGGACTGCCAAGGAGTGCATCAATTGCCAGCAATTAGGGAATATATCGAAAAGGGATCAAATGCCCTTGAATCCGATTTTGGTAGTAGACATTTTTGATGTCTGGGGAATCGATTTTATGGGTCCATTCCCCACATCACATGGATATGTTTACATTTTGGTGGCAGTAGATTATGTCTCAAAATGGATAGAGGCCAAAGCAACTCGCACAAATGACCATCACGTGGTCTGCAAATTTGTGAAGAAAAATATCTTCACCAGGCATGGGGTCCCCAGAGTAATCATTAGCGACGGAGGATCTCATTTCAAGAATTTCAAATTCGGAAGGCTGCTGAAACACTATGGGGTGAATCATCGCATTGCCACGCCGTATCATCCACAAACCAGCGGCCAGGTAGAGGTATCCAATAGGCAAATCAAAGAGATCCTTCAGAAGACTGTCAAGACTGATAGAAAGGATTGGTCGCTAAGGATAGATGACGCATTGTGAGCGTATCGAACTGCGTACAAAACACCGATCGGGACTACTCCATATCGGTTGGTTTATGGAAAAGGATGTCATTTACAGTAGAGGTAGCCAATCGTGCCCTTTGGGCCATTAAGAAAGTCAACATGGACTATACTGATGCTGGGAAAGAAAGGAAACTTCAGTTATCTGAATTAGAAGAACTACGAGATGAAGCATATGAGAACGCAGCCACCTATAAATCAAAGATGAAGCGATATCATGACGCAAAGCTGCGACTGAAGGTCTTTGAAGTTGGACAAAAAGTATGGCTGTATAATTCAAGACTGAAGATGTTCCCTCGGAAACTGAGAAGCAAATGGAATGGTCCATATGAAGTGATCAACATTACAGATTATGGTGCAATCGAAATCCAGGACTTAAACGGTGGGCAACCATTTAAAGTCAATGGCCATAGACTCAAACCATACATCACCACAGGCACGTTCCAGAAACTAGAGGTAGAGACAGTCGAATTCATAGCAGAGATCCCAATATACGCAACATAATCAGGTAAGTGCACGTCCGGCTGAAGACGTTAAACTTAGCGCTTGACGGGAGGCAACCCGATCATCATTGTATAATTGCATATTATTCAAAGAATTACATCCAATTTTTGATCACGGTGAGAAAAAGGCAAGTGTGGGGTCATTTTGGTAATTTTACAATACCGCGCCGCGGGATCTTAGGAACCGCGCCACGCGTGTTGAGTTTTTGCGATTACACTTAAAATCAGATTTTTATACGCGACGCGGATAGCAGCTTCCCGCGCCGCGGTCTTATCTTAATTTGAAATTAAAGATAATCACTTAAACAGAGCTTTTTGATAGTCATTCAAATTCCCACATTGCATATAAATAAATTGCGGAAAATTTTGATTCTTCTCACCGTGTCTCAACCCTCCAATCAATCCAACGACTGCATTCGTCTTTCATTCACAAAAAAAAATCCAAGTAAGTATCGATTCTCTCTCTCTTAGTTTTAGAAGTCTTGAAACTTACTAGATGCTACTGTAATCCAAAATGTTATGTTTAATCGATTAAATTAATTGCTGAATTAGGATTATAGTATTGTATTACGCGAAACCCAAGTACCAGATTAGGAAAATTGGACTTAGATTGACAGATTGAGCGAATTTTCTTGACTGAAATCGTTCGCCGCGCCGCGCCATGTACAGTCCGCGACGCGGAATATGAATATTCATCCAGCGCGTCGCGGGTTGTCATGTGCGTGCCGCGTCGAACGTCAGAACAGTGCAGTAATTTTTCAATTTTTGTGATTTCGCAGGTACAATGTCTTCTTCAGGCAGTTCCGAATCCATCGACTAGAATTCTTTGGCCACGGAAGTGGGGAGAACACGCGCCTACAGCTTCTACAATCGTAGATCCATTCAACAACAAAAACGAATCCTCCCCGCCCGGACGGTCAACTGGCAGTTGACCGAAGAATCAGGGATTATGGAACATTTGCAATACTGGTTGGTTCAAGGGGGGTACGACAAAGACGAGCTTACTTACACTTGTCGAGCCATCGATAACATTGTTCACATGGAAGGGCACATTTACCGGGAGGTATTCTTGCAATTTCTTGCAAGTTACCAATTTGATCGTCAGCCGCTGGGAATGGATATGGAAGAGATGGTGCAGTTCCGGTTGGGTAATCACAACCGAAGCTGCAGCTTACGGGAATTTGGCTATCGCATCGGGTTGTACACTGAGGAAGAATCAGAGGCACCAGGGTTCGCCACCTTCCATCAACGGGCTAATTATGACGCCGATGACTCGTTCTCTCCTGCTGACTACTGGAGCACCATATCATTCATGCGGTATCATGAGAATACCGTACGCGAGGGGCTGATGCATCTACCATCGCATCACATGCTACATCGGTTGATATCAACCATGGTTTGGCCTCGTGCGGACGAGGATCGGGTGTTACCACGTGAGTTACATCTTATGTGGTGTCTGACACGGATGCTTCAGACATGCAACATGCCATACTTCGTGGCCGATTACTTCAAACAGATCACAGACGAGCCACTGAAGCAAATTGCCCTCGGTGGGGGACATTATGTGATGAATCTAGCCCGATCCTATGGGTTGCTATCTGAGTACACTACCCATGGGATGACAATTGTTCAGCCAGTTCCCTTCAGACCGCCGATTACCATTTCCCGAGATGTGATTTATGTCGACGATGGGGTCACCGCAACTGAGCGATCCCCATTTCCGGTGTTGAAGACCGAGTCGTCCACTTCCAAAAAGCGACTGCGGGTGACTATTCATCCACCCCGAGGACTTTCCCCGGCCACCATGGAATCGCGGTACTTGGCCGATGAAGTGAAGGATGTTAAAAAGGCTTTGCAAGTCCATACGAGGGAACACCAGTTGCAGTTGATTGTAGCACAGGAGGTTGACAGACGAACAGAGAATACATAGACGTAGCTCCTATGGTTAGCGGACTGTATGATCGCCCTCATGGCAAAGCATAAGTGTGTTCCGCTAAGACCCCAGCCGACTATCAGAGAAGAAGAGGAGGAACCCATGGAGGAGGTCCCTGAAGAAGATGAAGATGATTATGCTGACACTGCGCATAATTGAAAAGGATGGATGTAATTATTTTGATTTCTTTTTAGTACATTTTTTATTTTCATTTTATTAGAATTAGCTTAAAGATTTGTTTTTAGAAAGTTGGTTAGGACAATAAGCCTCCTGCAGGCATTAGATATTAATAATAAAACAATGGTTTTGGTGTGTTGAATTGTTTCTTGTGAGATTTGAAATTTGGATAAATCTGCTGAAATTACCGCGCCGCGGCATCCATATATTGCGCGACGCGGTCATTTCTCATTTGACGCTGTTTTAATCTCACGAAATTACCGCGACGCGCATCCTTCAATTACGCGCCGCGGTCATCCGCAACACATACACTTCTATCTGTATATTTTGTGTTTATGTTTTATTTCTGTCATGTGTGTTTTTAATGTGTTTGTTAAGTTATGCATGTTATACCAATTTGAGAAGGAGTTGTTTCAGACAAGTGTGGGGTCACCGTGCCCCCTCCACTTGTCTCGACCACCGGCATGTTCACTGTAGCGCTACAACTCCAGAAAACGAAATCAAGGATCCATTTGTACGCAATTATACCTGTGATATTGAGCACCAAGCAGTCTATCGTCCAAAAAGGGGTAACTCTTTCTCCCTTGTTTTGAAATAAATTTTGTACAACGGGGACGTTGTACGGTTTTAAGTGTGGGGTGTGGACGGTCGAAAGAGAATTTTTTGAAATTTTTGCAGAAATGATCAATTTTTCAATTTTTAGCAATATTTTTCAAAATTTTTAATAAATTGCAATTTTGAAATGAACGGTTTATGATTGTGATAGCATTAGTATTTTTCAAGAAATACTGTTTATTTGTGGTCATGCTATGATATAGTCAAATAAGTTGAGTTTTACGAGTTTAGAAGATTGAGCTGTTTTAGGATTGGAATTTAGGAAGGAAAAGTCAATCTGTAGCCTTTGTTGTTCGAGCCGGTAGGTCTAAAATGGGTGGGACTTATGCACCTTACCACCTAAGATCGTCTGGTCTGGGATGGTATTTCTGAAAGCTCGCTATACGGACAACATCGAAAGTCATGGACAATTCCTTAATGGCCTTTAGAATCTGAATGAGTAAGTACACTTCATTGTGGACAGAAAGTTTGTAATCAAGGGTTCTCTAGAAAGCCATGAATTCCAAAGAACAACTCAATTATGTTTTCGCGAACTATTCCACTCTAATTCAAAAGGGCAATAAACTTTGAAACTGAACACAGTCAAAAATTGTTTGATTCTTTATTATAATTTGTTAAAAACTCTCTTGATTGGGGACAAGCAAAGCACAAGTGTGGGGTGTTTGACAACGCCTAGTGATATCAAGTATTTTAGGCGTTGTTGAGCTCTGTTCTTGATAAAATTATATCAAATATGTCTGGGCATTCTCACTTTTCGTGCCAGGACTTGTTTGGAGAAAAAGAATAGAAACAGGGACTAAAAGCGTGCAAAAGAAAGAAGTTGGGAAGGAATGAAAAATCAAGAGAACTCGTACGCGCGCCGCGGGAATCAACCATGCGCGCCGCGGGCTTAAGGCGGTGGAACACATTCAAATGCCGAAGAAACGGGAAAAGATAAGTACGCGCGCCGCGGATTTCACTTCTGCGCGGCGCGGTTGCGGGAAATTTGCAAGTATAAATAGATGCATTTCCAGCCGAAAACCCTAGCAAATACCGGGTGTAAAATCGACCTTGAAGCTCTTTGACTCCAGGATTTCATTTCAGCAAGCTCACAATTGGTATTTTATGTTTTTCGATTTAATTTCCTTTTAGTAGTAAGTAGTTTTGTAGCTAAAGTCTTTGGGAGTGACAACCACTGACTTTGAGCACTTAGGTTTCTGATTTTAGAAACATTTGGTTACTGTTTTGTGATTGGAATTCAGATTTGGTGAATGAAAAGCATTTGGTTACATTTAATCTTAGCTTTTCGGTGTTTTGGATGTTTGTGTTTGGTTTGATTGATTGATTGTGTTTTGGATGTTGTTTTGGACCATGTTAGGACTGTTTTTCTTAGCTGAAATCAGTAGCTAATTAGGTTATTTGGTAAGCATTAAACCTTGGCTAGTAACTGTTCAGTAGGACTTTAACTAGTGGTTAGTTTATGCTTTGCTTGGTTTGGCTAGTTTGGATGCCTTTGATTGCTTCTGATTTAGAGATGTACTTCTGATTTCAGAAAGTGACTAGGTCATTTGGACATAGCTTAGCTTGGCTTGAGTGTTCGATTGTTGTCTCATTTGCTAGTGATTAGGAAAATAGAAACCAGATCCTCCGACTATAGCTGTGACACTATTATTTGGTAATCTCTCATCTAGTCTAACCACGAAGCTCCTGTGGATCGACCCTGACTACCGCTATACTAGTGTGTGTGTGTTAGGTTTTCTCTTATTTTTGACCGCACGACGACCTAGGCGTGTCAGGCATCGTCATCTTGATCATCGTCCAACAGGTGGATCGGGACAAAAAGTGAGCGACTAGTTTCATCTGGTGGTGGTATAAAGTCGCCCATCATCAGATCCTTGCTTTCAAATTTCTCAAAATTTTCAAAAATTACATGGTCAGGGATAATATTGTCATCTACACCCCCTTCCCCAAAAACATTGGCACTTTCAACAATTTCGGGAATTGTTGGACTGGGATCTGTATTGTCACTTACAGCCCCCTCCACAACATCCTCATCAACTAAATTGTCTGGTGATGGTATGGATTCACGCATCACCAGATCAACATTACTAATACTTTCAAAAACATCAAAAACATCAAAGGTTGCTGAGTTAGAGGTAGCATTGTCACCTACAACCTCTTCCTCAACAACCGTTTCGACCATCTCAATGGTCTCTTGACTTTCCCCAAGTGTATGCCCTTCCATCACATATTCAGGTGATGCAGGTTCACACACAGTATCATTGGTATAAAAATACTCGCCTCAGGTTCTGGCGAGGGTGGTGAAAATTTCCAACTTTCCTCTAACTTATCTAATGAAATTTGCAAACTTTCAAGAGCATCAGGCTGATCCTTTTGAATTTGGTGGGTGTCAGCCATGAGTTCCAATAATTGGGCCTAAATTGCAGAATTTTCAGGTTGAGATGGCTCCTCGGTCCGCCATCCATTGTCATCGAATGATCCATTGTAGCAATCATCCTCGTAATAGGTGTCGGCTGGATTTTTATAATACTCATAATACTGATCCGGGTACATGTAATCACCCATTATGAGGATGCACACATACCAAAAATCAGCGAACTAAAATCAAACATCAAAAATCAGAAACTAAGTCCTACAGATCACCTACTCTCAAGCTCACAACTCCCCGGCAACGGCGCCAAAATTTGACATCGCAACTGTCGTCATGTGGTCAAAAATAAGAAAATAACCTCACTCTCACTTAGCACAGTGGAAGTCAGGGTCGATCCACAGGAGTTACGTGGTCGAGATAGGTGACAGATACCAACTGCAGTGTCACGCTACAGTCAGAGGACCTAGTTCCTAACTTTTGACTATCAATCCTAAAGAGCATAAACTAAACTAAAACTACTAACCAAACCTAGTCACTTACTGAAATCAGAAGTACATCTCCAATTCAGAAGCAAACAAAGGCAATCCAATCATCAACACAAACCAAACATCAAGCAATTCATTCACAAGCATAAAATACCGAAAAATCAACAATTAACATAAACTGAATCTAATATGAACTAAGTTAAACTAAACCAAGTTTACTTACTGATTCTAGAAGTACATTCCAGAGAAATCAAAAGCAAATAAAATCCCAAAACATCCACACAATCATTCAACATTAACAATACCGAAAAAGTGCAATATACTTGAATCGAATGATTACTTTGATAAACCAAAAACCAAATCAGATCCAAGGGTTTGAAAACAATAAACAACTATAAAAAATCAGTAGCAAAGACTTAATGCCACTGGTTGTCACTCCCAAGGACATTAGCCAACTATCACTAATTATTTACTAAATGAAAATTAAAACTAAAGACGTAGAATTACCAACTGATGGTTTCAGAAGCTAAATCTCGGAGTCAAAGAGCCTTGGGGGTCGATTCTACACCAGGTCTTCGCTAATTTTTTCAACCTAAAACCCTCTATTTATAGTTTCAAAAATCTCGAGACCGCGCCGCGCTTTTATGGATCCCGCGTCGCGCGTAGGGGTTTATCCCCGTTTCTTCCAAATTGCACGCTTTTAGTCCCTGTTTTCATTATTTCTTTCCAAACAAGTGCTGGCACGAAAAGTGAGTAATACCAATAGATATGTGATATAATTTCACTAAGAATAGGGTTCAACAACGACTAAAATATGTGATATTACTAAGCGTTGTCAACGATTTGAATACATGGATTTGATTGCATGAAAGAACAATTTTGGAGACGCGCTTGTGCTTAACTTGAAAAAATCATGGGATGTTTCTGCACCATTACTATTTTTGTTATTGTGTTTAACTCGTTTTCTCTCTTTTTGATTAGGTATGGGATTTTGTGCTTCTTTATTTGTTGCTGTTTCATCATAGTCACTACCCATTTTCCTCTTCTTTCCATTGGTTTCATTAACATGTAACCCTGCTAGACCTTGAACAATTTTCTCTATAGAACCTCATACTAATACATTGAAGACAATCATTGATAAAACATAATAAATGACATTTGATGATATGAAATTTTATATCACATATTATTTTTGTATAACACCTTAACATAGACATATTATAACATTGTTGACATATAAACATTATAATCTTAGTGTAGAACACTAGTTCATGGTGAGAATACTTGTTCATGGGGAGAACACTTATTCATGGGGAAAATCCTAGTTAATGTCATGTTTTACATTCTAAAATGAATAATGTTTGCATATGAATAATGATTGATTCAGTTATGAATATTAAAATTTTAATAAATTCATTAAAATAGTTCACAACAGAATGTATGAATATTTGAATACTTTCAAAATGTTATGTAGATAATTCACATCAGAATATATGAATTTTAAAAAGTTAACAAACTGTATATAAAGAAGACCATCTATCAAACTATATAACACATAAAAGTTTGCCAAACAAATTATATATTGTCTAACAAATCATCAAACAAGTTTTATCATTTTAATTCTAGTAAGAATGTAGGTAATATATGCTTTGATCATCCAACATATAATTCATTATTAGCCTAATACAAAACATATAATTGAAGAAAATCGATTGATGTGTGTTCCTGTCACACCCAAAACCACGATGGCGGAAACGTTTGAGGGTGGATGACTTCATGAACAGTATCATAACAACGTTTGTACAATAGTGATCAAAGCAAACACATCCATCATATACATAATTGTAAATGTTACAAGAGTTGAAAAGATTGTACGTTTCTAATATAATTACAATATGATATCAAAATACAAAGTATGACGCCATAATGAACCATCGTCAATTTCCTGGGAATATAAGTAGTTACATGATTCATCAATTTCCTGGGAATATAAGTAGTTTGAAAGAGTGTCAACATACGTTGGTGAGTTCATAAGATTTTTGTATGAAAAAATCCATAATCATTTTTCTTGTAAAAAGATAGTGTTTGAAATCAGAAAATCCAATATTTTCTTATAAATTGTAGTGTTAAAAACCAAAGCCCGAAAATGTACAAGTATTCCAATACTTAAAAATAGTATCACGTAGTTTTATTCTTGTATAAAACCATGTAAATACATGTTTACTTGGATAAAACTCGTATGTATAAGTAAACCGTACTTATATTGATAAATGTCGTTTTATCTTCCATAAAACCAGTATGTATAAGTAAAACCATACTTATATTCGTAACTTGTTAATAAGTAGTTTGAATTTCCATAAAACTTGTATGTGACATCTATCTCCTTGTAAAAGGTAATATTGTACTTCCAAGAAAATCCAATATTTTTTTATAAAGGTATCCAAGTATTAAAAACCCAAAGACTAAAATGTATAGCGTAGTTTATAGCATAAAGCCATTGAAAATGTATATTTCCACGTAAACAATTTATAAAATTGATTTCCCATGTGAGACACCCTATAACCATACTGAGACCATGTATGCCTGCTTCGACGTTCTTCACGCGTCGGACTGTTAGACATTTGTCACCTCAAACCCGTCGGTCTAGCTGTAGCTAGCAGCTCAGGTGCGGGGTTGTCAATCCCGTATAGATCTATACACAAATATCACGCTCTCTTACCAAGACTCTGGTTATAAATTTCAGGACTTATAGTATGTACTTTAATAAGCATTGTGAAGACCCGTCTCACAAAAATGTATGTATATCAACTCGTTTACGTATATTTGTTAAGAAAGCCTTTGTTTTTACTTTTATCATTTTTCCCATGATAAAATAGTAATTTATAATAATTATATATTTTTATATAATTATTTGTCTTGTTCAAAACGTCATAATAACCTTGTGTCCATAAACTATTCTTATAATAGTCTATTTTTAGTATTCCGTCGTAAAAAGCATATATTTACGAATATATGTGAAATAACTTATTTAGATAGTTATAAACAACATCTTTTAAGATAGTTTCTACAATGGTGGTGTAATAACTTGGTTTTACCCTTTATTAATTGGGCAAAATGCAGAAAAGACCAACCTATTATTAGATGATATGCAAAAAAACCCTCCAATAATTTTATATTTAGAAATACCCAATCTATAATTTTTTACCTTTTGAAAGAAACCATTTACCCGGTTCTTGGAACAAATGACCGGAAAATGTAGTGATGTGGACTAAAATAAATTTTTTTCAACATACGTCGAAAACAACTAGTCTCTTCGTCTTCACATGCCATACCCACACGTTTCTTGGCCCTGGAGACACCACCCACTTCCTTCCAAACGATTCTTTCATCGCAACATTCCTACCTCACAAAGACTAGCCACCGGTTACCAATACCACGTGTCATCTACTTCATTGTCGTTTCTCAGCAACCACCGCTACCACTACCACCTCCGCCACCGGCATCCCTAATTTGTAACGAAACTAAAGAGAAGACTGCTTTTACCGACGCCAGAACATATGATCAACAAGATATTCAATGACAGATCATACTGAGCTGACGGCAAAGTCCTTCTGATAATTTCAAATTGAATTTTCAACTAAACTTTCTCAGTCTTTAGATGTGAAAATTGCCACATACAGTTCGTTTAGGTTCGACAAACTATCAAAATAAGACGGTAATGGACCGGTCAGCTTGTTATTCTCTAATTGTTTATAATTTGACCAAGAACACATATAGTCAACAAACACAACTCGTTAGAATATCTACCAGTAATGAAACCACAAGCAGATGGCCGACAAAAGGCCTTTGATTAAAAACACCAAACATCAGTTCCATTTGTTTGTTGTACGAACTTGCATCTTGATTTTGAGAAAAAACAAGAAGACGACGAAGTCATTGAAACCTGCACTCAACCACTACTTCACGGACCCTGCTCAGCAAACCTCAAATATCCTGTTCTTCCTGAAAACGACTTCCTTACTCGATCGCATTCAGGTATGCTCGATTTCCTTGTGTCGATCGAAAGAATTTGCTAAACTGATGCTCGATTTCTTACTCGATCGCTGTATGGTCGATGTCCTTGTGTCGATCTTGATGCTCGATGGCGATATACTCGATTTCCTTGTGTCGATTGAAAGTATTTCCAAAACTGATGCTCGATTTCTCAGTGTTCGCGTGAAAGAATTTTGGGAACGACGAACTCTATGTCTGCTGCTATCTTAATTTGCCCTAGTTTTTTTTTGGAATCGGCAGTTGATCAAGCCCCTCCACATTTTTCATTGGAGGCCCGAGTTCGAATCATCCAAGAGTAGATAAATTTGCCCTAGTTAATTGGTGAAAAAAACATATGCCATGTCACCTTAAAAATAAAAAGAAATATGCCATGTAACAAAACAGTTTGTGCTTATTTCAAAGGTTACTTAAAATATAAGGGTATTTTTGCATACAATTAAAATATAAGGGTTTTTTTGCATACATATGGATAAATAATTGTGGTTTTTTGCATTTTGCCCTTATTAATTCCAATATAATACTTTATGACTATCAAATAAAAAACGGCCATGTAGAAGATCAAATGGGGAGGCAAGACCCTTTCAGCGTACAAGCCTTTCGGAAATCCAGCAACCTAGCCCAATTGATCAGCCTAGACACCGCTCTCGTAAGTAGATCAATCGATATTATTTTTGGAATTATAATTGAATTGTTATAATAACGACGCTTACCAAGTTTGCAATTTGTTTACTATTGTTGCAAATGGGTATAAATAGTCATTTTTATAGTATAACTTGTATTCTCCCCCTAAAAACTTGAATAAATATAAAAAAAGGTATGAACTCACCTCAATGTTGAATAGGATCTTATCACCAATTGTTGTTAGATCGTCTGACACTTCCTGCTTCTAACTCGAACCCTCTTTTCTATTATTCTACTATCTTCATCAAGCTATAACTCTACAACTCTCTCTATATGTGTATATATCTTGTATTGGTATGGTTTGATTATGAGAATTAGAGCCCTATTTATAGTAGATTTACTTTCGTAGCGGCCCTCAATATACAGATATTTTATAATTATAGTCATTAAGATTTGCTAATGAGAAAACACACCCTTGAAATACTCTTTTAAATAGATTTAATAGTTTTTATATAAGATAAATGATTTTTGTGTATAAAAATATAATCTACAAAAATCATAGTTAAATAACATCAACTTTTTAAATAAAAGTTTTTAACGAATTAACGAGAGAGTATTAATTGTAAGTTTAATAAAAATATAGGGTTTAAATGTAAATACAATTTCATTTTAAAGAAAAAGAAATTATTAATTATACAACTATTATCAAAAATATTAAATTTTGACGTTACGTTGTTTGTATCGATGCTACCGTTTTGACGGTAAATTTTTCGTTTTATAAAACGACGTAATATTTTTGATAAACTTAACAATACATATTGAATACGTAGTGTTCGAAATGAAAATACGAATTCTTTGAGGGTAAAATATATAAAACTGAATAAATAATGAAGTGGGGGCCACTTTATATATATATATATATATATATATATATATATATATATATATATATATATATATATATATATATATATATATATATATATATATATATATATATATATATAAATATATATATATATATATATATATATATATATATATATATATATATATATATACACACACACACACACACACACACACAAAGCGGTGGTTGAGATGGCTAGGCACCATGCCTCCCTTTTGGGAGGTTGTGGGTTCGAAACCATTCTCGCGCAAGTTTGGCAAAGATATTACGTCAATGCTTGTGGCCTCCGTGCTAACCGGTTTAGTGTGTACCCGGGGCTGGTTTTCCCCCCAGTCAGTTGCCTGCAGGACGTCACTTACGGGGTGGGACGTGTGCTTGCACCGAGGTTTGCTGGTTGCACATGTGGGTCTAGTCTCTGTGTAGTCTCCTTGGAGAAGGGTTGCGAACGAAGAACTGTTAGTTAGCCTAATGTACCTAGCGTAGCTGTAGTATATTAAGACTCATGTAACCGGATTCATCCTTAACTTGAAAAAATATATATATATACTAGGTAAGTTTGAGGGTCGTGCTAAGCACGACCCACGAAGGGTAAAAAGGATATTTTCGTTACCAATGTCTCGATTTTTCAAGAAACGCAAGTGTATTGCTATTGTAGGCAAGGAATTCTAAGTACGTTGCCATAAATAACAAAGAACCAAGTATGTTGCTATTGCTGATAAGGACAGGAAAGTATATTTCGCTATTACAACTTTATTTCTCTCCTTGAGAACAATGTCAGCCATTGTTAATTTGGGAAAAGATTTAACCAAACAGAGTTCTAGTCCAGAAGTCAAAGTATTTGGCAGGTATTGTATACAATATATAATCATCCATGTTTCAAAAGATAAGGAAAAATTCTGTCAAATAGCCAATAATCCCTTCATGTCCTTTACTCCATGTCTCCATGCCAAATCAGGTTCCAGGAAAATGCAACTTGTGTTATGTTCACCCCATTATACATTCCTGTCCAAAAACTGTAAAAAACAAGATGTCATAAGAAAAAAAAGTACTATGCTATTATTGGGTAAGAAAATAGGAAGTAGCTGTAGGACGTTAAAATACATAATTATTTGAAAGTATATCTAAATTTAGAGAGTATGCACAAGAAATTATGTTGTCGGTACTTACAATTTGCAGCCCGATCTTCTCATTTAGCTGCACATCCTAAATTTCTGAAACATCAATCGATCAAGTCTGATAACGTAAATAAACAAACATACACATGTACATAAAGAGTGAGAACCTCAGAAAATTCTTCAAAGTTCATATGAAGAGTATAATTAATTAAGCTGCAAAAGCATCTGGTATCTTTTGTAAATGTTAAGACCCAAAACAGACTTGAAAATGGGACAAAAAAAAAAAACTTCTTTCTTTGGTATTTTCCCTTAGAGATTGAGAGTTATAACCATACTTACAGTCTCCCTTGGATTACCTTTTAAAGAAGGGAAAGCTAGCTTATCTTTTCCATACTTGTTATTGAACAAATACATATTCTAAATATATATTTGATGTGGTAGCTTGTGATACACGACCGTTGACTTGAGAATTGAGATCATACATCTAACTCATCATCCACATCAATGCTCATGCTATTAAAAAAAATTCACAAACGCTGGAACATCTTTTAAAAAAAATCTGAATTAATATCAGTTGTTTGCTTGTTCAGAATTTGAATTTAGTCTTCAATGTATTTAAGTGTCTAAGATCCCCTGGAACATCTTCAATAAAGATTGACAGACAACTAAAATTGCATGACACAGTAAAAAAAATAAAAGTCAATAAAAGGATTAAAATGTCAAATATTTACCCAATTCTTGGCTTCCCTCTAAAAAGGTGGATTGTTGAGAAAATGGTGAAATAAACTATTCTTTATGAACTCTAACGTCTCTACTTTGGATTGTGGTGGTTAGAAAACATACTTCTCAGGAAGTATCCCGAGTGTCTTTTTTGTATTGTTATTTCTATTGTTGTCATAAGCAAGGATCGTAAGGAAAAACTTGTTAGAGAGTCTGTTATGTTTCAGTTAGTAGTAAGGGTAGATTAGTCATTTTGTCTATAGTTAGTTAGATGTTAGTTATTTTTCACAGTTTATGTATATATACATGTATTCATTATTACAGTGATAATCAACGAAGCTTCGTCTTCTTCATTACATCCTTGCATGTGTTCATATCACAACATGGTATCAGATTGAGGTTCCTTGATCTTGATCTCTTCTCCATTTCTTCTCAATGGCTTCGCCTACTTCTTCCGCTGATTCGTCCACTGAAATTCCTGTTTCTAGTCCTTTTTTTCTTGGTTCTTCAGACAATCCGAGCTCCATTTTAGTTTCCTCTGTTTTTACTGGTATTGGTTTTGCATCCTGGAAACGATCCATGTTCATATCACTATCTGCCAAAAACAAGCTTGGCTTTGTTGATGGTACTATCTCTTCACCTTCTGTTACTTCCAGTGATTATCCTGCCTGGTTTCGAGCGAATTCAATGGTCATTAGTTGGATTTTGAATTCCTTATCAAAGCCGATCGCCGATAGCGTTCTCTTTCTCTCTACTGCTCAAGAGATCTGGAATGAACTCAACCAGAGGTACGAACAATCGGATGGTGCACTTGTTTATCAAATTCAACAACAATTATATTCCATTTCTCAAGGATCGGATGATTTTCAAACTTATTTCACCAAATTAGCTCGTATTTGGGACGAATTACGCCTATGTCAGTCCATTCCTCCATGTTCTTGTGGTGCTGCTGCGGCAATTAGCAAATTTCTTGAAGAACAACGCCTAATCCAACTCCTTATGGGATTAGACGATTCTTATAAAGTTCTTCGAGGCCAATTACTGATGATGAAGCCGCTTCCCTCTATCACCACTGCATATTCCCTGATTATCCAAGAGGAACGTCAACGTGGAATTGTCTCTTCATCTACGATCAATCCTGACATTCTTGCTATGAATGCTTCTGTCAATTCTTCTGCTCCTTCAAAGAAATCGTTGACATGCAACCACTGTAAGAAACCTGGACATACCAAAGCTCAATGCTATCGTCTTCATGGCTTTCCGGCTGACTTTAAATTCACCAAATCGAAGAAGGAGGATACCAAATCTTCAGTTCAAAATGCTGTTTCAACTACCGTTCCAAACATCTCCTCGGAACAATACCAACACCTTCTACAATTGCTTAATCATACTTCAATTTCTTCTGTCAAATCTCCTGATTTAATTTCTATCACTGATGATGCAATGAATCCCGAAGGTAAATTTTCTTTTAAACATTTTGCAGCAAAAGTCTATAAATCCTCTCATCTTTTACAACCTTTTTATTCTTGGATCGTCGACTCCGGTGCTTCAGACCACATGTGTTCCAATAAGTCACTCTTTCAGTCGATTACTAAGCTAACAACTCCTCACTTTATTGGTTTACCAGATGGTCATGATACTCCAGTATCATTTATTGGGACTGTCAAACTTCATGACTCGGTTATACTACATGATGTTCTTTATGTTCCTGCTTTTCGATATAATCTTGTCTCCGTATCCAAACTTAGTTCACAACTTCAAACTTTCATCCTTTTCACTGACAAATCATGCCTTCTGCAGGACCCTTTGTCAAGGAATAAGCTCGCTCTTGGCTTCTTTGGAACAAGAGTTAACGATCTCTATATCTTCGATCATCGTTCTATACATTCTAGTCTTTCATTTTGTCTTTCAGTTTCGAAATTCTTTTGTAATAATACATTGACAGTTCCATTTAAGTCTAACAATTGTTTGTTATGGCATAGACGTTTTGGGCATCTTCCTGTTAATAAACTACAGCTTTTGACTCTTGTTAATTCACATTCTCAAAATTCGTTGATTAAAGCTTGTGATATTTGTTTTAAAGCGAAACATCATAGACTCCCATTTCCAACCAGTCTTTCTAGTTCCAAAGCCTTGTTTGACCTTGTTCATATCGATGTCTGGGGTCCGTATAAACACACCTCTCATGATGGATACAAGTATTTTGTTACAATCGTTGATGATTACAGTAAGCATACTTGGATTCATTTTATATCTCACAAAGGTTATGCAATGACCATTATAAAACAGTTCGTTACCTTTATAAAAACCCAATTTCAAACTATAATTAAAACAATACGTACTGATAATGCTTATGAAATGGGATCTAGCCATGAAGGAATCCTCTTCTTTAAAACTATGGGGATCATACATCAACGATCTGTTCCTTTCACGCCTCAACAAAACGGCATAGTGGAAAGGAAACATTGTCACATTTTAGAAGTTTCACGAGCTTTGTACTTTCAATCCGGTTTGGGTACTAATTTTTGGAATGAATGTGTTAAGACAGCAGTATATCTGATTAACAGGATGCCCTCTCGCACCCTTAATAACAAGACTCCTTTTGAACTTCTATATGACAAACCACCTGATTACTCTTCTCTTAAGTCTTTTGGGTGCCTATGTTTTGTTAATTCCTCTACTGTGGGACGTGATAAGTTCATGCCAAAAGCTCATTCATGTATCTTTATTGGTTACCCGCTTGGTCAAAAGGCATATCGTGTCCTTAATCTCCAAACCCACACTATTCATATCACTCGAGATGCCATTTTTTTCGAGGATGTGTTTCCTTTACTTTCTTCATCTCCCAATTCCATTATCCCTCTTTCCTCTCATATACCCACTAATGCTTTCGATACTTCTTCACCTTTACCTTCTATATCCATGCATCATATTCCTAACAATGATCTTCAACCCCAACTCCCACCTCAACATGCACCTCTCCAATCATCTGTGCCTCTTCGATGAACAACTCGCATATGTAATCCTCCCTCTCATTTGCAAAATTATATTTGCAATAATGTTCACAATCAAGAACATCTTTGTTGTCACACAATAACAAATCTTTGCATTTCTGATTCATCAACCACCAAGACAACATCATTTGCCTTCTCTAGTTCCACCAATATTTTTGAACCCGCATTTTATCACCAAGCTAAGGGCGATCCCAATTGGGAGACTGCAATGTCTCAAGAACTTGACGCTTTACATGCTAACAATACATGGACTATTGTTGAACTTCCCAAAGGCAAGAAACCAATCTCTTATCGGTGGGTCTATAAATTGAAATACAAAGCAAATGGTATGGTGGATCGTTACAAAGCACGGCTTGTAGCCAAAGGTTATACTCAAAAAGAGGGCATTGATTATCATGATACATTCTCTCCTGTCGTCAAGTTCAATACCATTCGATGTATTGTTTCCTTAGCAGTTAAACGAGGATGGACTATACAACAATTGGACGTTAACAACGCATTTCTTCATGGTGACCTCCATGAAGAAGTTTATATGAAACTCCCTCCGGGTCATCCTTCTGAATCTTCTTCTACCTTGGTTTGTCGTCTTCATAAGTCATTATACGGTTTAAAACAAGCTTCAAGACAGTGGTATGCCAAACTGTCGAGTGCTTTACGTGACAAAGGATATGTTGCTTCTTTAAACGATTACTCCTTGTTCGTAAAAAAGGTCAATAATTCCTTAGTTATTGTAGCCGTATACGTAGACGATATTCTCGTCACCGGTGATGACACTGTTGAAATTTCACAACTCAAGATGTTTCTTGATACTCAATTTCGAATCAAGGATTTGGGCAACCTCAATTACTTTCTTGGCTTACAGTTTGATTATACTAATCATGGAATGGTTGTACATCAACAACGCTTTGCTCAAGATTTATTAACTCTCTTTCGCATGAATGATTCCACAGTTGCTTCAACTCCATTACCACCCAAGCTACATCTTTTACCTGATATGGACGACAAGCTAAGTGATCCTAGTCTTTATCGACAACTTATTGGTAAATTGAATTTTCTTGTTCATACCAGACCCGATTTGGCCTTTTCGGTCCAGTTTTTAAGTCAATTTAACCAACGTCCATGTCAAGCCCATTACAATGCTGCATTACATGTTCTACGATACATACGGGGAACTTTATCTCTTGGCTTATTCTTCAATAAAGAAACGAATCTAGCTATTGAAGCCTTTTGTGACTCTGACTGGGCTGCGTGTCCAATTACACGGCGATCTGTCAGTGGTTTCTTCATACTTTTTGGTGGTAGCCCAATATCGTGGAAATCAAAGAAACAAATTACAGTTTCTTTATCGTCTGCTGAGGCAGAATACCGATCCATGCGTCGAGTTTGTGCAGAGTTAGCATGGCTCTCTCGTCTTCTTCATGAACTTGGTGTTCCTGATATCACACCAATACCTCTTAAATGCGACAATATGGCAGCTATATACATTGCAAGCAATCCAGTTTTTCATGAGCGAACCAAACATATCGACTTGGATTGTCACTTCGTTCGGGAAAAGCTTCAACAAGGCTTGATTTCTTTATCTCATGTACCCACTGATTGCCAAAGTGCTGATATTTTGACTAAATCTCTTCTACCCTTTCAGCATCGAGAGTCTGTTTCCAAGCTGCAACTCATTTCATTCCCTCCACCTTGAAGGGGGGTGTTAGAGAGTCTGTTATGTTTCAGTTAGTAGTAAGGGTAGATTAGTCATTTTGTCTATAGTTAGTTAGATGTTAGTTATTTTTCACAGTTTATGTATATATACATGTAGTCATTATTACAGTGATAATCAACGAAGCTTCGTCTTCTTCATTACATCCTTGCATGTGTTCATATCACAACAAAACTTAAGATCGTTCTTTCAATTTCCAATCATGAAGCCTCAAATATAGGTCCCCTGGCTATAACACATAACCACCACCTTGGTTGAACCGCAAAAAAAAGGATACAAAAGAAACTTAAATTTGATTCCAATTTACAAAAAGTGTAGAAAATACCTAGAAGTGTCGATGGTGTACCGGAAAGATGCCTCTTTTGGAAGAAGAACACAATAAACCAGTGAGGGTGGGAGTCGTGAAGACCGCAACTCATCACGGGGCAGGTGAGCCCCTCCAATAATCTATTTTGGTAATTTCATATCATCGTTAGTTCTGAAGGATAATGATATACTGCCATTAATCAACAAAAAAACCTAGCAATCACGTGAGAGAAGTAGAGAGGTGATAAAAAGCGACGATTTGAGAACCATGAACACCCTAACGACGCAAGCTGGATACTTGAAGTTGGTGGAGGAAAATGAATTTGTAGGGCAAGCGATGTAGACACAATCTTTCAACCGATCCAATGAATGTGGGGAATGAAAGAGAAGAGGCGGAGAACGAAACCTAAAAGAGAATGAAACTCAAGCAAAGCGTTCGAATCTGAATATTGAAAACAAATTCAAAACCGTAGAAATGAGAATCGGGCATGATCGTAATTAACTTACCTTAAAGAAGCTAATCAACTTCAAATCACAACCAAATGCTTTCTTAGTGGTCAAACTTGAGTGAGATGGTGGATTTAACTCCATAAAGAAAGGAAAGCCGACTGATATTTGGTGTGCGAATAAAGACTAAAGGGAGATCTTATAATGGAGCACGTGGTGGTGTCTTGGAGAAGCAATAGCAGGTGTCCTTCTCTGACATATGGTGAAGCAGGCAAGATGGTGAAGCAGGTAGGCGAAGCAGGCAGCATAAAAGGAGGAAAATGAAGGCAACTCTCATTGGACGAGCGTGAGGAGAAACGAAGAGCAAAATGGTGGGTTTTAAGCCCTTGCCATTTACGTATAAGTAAATGATATATATATATATATATATATATATATATATATATATATATATATATATATATATATATATATATATATATATATATATATATATATATATATATATATATATATATATATATATATCATTATTATATATAAAAGCCATGTGTTTTATAAATTAAGGAAAGTGGAGATGGAAGAAGGATTATGGATGTAGTATGGAGTAATGAGAATTGAGGGGAAATTCTTTAGGAATTGACAGATCAGCATCATCAGGAAAACAATGGGTATAATTAAAAGGGCTCTTTTATTTAAAGGACAGTTGTCCGTTGCACTTGCACTCAACAAACAATAAAAAATCCATCATCGGCCGGGCGAGTGATGAGTCATCAGTTTGCTTGATGACACGTTTAAACTTCCTTATCTTACCCAGAATATGCGTGTACACTTCTGGTCGGTCCAACACCACCAAGCTTTCATTAGAGGCTTCGTTCCATGCTAAAACCCTTCCTATTTTCCCTCTCTAATGCCTGCATCTTTTTCTCTTCGAGACAGCCGAGTATTTTCAATTTTGAGGTTTTTATTCCCAACTTCTTCCCCAAGATACATCTCTCATCTGTTTCTCTGTCTCATTATGCGGCTGCGGCTGAAAATGGAAATGATTTTTTTTTGGCAATTATTCTCCATTTTTCATCGGCACCTGATGTCGGAGTTTGACGAAGCTGTTGGTAAGGTTTATGAAGGGGATTAGGGGTTGAAATATAATTGATTTTTGCCGCTTCTTCTCCCTTCCTTTTTCTTTCTGTATCTAAGCATTAACAGAGTATGTGGAAATTCTTATATACAGAAACCATGAGCGGAGAAGATGAAAATTTTAAGAGCCACCTTCTGGGGAAGACGACTGTACCCAGCTTATCGGGCATAACATTTACCACATGCTCGATGAAGGTTTTGATTTTCTCTTAACGGAGAGTTTAAGAGTAACATTTGGACCGTAAATTGTCGAACCTACTTCCGATAGTTGTCAACTCGTAACTCGACTCGTGACTCGAAATGTTAATTTTTCAACTCGTGACTCGATTCGTGACTCGACTCGTAAGAGTCATGATATTAAAGTAAAATTACTTATAAAAATATAATATGTATATAAACATATGATATTTGTGATTGGTAGGCTAGATTGTTAAAAAAAAGAAGATAAGAAAGTAATGTGAAAAGTGTTAGGGACCGGAGTGTACAAAAAATAGAAGCTGGAGGGGTTGAATGTAGATATTAATGATATATATAGAATGAGATTTTCTAGGGTTACGTAAGTCCTGATGGCTGCTCTTTCTCCTTCTTCCTTTTGAGAAAAAAACCTCATTTTTCTCCAATAACTCAAAAACATGAATATTTGCTGAAATGAGGGTGGAGTTCATACAAAACTTCAATTCCGAGTTAGTCTTCTGTTCCGATTTCAATGGAGTTCATCTTCCTTTTGAGAAAAAAAACCTCCTTTTTCTCCAATAACTCAAAAACATGAATATTTAGTGAAATGAGGGTGGAGTTCATACAAAACTTCAATTCCGAGTTAGTCTTCTGTTTCGAGTTCAATGGAGTTAATCCATTTGGTGAAATGACAGTGGAGATCTAGCATGGTCACTCCATTACCCGCTGGATTACAAGATTACCTAGACGGTATATGGCTCGTCCGAGTTACGAGTTGACTCGACTCGGTGCGAGTTGAGCAAAAACTCGCAATTTTTAACCGAGTCACATACAAAAGCGAGTCACACTACCGAGTCGACTCTTTTAGGGTATGAAATGACTCGACTCGTCCGAGTCAACTCGTGACTCGTACGAGTTTGACAACTATGCTACTTCCTCTTCGTCCTCTGCCTTCCTCCCTTCTCAAACGCTAATTTTAGGGCTTCGCATATCTTGTGCAATGCTAATTTCCTCGACACCAAAAAGATGTTATGGATTTTGAATAAATTTGGATATTTGTATCGGTAGTCAATATTAGTGATACATTGTCGGTAATACTTCTTAGGTTTTTTTGTATATGTGCATTTCCGAAAGTGAGAACTCATTACATGTCCCTGCTATTGCTAAAATTTGTGGATGTGGCTACCAAGGTTAGACACTCTATGGAGTGTCTTTAGGTAACTGTAGAGGTATATCCATGGATCCATATAGTATTGTACAGGTAAGACATTTAATCTTCTATAAACTCCATTTGTGAATCCTCTTTATGTTGCCAGCTTAGGATTAATCAAAAGTGGACTCAGTGCCTATGGAGAACAAGTCTTAGGTTCAAGCTCCGATTACATGCAAAGTAATGTAAGTAATATTAAAACATCAAATTCCATAATTTTTTATATTTTAATCGCACGTTCTTACTCCCAAATTGTACTAAAATTTCTTTGTTCAAATATTAGTAGGTACTTCTCAAATCTACAATATTATTTCCAAGTAAATGATCATTATGTGAGCAACAAATTGAAGGTTGTTTAATTCCCGTTTCTTCACATGGTAAGTGCTAGCTTATATAATTACCTATTTCCCCTCATTTTCTTCATCTGTGTAACGATAAATATTGGTGTTTTTTCTATTATTTTGAGGGTTACTGTACAAGAATTAACGAGCCAGTGGGGTTGGCTATCCTGTAATGTCTGCTTCTCATTGGGACTTGATAGAAAGTATTTATAAGCTTAACCACACTATGACATATTCTTTCATTACACTGAGGCAAGGAGGAACAAAATTTTGACCCTACTATTCTAAATGAGTTGATTGGGTTATATTTGATCTCTAATGGGTCTTAAACTTAGAAAGGTAGTTGAAGTTTAAAGGCGTAAAAAATCATTTAGAATGTACTTAAATTTTTACAACCTCCTAGATTTATTTATTCACAAGATTAGATAAAATATTTTTTATAATCTTTTTAAGTACTTTAGTAAATTACATTATCAGTTGTAGCTGAGTTTTGTAATTTTTTCCGCAATAAGCCCTATTGTATTTGGGTCCTTATTTGCCATTTTTAACGATTTTGATCACTTTTCCAATTACAATGAATATATATGTTTTATTTTTGTTAAGACTTCAAGTAAAATTACCTATTTGCTGCATTACATATCAACGTTTCTTCAAGTCAACATCATTTTTTCTATATGTTTTCTCACCTTGACTATTTGCCATATTTACAATTGAAAAGAAAAGAGATGGTACTGTAAGTTTCTTGTAACCAAACTCCCCATAAACTTTTTTTGCATCATGGGTAGGATGGTTACTTTGATGAAAATGCACAGACTCCATACTGAAACGGGAGGTCAAACACATAAGATATAATACCACCTAACAATATTATGTTTGTACAAAACTTGACACGAGATACATCAGAGGGCATGTTGTAGGTTGTTTAAATAGTTTCATGGTTTTAAGAAAATGAGAGTGGGGTGGCTACTTAGTAATAAGGTAACTTATGGTTACCCCAGTATCTTTAATACCAAAAAACTGCAAGTATAATAACATATGGAACGTAGAAATATTAGTTTTATTGATCTAAATGACACAATTATTACTATTCCTGCACATTATTGCTCACTTCATTTCTCTTTCACAATTCTTTCCTGTATAATCATGGAATGTAATGACTCATTCCATTCCTTCAATTCCATTCCATCCAACAAAATATATTTTAACATCCTCAAATATATTGTAGGGGTGATGTTTTTCAAGTAGATACTTGGGTAGCTCGATCCAATAAAAACGGTATGGGTCGTGATTGGCTGCTTCGTGCTTGTAAAACAAGTGAAAGTTTAACAGGAGCTTTAAGGTTATTTTTAACTTATTGAACATTTCCAAATCACCTAATTTTGTTTCTTAAAGATTATAATGCCGGCTGATTTGTATGATGGTTTATGTTGTAGTAATTGGGTTATGATAAATAAAGAAACAAGAAAATAATCAACAATTCCAGATGAAGTTCGAGTTGAAAGAGAGCATTAATTTGTAGATGCTCGTTGAGTTGTGGAAGATGACAACAAAAAATTACCTAAACTTGAAGAAGCCAATGCTGATTATGTTCACATTGGTTTGACTGTAAGTCAACCTTAATCTATACCATTTTTATTAACCATAATTTGGTTTTTAGTGTTGAATTAAATTTTGGATTATTCTTTACACAGATATTTATAGCCAAGGTTGAGTGATTTGGATGTCACTCCAACATGTTAACGATATCAAGTTGGACCCTTGAGGTAAATCTCCTATCAATTATAGCATTGTACTTTCAATTTAATCGGCTAATTACAAAAATAACCAAAAAAAAGATGATATCACAAAATGACAACTTATTTTGCAAAATAGTTTTTTCCTTCACAAAATTGCTTTATTAGTCATCTCCACTAGAAATCTTTATAAATAAGTTCATGAGTTTTTTATTTTGAGAGAAAGACGCCATTTCTTTGTGATTAATGTCATTTTTGTGAAGAAAAACTTGAAAAAATGTAGCAGGAACCGCTGGAAAAGCAATTTGGTGAAAAGAGAAATAGGTGGGACTTTTTATGATAAAAATTGAAAATATGTTTTTTTTGTTATATTACCTTTCCATTTTTGGTTTTGTGATTAGCCTCGGTTTTATTCTTATTAAGAAATTAAACTTCAAACAATATTGCCATCAAACAAACCGATGAAAGCACGTTGCTATTTATCGGAGTGCTCCAAAACAAGTTGTGGAGAAGTATGAGCTTGCTAGCATGACTCTGGAGTATCGTAGAGAATGCAGGAAGGATAATGAGCTGAAGTCTATCACTTCGGTATTGGGTGATGGCAAGGCCAAAATTGTTGATTCCGACCACCGCGGGATTGGTGATGCAGACTCCAACCATGTTGATTGCCGACATTTGCTCCTATTTCAGGGTGATGGTGGTGGTGAGATTGTGACAGGGAGGATGGAATGGCGGCCAAAATATGAGAATCAAATCCAATGACAATTTCTTACATCTGCAGATGTAAATGCCTTTGGTTTTTGCATGTAATTTAAGGACAAATCTTCTTAGCAATATGCTAACAAGTCTTTAAACTTCAGGAATATTTTAATGGAATACCAAAATTAACCTTCACGGGCCGTGCTGAGCACGGCCCTTAAATTATACCTAGTATATATATATATATATATATATATATATATATATATATATATATATATATATATATATATATATATATATATATATATATATATATATATATATATATATATATATATATATATATATATATATATATATATGTCATTTGGTCTTCCACCGTTAGGCGAAGACTTTGATTTTTTTTAATTATTTTTATTTTTTTAGATATTAATATAGTATAATAATTAAACGTCACTTTCAAGTTAAATTATATGTTTTTCTATCATAAATTTTTATATATAACATTTGGTAAAAATATAAATACATATTCGGAACCGTCGTATTTTTATCTACGTTTTGATATAAAATTTGTAATATTCCGAAGAGTTTTAAATTTTACCGTTCAATATTCACGCCTGTCACTATTTACGACGTTTATAAAATATTTTTTATTTATACCAAAAACATCTAACTCAGCAATGTTTGTTCGCATAATTGATTTGAATTAGCTTACGTAATATTATAATATCCAATAATAAATCATAGAGGTTATGAAACTTACATTTCATCATATTGACCTAACGTAGGCTTCGGTTGACTTGCGTTGACTTTCGTTTTATTAATATACGTTTAAATTGACTTACTTACCCTTCCGTGTTTAGTTATTATGGGTTTAATAATTTTTTAATTACGAAAAATGAGGAATAATCATGATCATCAATATATACCATCTAAAAGCCAAAGATAGTTCTCACGGTTCACACAAAATATTTAGTTCTTATGTGAACCTAAGTATATATATATATATATATATATATATATATATATATATATATATATATATATATATATATATATATATATATATATATATATATATATATATATATATATAGGGTCAGGATCAAATATATCCTGACAAGTATTGTGTAACCTTGAAACTCAATATGGACCACTTATTTAAAACATATTCTTTTAAGAATGACTTATCCGTTTATTTAGAATATTGTTGTTTTATGTAAAATATATTTAATTCTTTCCAGAATTGTTACAATTTTTTAGATTCTTATTGTTGTGATGTAAATTTTCCAGTAATTTTGTCATAATTGAAACAATTCATTACATTCTTGTTGTTTTGATGTACAAAATTTAGTACATTCTTTTAAGAATGGTAAGAACTCATTCTGTCAAGAACTTATTCTGTTAAGAATGTGTTTTTTTTCATTCTTACGAGAATGAAATCTGATGGCCAGGATTTGGTTACAAGGTAACACAATAATTGTCATTCTTATTATAACCTAGCCCTAAGTTCACATATACCTTATAGGGTCTATGTTTGTCAAAATTAAACCTATATCTAAGGCAAACAATAAAATAAATAAAGGATGAATTTTGTACTTTTGACCTTTAGAAGCTAGCACCACAAATGTCGTGCCTCTAACGGCTCACACCCAATAACTAGCAAGCTAGATGAGCAAGAGAGAGGGAGGAGGTGTTCTCCTTTTTTTGGCATGAGAAATATGGGAGCTAGGGGCCTCTATTTATAGTCTCCAAGTGATTAGCAATAAGGAGTATAGCTGCCTTATTTAAGATCCTGATATGATAAGGCTTTTATCAGATAAAGGGATCTGCTTATCACTGCCATAAACACCACCATGGGCTGCGAAGTCCACAAGGCTCCAAGCCTTGGATTTCGTCCAACCCTTTAGGGTTTCCAAGTTATTCATTGCCCAACTATTGAACAAATACAATTCAGCATTTGCACTATTAATTAATCCAATTAATCCTAAAATTATTTCTAATTAATTTCTGATCAATTATTAATTAAATAATATGATTTCTAATTAATATATTATCCTCATAATATATTAATAAATCATTATTTCTCTTTCTTAATTAATCATCTAGTCCTTTGCTAGTTATGAGGGCAACCCAAAAGGACTGTGCTGTTGTCAAATTAAGTGTACCTCTAAATTATAGTTATTGCTTAGACACCTTAATCCAACAATCTCCCACTTGGATAAGTCTATAACTATAATTCCATACTGCTTAAATTTGACCAGCAACTTGTAGCTTCCAAAAGTCGCTGCGTAACTCTGACCTAGTCAGTCTATGTCCTAAGATAAGTGATCGTGTGACCCTTCGTTCTACAAGATATCATTCAGATCTGAGGCATGGTCCTTAGTCTGATTCCATGTTTCCCGATTACTGATTTGTGATCATATAGGACTTCTAATTGAACACATCAATTAAGTCCTTTCCAGGCCCAGCATAATTAGTCATCACCAAATCACCGAGGGGCCTACAGATATCGCTTTTTCATGTTTAGGGCAAAAGGAACGAATAAACTTCGACTCATATGCTTGTGTCTTTTACTCATCAAATCGCGCACAACAATACGTTTTATAACATCGAGTTACTGATGCGTTTACGTATTATCAATATGCAACTGATTTGTAAATTTCAACTCATATGTCTTGGTTTTAGGATCATAGGATATTACCATCTTAGAATTACTTAGTGACAATTCCATGAAGTAATTCTCTGAGTGGGTTGATCCAATACTCAAATCTCTATTTCTGAGTACTCATGAATACTATAGCAAGGTTATTGCTATGTCTAACTCATTAGACAGTCTACAATTCATTTCATGACAGTCTTAGTTCATAAATTACTTCCAAAAGTATGATTGACTGTGGATGTTTGAATAA
Organism: Cichorium intybus; assembly: GCA_023525715.1. NCBI lineage: Eukaryota > Viridiplantae > Streptophyta > Magnoliopsida > Asterales > Asteraceae > Cichorium > Cichorium intybus. The sequence goes on from CM042017.1 coordinate 82,948,826, forward strand.
TCAAATTATTCAGGAAGTAAAAAATGCAAATTATGAAACACAAAATGTACTATTGACAATGCTAATAAATAATTCTATATTATTTAATCACCAAATTCAATTACATCATCAAGTTTCAAAATATCTATCTAATTCACAAAAATAATATCATCTTTAAATCGAATGCTCCTTTCATGCTGATGATGTTTAATATTGTAAAGAGCCTTTTTCAAAGGATCTGCAGGATTTTCTTCAGATGATACTCTTTTCACCAGCCGGTGACCTTCTTCTACTCTATGTATGATATAATGGTACTTTTGTCGATATATCTGGACTTTCCATGATGTTCCTTGGTCAAGGAAACCGCTCCTTCATTATCGCAGAATAGTTTCATTGGTTCCTGAATGGTCGGGACTACTCCAAGGTCACCGATGAAATTCTTTAGCCAAGCCACTTCTTTAGAGGCTTCACTTGCAGCTATATACTCTGATTCACAAGTTGAATCATCTACTATTTCCTGCTTGGAACTTTTCCAGGTCACTGCTCCACCATTTAATAGAAATACCCAGCCTGACTGAGACCGGTAGTTGTGTCTATCTGTCTGAAAGCTGGCATCACTATATCTACTTACTCTTAATGTATCTTTGCCACCAAGGACTAAGATCAGGTCTTTCTTCATTTGCAAATACTTGAGTATGTTCTTACCCGCTGTCCAATGTGCTTTTCCCAGGTTTCCCTGATATCGACTGACCATGTTCAAGGCAAAGGCCACATCAGGGCGTGTACATATCATATCATACATGATCGATCCCATAGCCGAAGCATAGGGTACTCGAATCATTTCAGCTATTTCTTCATCTGTACTTGGGCACTAAGTCTTACTCAATTTGGTATTGCTTTGCATTAGTAATTCTCCTTTCTTTGAATTTTCCATACTGAATACCTTGTCCAAGTAAACACTTTGACTGAGTCTAATCAGTCGCTTCTTTCTATCTCTCAATATTCTTATCTTGAGAATATAGGAAGCTTCTCCAAGGTCTTTCATGGCGAAACACTTACCAAGCCAATATTTCACTTCTTGCAGGGTCGTAATGTCGTTTCCCATGAGCAATATGTCATCAACATATAGCACCAGAAAAGTGACTATACTCCCACTAGCTTTGGTATATAAACAGGACTCATCCTCACTTTTAGAGAAACCAAACTCCTTGACTTTCTCATGGAAGCAAATATTCTAGCTGCGAGAAGTTGTTTCAATCCGTAGATTGATTTCTCAAGCTTACACACCCTGTTAGGAAACTTTGCGTCTTCAAAACCTTCTGGCTGATTTATATAAACATCCTCAGCCAGTTTCCCGTTAAGGAAGGCGACCTTGATATCCATCTACCAAATTTCATAATCATGAAATGCAGCTATGGCAAGCATTATCCTAATGGATTTAATCTTGGCTACTGGTGAGAAGGTTTCGTCAAAGTCAACCCCAGGGGTTTGAGTGAAACCTTTTGCGACCAGTCGAGCTTTGAAGGTGTGTACCTTTCCATCCATGTCGATCTTCTTCTTGAAAATTCATTTGCACCCAACTGTCTTTCGACCTTGTACATTGTCAACCAAGCTCCAAACTTGGTTGTCATACATGGACTTGGTCTCGCTGTCCATTGCCTCTTTCCACATAGCAGCCTCAGGGGCTGCCATTGCTTCCCTGTAGTTAGCTGGCTCATCCAGATTTACCAGTGTTCTATCACTGACGAACGTGTCACTATCTGTAGTAATATGGAATCCAGGTGGTGCACTAACTCTACCAAAGCGCCTGGGAGGTAATGAACTGATTATCGGTTCAACAGGAACTGATTCCTCTGGTTTAGGGCTAGTGTCATTTATGGTTGCCTTATTTTCAGGTTCTTGAATTTCTTCAAGGTCAATGGTCCTCTTCGTGCTACAAAGACCACGTCCTTGCTTGGTCTGTAGAAAAAATATCCAAAGGACTATTTCAGGTAACCAATGAAATAACATTTCTTACTTCTAGCTTCGAGCTTGTCATGAGTCTCTCGTCTTACGAAGACTTCATAGCCCCAAACATTACTATGTGCTAATGAGAGAACTTTCCCTGTCCACATTTCGTGCGGTGTTTTGGAAACCTTTTTTATAGGGACAAGATTGAGGATGTGGGCGGCTGTCTCTAAGGCATAACCCCACAAATGTAAAGGGAGACTAGCTCGACTCATCAAGGAACGAACCATGTCAAATAAGGTTCGGTTGCGCCTCCCAGCAACACCATTTAATTTTGGTGTTCTCGGAGGAGTCAACTGTGAAACTATTCCATATTCCTTAAGATAGTCTAGGAACTCTATACTAAGATACTCACTGCCTCTATCGGATATGAGAATCTTTATCTTCCTGCTCAATTGGTTTTCGACTTCATGTTTGAAATCATTGAATCTTTCAAAGGTTTCAGGCTTATGTTTGATTATGTAGAGGTATCCGTATATACTATAATCATCAGTAAAAGTCACATAAAATCAATTTGCATCCCTTGTGTTAGTCCTGAAGGGTCCGCACACATCGGTGTGTACGATATCCAGTGGGCCTTCACCTCTTTCACAATATCCAGTGAAAGGTGATTTAGTCATCTTTCCCAAAATACAAGACTCGCATTCATCATCTGGCCTTAGGTCAAATAATTCCAACACTCCATCCTTTTGGAGTTAGGCGATGGGTTTCTTGTTAATATGTCCAAGACGACAATGCCACAAGCATGCTTTGTCTATACCAATAGATGAATCAATTTGAAATACACTATTACCTAAGTTGTCTACACACATCACAGTTTCATACACACCATGACAAGGTAAGGCATTAAATAAAAAGACGCCATTCTCAAATGCCGAAATAAAACCATTCACATTATCAAATGAATATCTAATTCCTTGTCTAAATAAAGCATGAAATGAAACAATGTTTCGAGCCATATCATGCGAGTAGCAACAATCAATTAAATCTAATTTAATATCACTTCTAAGCATGAGGCCATAGACTCCAATCTTGGTGATAGGTGACAATCTCCTGTTTCCCATGATCAGATTCATCCTCCCATGCTCCATCTCCCTACTTTCTCTTAGACCCTGCAGATCAGAACAAATGTGAAAACCACATCCTGTATCTAGGACCCAAGAATGAGAAGATGATGATTTGTCATGTATAGTGTATATACCTGTAGATGATGGCTTTACATTCCCATCCTTTATGTCATGTAAGTATTTGGGTCAGCTTCGTTTCTAGTGTCCCTTCTCATTGCAGTAGAAGCATTCGGCATCTTTGGGGTTTGAGACGGGAGGAATATCAGAACTAGATTTTGCCTTTGAGCCACTGCTAGATGACTCGGCATGGGACTTTCCCTTCCAGTTCTGTTTCGGAGGACCTTTCCTCTTCTTCCCTTTCCCATGTCCAATAGCCATTACGGGAGCATTGCGAGAAGCAGAGGATATAACTTTACCCTTTACACTGGCTTCAGCAGTCTGTAACATATTGTGCAACTGTGCGAGGGTTGTCTCACTGTTGTTCAAATGATAGGTTAGAATGAACTGATCATAACAACCGGGCAACGAGTTCAGAACTATGTTAATAGCTAGTTCCTTGTCAAAGTATACATTAAGCTTCATAAAAAGCTCCATGTATCTTTGCATTTTCTATACGTGGGCGCAAACAGACTCTCCCTCCTTCATCTTGCAGGCCATGAGTGCCTTGACTACTTCATACTTCTCTTGACGAGCTCGCTTATGGAACTTTTCCATAAGGTCCTTTTTCATCTCGTATGGCCAGTAGTCCTCATAGAACCTCTGCAATTCAGGGACCATAGTGGCGACCATGATGCATGCCACTTTGGTAGCATCGTCATAGTGTTTCTTGAATGAGGCACATTCCTCAGGAGTAGTTGTTTCTTGATCAATCTCGACGAGCTCCTTGTTAAGAACATACTCTTTGTACTCGAATCTGAGAGCCATCTTGATATTTCTCATCCAATCGTTATAGTTGGTGTCATCTAATGTCACCTTAGAACATAGCGAGAGGATCGAGGAGAAGTTGGTGATATGGGTGGAGTGGGGAGCGGTGGGAGCAACATGAATATCAAGAGAAGACATCTATAAAAGAAGATAGTTTTGATTAGATAGGGAAATCCTCAATATTTAACCCAATGATAAATATTAAGGCTAGGATCCAAACATGTAATTATACAACTTAGAAAAGGGATGTCGTAATCTAATTGTAAATTATATAAAGGTAGGTAAATGACGATTTACCAATCTCACTGCGGAAATAATCATATTAAGTGAAACTCCTAGATCTATGAGATTCATTGAACAATTCAATGGCATGTTAAATCTCGATTATGCCCTTCTGTTTGTGACTGGGATGCCGAGAATCACAAACAAGGTGTGAATAACCATACAAATCACATGGTAACTTTACAATTAATTATCATCTCGATTGATGTGCCAGTTAACAACACGAGCTCCATTAACAATGATAATTTGCAAGATACCCATCACCACTATTTATGAATCCCTATTAGAGTGTCGGTTAACCACACGAGCTCCACTAACAATCCATAAAGCGCAATGTCACACCCCCAAACCACGATGGCGGAATCGTCTGAGGGTGGAACGGGACATAGCATCACAACCATTGCATACATTGAAACATAAGTAGATAACAACCATCATACAATATAATTGGAAAGTTACATTGTTCAAACGGTATTGTTTCAACCCAATTACAGTATGATAATGAAATAAGTAAAATAGACGTCTTCGCGTCCCATTCCAAAAGGTTAGTCGGACCTGACTAATTGTTACCTGAGAATACAAGTAATTTGAAAGAGTGTCAACATTACGTTCGTGAGTTCATAAGATTTTTGTATTGAGAAAATCCATAGTCCCTTTTTCCTTGTAAGGAGATATTGTTTGAAACCAGAAAATCCAATATTTTCATATAAGTGAGTCGTAGTCTTAAAACCCAAAGACCGAAAATGTATACGTGTTTCTATACTTGAAAATAGTATTACATAGTCTTATTCTTGTACGAAACCATGTAAACACATGTTTATTCGTAGATTAATTGTAGATCTAATTACGTGAAACCTTTACGTAGGTAAAATCGTACTTTTATTTATATCTTGATAAAATGTAGTTTTAATTTCCATAAAACTTGTATGTATACGTAAATCGTACTTATGTTCATATCTTAATGAAATGTAGTTTTAAATTTCCATAAAACCAGTGTGTATAAGTAAAACCATACTTATATTTGTAACTTGTTAGAATGTAGTTTTAATACCATAAAACTCGTATGTATAAGTAAAACCGTACTTATATTTGTAACTTGTTAGAATGTAATTTTAATACCATAAAACTCGTATGTATAAGTAAAACCGTACTTATATTTGTATCTTGATAAAATGTGGTTTTAATCCCATAAAACCCGTATGTATAAGTAAAAACCATACTTACATTTTGTGTAGAGCAACATGTAGTTTTATATTTATATAAAACCATATGAAGATGTTTTTCCCCAAACTAAGGATATTCATTGTCGTTCATGTGAGTTATTATAACCTTGCTGTGACTAGTATGTAGGCCTGCCACGACGTTCTTCAGGCGTCGCAATGTTAAGACATTTGTCACCCCATACCTGCCGGTCTAGCTGTAGCTAGCAGCTTAGGTACGGGATTGTCAGTCCCGTATAGATCTATACACAACTATCCCGCTCATGAATGATTAATGTTATAATCCAGGACTTAATGCGTACATCTTTCAGTACTGTGAAGAAATGTCTCCCATAACCACCCAACGTGATGTTTTATCCTAGTTCGTATTGAAATGAAAACCCTTTTGTATTTGTAATTATCAAAATATACTCATGATAATTATAGTATAAAACCTTGCTTGTAAATGTAGTGAAAACTCATTTGTATTCGTAATTATCAAAATGTCCATGATAATTATAGTATGTAAATATACTGAAAACTCCTTTACGTTTGTAATTATCAAATTGTCCATGATAATTATAGTATGTAATAATTATATATTTATATAATTATCTTTAGTATTTTTGTCGTATCTTTGTCGTCCGTTCCATAAATTATACCCATTATAATTTATATAAGTATTTTCGTTGTGTTAACGCATTTAAGCCTAAAAGATGTCAATGAGTTGAAAAGTATAATTTCTTACATCTAAGGCACTAAATATACTAATAAGATAGATTTAAAGTTTATCAACATGTCATGGCAAGAAATTTGTTTTAGTCATCTTACATAAGTGATGGCAACATTTTAAATCTTGTCATTTTGTCAAAATGATGGTAATATTTCTAAATGGTCATTTTTCATACACATTATTTTGAATATAGTCATTTTTGTTTAAAATACCAACTTCCTTGTAAAACTATCATTTCCCAAGTTTATTATGACGTTATAAGTCTAAATATTCGTTATCACGTCAAATTGACGTTCTTTTTATAAATCACTAAAAAAAGTCGTATTTCCGGTCACAAAAACATACTATTCCTATAATAGTCTATTTTTAGTATACCGTCGTAATAATCATATTTTTACGAACAATAATGAAATAACTTATTTAGATGATTATAAATAACATCTTTTAAGATATTTCCCACAAAAATGGTGTAATAATTTGGTTATAACCATTTTTGTTAGAGAATAGTGTTTCCGGTTACAAAAACGTAGTTTTACTAGTTTTCGTTTTTATGACGTTTATATTAAAGATCTAGTATTTTTACACAATTTATTTATAGTTTGGAAACTTTTACACAAACATAATATATCACAATGTTTATAATACATAGATCTAACCATATTTCATGTCAAAAACATTTTTACACAACAACTATTTTTATGAACTTGTGTAAATCATCATTTATAGCATTTAAATACATATAAACTTGGATAAAACAACATTTATAGTATATAAACTTGTATTCTCTCCCAAAAAGTTTAGAAAATATAAAAATGAGGGGTATGAACTCACCCTTGAAGCGCGCTTTGCTTAGAAACTAGGTTAGTCTTGAGAGATTAGCGGTAGGAACAAAGATCCAAGCCTTGGAGCTTGGAGGACCCTTGGACAATGCTATTACACAAAGGTTTTTCATAGATGTTAGTGTGTGTAATTTGAATAAAACTTGTGTAATAGAGTTTAAAATCACAAGATGAAGATGTCTTACCAAAGAGATTTGCAAAAACACTTGAAAATGGTTGATGGTGGTGGTGTATGGTGGTGGCGGATTGGAAGGAGGGTGGTGGAATGGTGATGGTGAGCCGAGAATTGAGAGAGAAAGAGAGGAGAGAGTTTGGGTGGATGTGTTCAAATGAAGTCTTTCTAGTTGGTTATGGATTCAAGTTAGATTTTGGTTTGATTTTTATGTTTATTAAATTCTTAGTCAAGTCCTTTGCCTAGATCATGAATAGTACCATGGAGATTTTGGTGTGATGGGTTGGGTTCACCATGTGGCTGCCGATTTGGGGTAGGGGGTGGGGTGGGGTAGGTTAGTTTTTAAATAAATAGCAAGATGCTTATAAAAATAGGTGATTTTTATAAAATCGTAAGACGTTTTAGTAAATTTTTATGAGTTTTTGACGAAACAAAGTTCTAAATAAATATTTTGTATAAAAACATTGTCAAACATTTATTTTGATTGAATTATAACTTGTTGGATGTTGAAATACGCGTTTAAGCGCAGTATTCTTCCGATTTCGCGATTTTCGGCATTTTACCGGAAATTGAATTTGGCTTTGAAATTAAATACTAGATATTATTACATTCCATAATATATGAATTGTTATTTCACAATTGATGTTTAAGACACCACATTTTGTATTTTGCGTCCAAGCCCTGTGTACATTTATCCGTTCACAGCGGTTAAATCGTCGTAACTTTCACATACGAACTCCGTTTTCAACGTTCTATATATCCACAGGTTCGTATTCACGAGTAGATTGTTTTATGAATATTATTATTCTCAAAATAATAATTGTACGATTATCGAATTTTTACGCTACAGTAAATTAATATCCGTATTTTTGGCGTTTACTCGATAACTGTTTTGAATAGCGTACGTAGTATTATAATATCTAATAATACATCGTAAAATTATGGAAGAATTAATTTTCAACATAAGGATTAACGTACGCTTCGTTTGACTACAGTTGACTTTCGTTGAATTTACAATTGTCACAAGTAATGTGTGATTTCATGGGTTTGCATACTATTCACTTTTCCTAAAGTAACTAGATTGGGTTTTTGATAAAGTTTTTAGTACTTTGTTTAATAGCATTATACTTTTAATGAGATTAGGTTTATCCAATCAAATCCGTTCTGCTAACGACACTCCACTAGTCAAGGAAGCGGTGGGTGAAAGTGGACACCCATTCAACCGTCATTTTATAGACAGTTTCCTTATACCCCCTTATAGACTAGTTTTGTGAATAAGACATACTAGCGATTTGACTGACCCAATCTTATATAAAATATTAATCTTAATATATATATATATATATATATATATATATATATATATATATATATATATATATATATATATATATATATATATATATATATATATATATATATATATATATATATATACACGATGTATTTTAAACAACTTAAAAGTCTTTGATTTAATTTATGTCTTTTAATTAACTGTTAATTAAATCAAATAGGGTTTACAAAATTAATTCAATTAATTTAAATCCTAATCCTTGCCCATTATGTGTAATCAAAAATAAGGCCAAGGGGTTTTCAATTATTAATTAATCATATTTACCAAAAATAGAAAACCCTAAAAAGGGGCCAGCAATTTTCGCAGAACACAGGGCGGAGGCTAAGGTTTCAGAAACCCTAGCACAAAATCGACAAGAATGGGGGCAAGGGTCTATTTTCGATAAACCCTATGCCAAAATCGCAAATATAGGGTTTAACAAAAAAACAGCATGGCTATGATACCACTGTTGGGTTTTAGTGCAAACTTTAAACTAAAAACCTAAGTTCGCATGCACCTTATATGGTCTATATTTTCACAATTAAACCTATATCTAAGGCCAACAATAAAATAAATAAAACCTATATCACAATTAAGCTAGCACCACCAATGTCGTGCCTCTAATGGCTCACACCCAGGAACTAGCAAGCTAGATGAGCAAGAGAGAGGGAGGAGGTGTTCTCCTTTTTTGGCGTGAGAAATAGGGACCCAGGGGCCTCTATTTATAGTCTCCAAGTGATAACCAATAAGGAGTATAGTTGCCTTATTTAAGATCCTGATATGATAAGGCATTTTTTCAGATAAAGGGATCTGTTTATCACTGTCATAAACACCACAATGGGCTGCGAAATCCCCAAGGCTCCAGACCTTGGATTTCATCCAACCCATTAGGGTTTCCAGGTTATTCATTGCCCAGCTATTGAACAAATACAATTCAGCCCCTGCACTATTAATTAATCCAATTAATCTCAAAATTAATTCTAATTAATTTCTGATCAATTATTAATTAAATAATATGATTTCTAATTAATATATTATCCTCATAATATATTAATAAATCATTATTTCTCTCTCTTAATTAATCATCTAGTCTTTTGCCAGTTATGAGAGCAACCCAAAAAGACTGTGCTGCTGTCAAATTAAGTGTACTTCTAAATTATAGTTATTGCTTAGATACCTTAGTCCAATATATATATATATATATATATATATATATATATATATATATATATATATATATATATATATATATATATATATATATATATATATATATATATATATATATATATATATATATATATATATATATATATATATATATATATATATATATAATTTGAAGTACACTTTGTTTTACAAGCTTCTCCTGTTAATCGGTTTAGGTTTATTCGATTTGGTTAATCAGTTTCCGTCAAAATTTGTTAGCGTGTTCTTTGAGAATTGTGGTTGTCAAGTACGCACTTGTTATGGGTTACTATGTGCACACAAACAAGAAAACTATTCAAATAATGGGCAATTTATTCCACTAAATTCAGTTAATATATTTTGGAGAAACTTGAAATATCGCCGTGTATTCCTATCGTAGATGAAGATAATTATTGTGATGACGAACTCCAAGAGAGACAAAAGGCAGTCAAAACATGGTAAGCGTGCTCTTTAAAATAGGGTAAAGAAGTTTTTTGCACCGTCAAAAACTCTAGTTTGTGAACCCGCTGTTCACAAGTCCACTCACGGACATCCCTCTTTGAAGGATAAACGGTTCAATAAGACTACCGTTGATCCACCTCCCCAACAACCCCTTAGACGAAGTTGTTCAAACGTGTCTAATTCAAAAAAATAAAATAAATTACAACGTTAAATGATACCAACGGACAAAATGTTTAAAAAAACACATTAGAAAAAGTATTCGAGCTAAATGTCAAAAAGTTAAAATAAAATTTAAATTATAAATACCAAAATAAATATTTATATTAAATAAAAAATTTAATAATAGTTATAAAATTACAAAAAAAAATAATTAAAAAATATCATTATATATATATATATATATATATATATATATATATATATATATATATATATATATATATATATATATATATATATATATATATATATATATATATATATATATATATATATATATATATATATATATATATATATATATATATATATATATATATATATATATATATATATATATATATATATAAGTTACAACTACCTTAATGTACAAAAGTCTTAATTTTTAAGACTGTACAAGCTGTTGAAGCATTTATATTTTGAGCGGGTTTGAAAATTTTGAAATACGTTTTTGAAAATTCTCGGTACCCTGAAAATTTTGAAATTAGGCGTTGTTCCCCACGAATATCTATAGATAGAGATCTTGACGTCTTCTCCCAAGGGCGATTCTATATATATTATAAGGGTGTCCATGGACACCCCTTGTTTCAGGAAATTTTTTTATAGTTATATATCAAAATATAGATGGAAACCTATTGTAAAAGCTTATTGACACATGTGACTGTGAACAACCAAGACAAAAGAGGTAAGATTGTTCTAAAAAAAAGTTTATACATTAATATACAACATATATTAGGAGATTGCGGATGATTAACAGAAAAAATAATAATTTATAGATATCATAACCTATTTAGCTCTTTAAAATTTGTAGAATATAAAAGAAAATGATATGTTAGATAAGTAAATAATACTATATTTGTCATAGATTATATTAATATAGTAGGAGCTTATAACCGAAAAATTTTGACCCGTATATTTTGTTATTCCATTAAGTTGGACACATGTGGGTTTGAATTTTGAATTCGCCACTGTCTTCTCCCATAGCTATCCCACCGAATCCTGGTTTACACTTTACATTTGAAGCTCCTCTCTCCTTTCCCCATTATTTCTTAAAGAATGCCCTTATTCCAGTTCGTCACACCGCCCCTTGCCGGGCCGCCTCATACATTACCTTCACCATACCCGCGATTGCACTACCACACCACTATGCCATTGTTGCTGACCAACCCTATTGTTAGGATCGAGACACTTAGCATACGAACACTAAACTCACATACTCAGCTCACAAATTAAGAACACAAGAATTTAACGTGGTTCGGTCCAAAAATGACATACGTCCACGGCGGATAACTAGGAATGCTTATTGCTATGTGTTTGTGTGTTGTGTGGTACATATTGTATTGTGTTATGCTGTCCTTTATATAGGCTTCATGCTACTAGCCAATTTAGAAAAAATGTGTAATTCACCAACTTTCTTTTGACTTGTGAAATTGTAATCAACAATGGGTGGTAGCAGGGGAAAAATTGCTTTGTCTTGCATCCTTCTAAGCCTCCACACACCTAACAATCTCCCACTTGGAGGCTTCAACAACTTGGTCATTCTCTGCCATACAATTCCTGCAACATGTTTCCAATCTCTCACTTGAAGCCACGAAACAATCTTCACATGTGCTTCAACTGTGCAATCCAAAAAACACTTTTGATCTTAGCTCCTTCCTAGTTACCCTGGCCTTCTCTTCAATTATCCTGAAGGCCAGTTGAAGCTATGCAAAGCTTCAACTTCTCTAAGGTAACAACCTTAGTCAACATATCAGCTGGATTTTCAGTTCCTTTGATCTTCTTCAACTTCAGAGTACCATCATTAATTCTTTCTCTGATGAAGTGATATCTTAGATGTATGTGCTTTGTCTTCGAATGGAAGACAGGATTCTTTGCAAGGTGTATTGCACTTTGATTATCACAAAACAGTGCACAATCAACTTGTTCCTTGCCAAGTTCTTCGAGAAAGTTCTTCAACCATATAAGCTCTTTGCTTGCTTCAGCAACTGCCATATACTCTGCTTCTGTGGTTGAAAGGGCGACACTTTTCTGGAGTTTAGACATCCAACTCACTGCAGTGCCTCCCACTGTAAAGACATACCCGGTAGTGCTTTTGTATGAGTCTTTGCAACCACCAAGGTCTGCATCTGCAAAACCCTTCAGAATGATATCTTTTCCTTTAAAATGCAATGCCACTTTTGAAGTCCCCTTCAAATATCTTAGCAGCCATTTAACTACTTCCCAATGTTCTCTCCCTGGATTGGACATAAACCGACTAACAACTCCCACTGCATGTGCAATATCTGGTCTCGTGCATACCATTGCATACATGAGACTACCAACTACAGATGCATAAGGTACTTTAGCCATTTCTTTCTTGTCTTCATCTGATTTGGGTGACTGAACTTTAGAAAGCTTAAAGTGACTTCCCAAAGGTGTGCTTCTGATCTTGGCATCTTTAAGGCTGAATTTCTCTAATACTTTCTCAATGTATTTCTCTTGAGAGAGTGTCAAAGAGCCATCTTCTTTGTTTCTGAAAATACTCATCCCGAGTATTTGGTTTGCAGCTCCCAAGTCTTTCATCTCGAATTCTTCAGACATTTGCTTCTTTAACTTCTTGATCTCTGTCATGTCTAAGCCTGCAATCAACATATCATCTACATAGAGTAGTAGAATGATATAAGAACCCTTAAACTTCTTGATGTAACAACAATGATCATTGTCACATCTCTTGTAACCAATTCTTCTCATGAAGTTATCAAACTTCAAATACCATTGTCTTGGCGCTTGTTTCAAACCATACAAGCTCTTCTTTAATTTACACACCAAGTTTTCTTTGTCTTTAATCTGAAAACCCTCTGGTTGTGTTATGTAAATTTCTTCATCTAGGTCACCATGTAGAAAAGCTGTCTTAACATCTAGCTGCTCTAGATGCAAACCTTCTGCTGCTACAATACTGAGAACAAGTCTGATAGTGGTCATTTTCACTACTGGAGAGAATATTTCATTGAAATCGATTCCCTCTTTCTGTTGAAAGCCCTTGACTACTAATCTTGCTTTGTACCGTTTGGTACCATCATGTTCATCCTTGACCCTGAAAACCCATTTGTTCTGAAGAGCCTTCTTCCCAGCTGGAAGCTTTGTTAAGTGCCAGGTCTTGTTCTTCTCAAGCGACTTCATTTCATCTTTCATTTCTAGCTCCCACTGCAATGAATCTTTCAACCCCATAGTTTCAGAGTAACACTGGGGTTCACCATTTTCTGTCAAAAGAATGTAGTTGACAGATGGTGAGTATCTTTGTGGTGGTCTGATGACTCTGGAAGATCTTCTTGGTTGAACTTGAGGTGTGACTGGGTATTCTGGAGTTGGAGGACTAGTTTCTTCATCTTCAGAATCATTACTGGAATTATCCCCTGAGCTCCCACTGTCAGTTGAATCATCCCCAAATTCAGGGATTTCGACTAGAGCTTCTTTGTTCTTTCCAACACCTTCAAACTCAACATACTCCTTCTGAACTTCTGGACTTTTGTTGTTTCTATCTTTATATAACTCAGCTTCGTTAAAGGTGACATTCTTGCTTCGGATTATCTTTCTGCTTTCACTATCCCAAAGCCTGTACCCCATTTCGTCTAACCAATAACCAATTAATGTGCACTTCTTGGTCTTTGAATCAAGTTTATCCATGTCACCATCTTTTAACAAACTGTAAGCACTACAACCAAAGACTTTTAGATGTTTGAGACTTACTTCCTTCTCTTGCCACATTTCTTCCGGCAATTTAAAATCCAAGGGAACACACGGTGAACGGTTAATCAAGTAGGCTGCAGTGTTAACTGCATCAGCCCAGAATGTCTTTGGTAAACCAGCATTCAACCTCATGCTTCTAGCCCTTTCATTCAGAGTTCTATTCATTCTCTCAGCTACACCATTCTGCTGAGGGGTTCCTGGGACCGTCTTGATCATCTTTATCCCTTGCTTGGCACAGTAGTCAACAAACTCCTTGCTTATGTTTTCACCACCATTATCCGACTTCAGGCATTTTACCATCAAATCAGTTTCATTTTCAACAGCAGATTTCCATATCTTAAAAGTATCAAATACATCAGATTTATTTTTAAGAAAATATACCCATACCTTGCATGTTGAATCATCGATAAATGTTACATAGTAGTTTTTGCCTCCTAGAGATGAAATTGGTGTTGGTCCAAATACATCCGAGTGAACAAGCTCCAACTTCTGAGCTTTCAGTGTCTTCCCCGTCTTTACAAAAGTAACCCGCTTTTGTTTCCCTAGAACACAGGATTCACAGAATTCTGTTTCAACTTTCTTCAAGTCTGGAAACTTCCCTTTCTAAGCCAACATCTTCAATCCCTTATTGCTCATGTGTCCGAGTCGTTGGTGCCAAAAATTAGATGGACTCGGATTCGTGTTTACGGCATGAACACCATCACCATGTACTTCTACCATGTATAAAGTGCCTTTCTTCTTTCCTTTGGGAATCACCAAGTTGCCTTTGATCACTTTCCATTGTCCACCCCCAAAGTGAACATCAAACCCTTCATCATCCAACTTACCAACTGAGATCAACTTTCTCCTTAAGTTTGGAATAACCCTAACATCTTTTAATGTCCACGTGGTTCCTAAGGAGGTCTTCAAATCCACGTCTCCAATGCCCGCAATATCAAGCACTTGATCATCGGCCAAACGAACTTTGCCAAGAGCACATGTTTGTAGGTTCTTGACCATATCTGGGCATGAGATGGCATGGAAAGAAGCACCTGAATCCATAATCCAGGATTCTGCTGAATTCTCAACACAACATATGAGAAAATCTCTTGATTCTTCAGAGGATACATTGTTTACTTCTTTCTTTTCAGCTTGTGGTTTTGGGCATTGGCTTCTAAAGTGACCTTTTTCTTTGCAATTCCAGCATTCAATGTCTTTTCTGGTTTTTGACTGGCCTCTTTTTCTGGACTTTGATCTGCCTCGACCACGTCCTCTTTCGTTTTTTCTTCCTCTACTTTCTGTATGCAATATAAAACTAGAACTAGAAGTCTCACCATTGCTTCTCTGTCTGATATCTTCATTTACAATTAAGTCACGAATACTCTCGAAAGTGAGTTTGGTAGTGCCAGATGCACTAATAACAGTTGTGACTGTGCCTGACCAACTGTCGGGCAAAGATGATAAAAGGAGGAGCGCTTGTACTTCATCTTCAAACTTTATTGCAACTGAGGCTAAACGAGAAATAATCGAGTTAAACTCGTTTATGTGAGCGGTAACCGACATGCCTTCCTTCATCTTGGTGTTAACCAATTGTTTGATGAGGAACACTTTGTTTGAAGCGGACAGCTTCTCGTACATGTTGGACAAAGCCTTAAATACTCCATAAGTAGTTGTTTCATTGACAATGTTATACGCAACACTCTTTGCCAACGAAAGCCTAACTACACCCAAGGCTTGTCGATCCAACAACTTCCAATCTTCATCATACATGTCATCCGGTTGTTCGCCCAACATAGGCAAGTGCAAACTTTTCTGATACAGCATATCTTCAATTTGCATCTTCCAAAATCCATAATCGGTTCCATCAAACTTGTCAATCTTGATTTTACCGTCTTCAGCCATTTTAACGGACAATTTGCACTTTTCCAGAAATTAAGAGTGAAAAATGCAATTTTTTTCTGAAGTTTAGGGGCTAAACTGCAATTTTCTGAAAGTTCAGGGACTGAAATGCAATTTTCTGAAAGTTCAGGGGCTAAACTGCAAATTTCTAAAAGTTCAGTGACTAAACTGCAATTTCTAGAAATTCAGGATCGTCTTCTCCGGCGAAACTCCGGTGCTACAGTGTCGTCTTCTCCGGCGGACTCCGGCGCTACAGTGTCGTCTTCTCCGGCGATCTGGTTTCTTTGGTCACTATTCCGGCGAACGTTTGACTGGCGATTTGGAGGTCTTCCGGTGCTCAAAAAATTCGAAAAAATATATTTTCGGAATCTGCGGAACGAGACCTTTCCAACGGCGTAAACCAAAATCGTTTTTGAGACAAAAACATTTCGACCCAAAAACAGAAAATCACTCTCTGGAGCTAAACCAAGGCTCTGATACCACTTGTTAGGATCGAGACACTTAGCATACGAACACTAAACTCACACACTCGGCTCACAAATTAAGAACACAAGAATTTAACGTGGTTCGGTCCAAAAATGACCTACGTCCACGGCGGATAACTAGGAATGCTTATTGCTATGTGTTTTTGTGTTGTGTGGTACATATTGTATTGTGTTATGCTGCCCTTTATATAGGCTTCATGCTACTAGCCAATTTAGAAAAAATGTGTAATTCACAAACTTTCTTTTGACTTGTGAAATTGTAATCAACAATGGGTGGTAGCAGGGGAAAAATTGCTTTGTCTTGCATCCTTCTAAGCCTCCACACACCTAACACCTATCCGCTGCCTACTTCATCTCATCTACTAGCCAACGCCAAAACCCTCGAATTTGTGGTTCCAATCGATTTGCTTAAGGTTTCACTACAAGAAACGGCATCAATAGCGGCGACACCTGTCGCCGCTAAAAGTGGACAATGTCGCCGGTAATACCAATAGCGGCGATATGTCGCCGGTAATGTGTCGCCGCAAATGCTTCGTCGCTATTGCTCATCTTGTCGCCGATAATAGGTCTGTCGCCGGTAACGGGTGTCGCCGGTAATACCGTTGTCGCCGGTAATAGTGCCGCCGGTAAAAGTTTCCAACGGTAATGGTCGTCGTCGCTAAAAATGTCGCCGCTAAAGGTGTTTTTTTTTTCATTTTCAATTTACTGTTTTTAGTAGTCAAAATTATATCCTATATATATAAACCAACAAAATAAACATACACACCATAAAAGTTTGTCTAATAACATAACAACTAGTACCAAACGGTTACACAATTCGTCTAAAACCGGATAAAACAAAAGTTTGTCTAATAACATAAAAACAACAAATAGTACCAAATATTACGTTTTCATATTACGTCTAATTCATCCAAAATACCCAAAACCGGGTAAACCAAACTTACTCTTCGCCGGTTCCTCCGTCACCATCTTGTCCCTCGTCCCCGTTGTTTCCTCCATCATCTTCTTCGGCATTAAACGATTCCTCCATCATCTTTACGAGTCTAGCTCTAAATGCCGGGTTCTCAAGCAACTTCTCAAATTTATTTTTCTACAAAATAAAGCATACATTATAAGTATCAAACATATATTACAAGTATCAAAAAATTACCAAAATAGCAATGTACTTTAAAAGAACAATTACCAAAATAGCAATGTACTTTAAAAATGCATATATTACAAGTATCAAACAATTACCAAAACAGCAATGTACTTTAAAAATGCATTCAATAATCTTTATATAATACTTTATAAGTATCAAACAATTACCAAAACAGCAATCTACTTAAAATGCATTCAATAATATTTATATAAGACTTTATACGTATCAAACATACACTACAAGTATTAAACATTTACCAAAATAGCAATGTACTTTAAAAGAATTTAAGCTACTTTACCTCTGTGGATTGAGTTTGTGGCTGTGATGATTGTCCCTCTTCAAAGCAAGTCGACCCTTTCAAGAAAGGTTTTCGTCCGACCCCTTTAACATCACCACGACGAGCACCCAACACCTTTTCGAATATCCCGATATGATCCGGTGGTGTTTGAGTACATTCTTCATATGCTCATTGTAGATCACGCTACATTTAACCAAAATGATTTAATAGATTTATGTATAAACGCTTAATAGATTTATACTTAAAATAAACACTTACATGTTGTTGCTCGGTTACTGGGCTATCAAATTTCCCCTCTTTGTCCGTATGACCATCGCGGAAGGTCTCAACTCTGGTCTTTTCCTGTTTGACATAAAACATTAGATTATACATCATTAAATAAACTCTTATATATAAATTATTACTTCTTTATAAATGTGTATATAAAACATTACTTCTTTAAAACAAGCACTACTATACTTGCGTGTCCCCCCACCATTTGTGATTTGTTGTTTTGCACGAACTTCTTTATTACTTTTTGATCGATTTAGATGTTCTGGCGTGTGGAAATAATCTATAGCTTTTTTCCAATTTGCACGATCCATACCCAAGGGAGGGTTGTCCAAAGCTTTTTCAACATCAGCATACCCTCCCGCTTTAAGAAACTCTCTTTTTGCATCAGATTTGCGGTCTCTATACCGCTTTTGAAATTCTGAATTAATGCTTTCCATCAAACTGGGATCCTTCTCAACCTTAGCAATATCAAAGTGTAACTTACATAGCCAAAAAAAAAGTTAGTCGAGTAAAAAGACTAATTTCCAAAGTATATACAATTATAATTATATAGATCATTTACCCTAAGATGCTCCAACAAAGCGACCCTATTAGCGTGGGAAACTTTGTCCCAGCTACCTTTGTCGAAAGGGATCGATGCCCACATATATATTCCGACCTCACGAACGAAACACTCACTAAGCTCACCAATCGGGGTAAATGTAGCAAGTGTGTCAAACGTTAGTTTCAAAGGTCCTCCTGCTTGCTGTACCTTCTTTGTAAGTTTCAAGTTTTTAGCTTTTCCCCTAGTCTTCCTCCTTGGAACAACTACAATTATCATTAACAAAATATTAGTCATGATATTTATAACATATGAATAAATATATTATAATAAAAAAAGTAATAATAAGTCATACGATCCGCCTCGTGCTGTCCTCCCCCTCTACCAACGGGAGGTGGGGGATCCTCTGCTCCATCGCCGCCATGGCCTCGGGCCATGACATCAGCCATGACATACAACATAAGAATCCACAACGATACCATTACCTGAAAAGTTATAGGATATAGAACACAGAAATACAACATGAATTAAGTTTTCTTTCACAACATGAAAATACAAAAAAAGTTTCATATTACATATAGAAATGAGAACAAGTGGCTCTCATATACAAATACAAATTACAACAAGTGTTTTAATCAGACTCGCCGTCATATATTTCAATGTATCTCTCGGACTCCTCTGTATCATAATCGGGATCGTTCTCATCATAATATGTCTCGGCATCAGACACTTCATTAACAGTAACTGTTGGCGGATCAGTCTCGACATCAGCCTCCTCTGTATCATAAGTAGGAATGTTTTGAAAGTATTGACTCAAGTCGATTACAAGGTTACAATTAGATGAAGAGTTGTTGTGAACGACATCGATACTTTCGGCTAAGTCATTGTCAACATTCTGGACAGAGTCATTCTGAACATCTTCGATGCGGTCATCATGCAATGGTAGATCCCAAATTTTTAGATGATTAACATGCTCGACAACCCACCGATGGTTATTCTTTTGCTTACCTCGAGAAGGTTCTTGGATATAAAAAACTTGTTTGGCTTGTGAAGCAAATATTAATTGATCTTCTTTGTTCCATTCGTGTTCTGTGTTAATAATTGTGATATCATTATCAGTCGAATACCGACATGGATCGAACCACTTGCACCGAAATAGTACAGTGGAATATCCATATGGATAATCGACCTCAATGATCTCTTCTAATTGGCCATAATATTTCACATTATTCTCGTCCACCACTAGAACTCCAGAGTTTTGCGTTGTGCGTTGGGAGTCGCGACCAAGTACCATAAACCTAACACCGTTGACTATGCAAGCGGTGTAAGTACGAACATTTATTCTCGCACGCATTGAAAGAGCATACAACTCTTTGTGAACTTCAAGAGAATTTTGTGCTTTCATTGAATAGACCTAACAAATATAGATAAAGGTGTGTTATATTTTATTACTTTGTTATATATTAAAACATATGTTTGTTATTATATATTACCTTTTCGAGAAACCACTCTTGAAATTCGGTTTTAACATCACTTTGGGGATAAACTGATTTGAATTCTCTACATTGATGACAAGAATATGTATAAGAAGTCAAGAAAGGAAAATACTTCACAGATAATGAAAAGTTAAAGAAAAGGAACAGTACTTACTCGATATATTGGCTGGCTTCTTCACAGCTATCAAGTACAAACCATTCTATGATAAGTCTTTCGCTTGGACTAAGTTGTTTGATTTGAGTTGCGCTAGTGGGACGACATTTAGACTCAAACACCCACAACTTTCTTTTTTAAACAACAAAATCCTCGTTTCTGTCGGGGCGATTGAATCTAGTATGGACATCTTTAAGGTACATAGAACAAAATGACAGAGCTTCTTCGGCCACATAACCTTCAGCTATACAACCTTCCGGTCTTGCCTTATTTCTGACATAATTCTTTAGTTTTTTCAAATACCTTTCAAACGGATACATCCATCTCATGTATACTGGACCTCCTTGAATCGCTTCATCAGGTAAATGCATAACTAAATGAATCATAACGTCAAAAAACGCTGGAGGATAGATCAATTCTAACTTACACAAGATTATAAGAATCACATCTCTTGCTCTCTCCATATCCTCCACCTTGAGTGTTCTTGAGCAAAGTTGCTTAAAGAACGTACAAATATCTACCATTGGCGTATAAGTATCTTTGGCCAAAAAGCCTCTTACTCCAATTGGTATCAAGCGTTGCATAAGAATATGGCAGTCATGAGATTTCAACGCGGTAATGTTAGTATTGTTATCTACAACCTTCTTGCTGATATTAGAGGCAAACCCATCCGGCAGTTTAACATCTTTTATAAATTGGCAGAAAAGCTTTCGATGATCGTCCGTGAATGAGTATTTTGGGTGGGGTTTATACCACTTGTTGCCCCTCTACCGCAACCATTGTGACTTCCGAATATTTAGGTTTTTCAAGTCGACCCGTGCGTTGGATGTGTCTTTACTATTATTGTTCATTAGAAGAGTACCCAACAAACTGTCGCACACGTTTTTCTCAATATGCATTACATCCAAGTTGTGTTTCAACTGCAGAGAAGACCAATATTCGAGTTCGAAAAAGATGCTTTTTTTAGACCAGTTCAACTCGAAGTCAGCCCTCTTTGGCAGGACGTTTCCAGGATGTTTTCCCGGTTTACGATAGATTAGACGATCTAGTTGAGCTTGTATGTCTGCATCACTAAATTGTCTTGGGGCAGGTCTCATCTCGGGTTTCCCGTTGAAGTCTAAACTCTCTCTCCACGGATCGTTAACATCTAAGAAACGGCGATGGCCAATATATACGACTTTGTTTGTTATACGAAATGAAGGCGTGTCTTTGTTGCAAGTTGGACATGCTTTATGACCTTGTCCGCTCCATCCTGATAGACTACTACGAGCTGGATAGTCGTTTATGGTCCATAACTACATAGCCTTCATTGTGAAAAACTTTCCTGTCACTGCGTCTTTAGTACGCACGCCATCATGCCATAGTCGCTTAAGCTCTTCCACCAACGGCCTAAGGAAAACGTCAATGTCCTTTCCGGCTGATTTAGGGCCAGGAATCAACAATGACAACATAAATGAGGAGTCTTTCATGCATAGCCATGGAGGCAAATTGTATGTCGTGAGTACAACTGGCCACGTGTTGTGAGTCGAACACATGTTACCAAATGGATTAAAACCATCGGTTGCAAGCCCTAAGCGAACGTTTCGGGGTTCACTCGCGAAGTCAGGGTACTTTAAATCAAATTCCTTCCATGAAGATCCATCAACAGGATGACGTATCGTACCATCTTCTGATCGTCCAATACTGTGCCAAAGCATATCTTTTGCCATATGCCTTGAAGAATACAAACGTCGTAGCCTGGGGGTCACAGGAAAGTATCGTAACACCTTGTGAGCTACTTTCTTACCCTTTGTGTTTTTATCGACCCACCGACTCTCTTTACAAATAGGACAATTCTGTAACGACTTGTATTCTTTCCAGAAGAGAGCACAGTCATTTTTGCACGCATGTATCGCCTCATACCCCAAACCAATCTTTCTTAAAGTCCTTTTGACTGCATAATGAGAAATGGGAACTTTGTTGCCTTCGGGATGTGATTCTCGCAACAACTCAAGGAGTTCATCAAATGAACTATTAGTCCATTTGTTCTTCACTTTTATATGAACAACCTTTGCTAAAAAATCGAGCGAAGAAAACTTTTTACAACCGGGATATAATTCTGATCGGGCTTCTGTTAACAGTTCTTCAAAGCCATCATAAACACCGCTACTCTCGGTATCCGAGTTGTCTTCGTCTCCGTTGGCATCATCTTCCATCAACGCCTCTCTAACATCCTCGATGACGTCAGCCATATCGTTACTTGGCGCCTCTCTAACGTCATCTACAACCGGAGGAATTAATCTTTCACCGTGATAGGTCCACACCTTATACGACCGACAGAAACCATATACACGCATATGATGTTTCATTAATTGAAAGGGTATTATTTCTATGTTATGACACCTTATACACGCACATCTTACAGCACCTTTGATGTCGACTTGTGCTTTGCACATCTCAATAAAAGCGTCAACTCCTCGTCGATACTCAAGTGAGCTACGGTTTGGATGGATAAGCCAGCTTTTATCAACAGGCATGATGCAACTGAAACATAATTTAGGGTTTAAGGTTTATTCTACTGGAAACAAAAATTAGATAGAGTATTCATGAAGAGGATGACGGAAAAAGTATCCCCAAAATGGGACAGATTAACGGACTATAGATAGAGTATTCACAAGGGTAGGCTTCTACACCCACTTTTTGAATACCTTACCTCATATGTGAATGCTTATTACAAGATTGGTTGTCTAAGAAAAATCCGGCAGGATTTCCCCTTAGCTCCCAAGTATATGTAAAAGTATATACTCGAAGAGCAAAGAGAAAATGGCAACCGAATCTTTCTTAAACAACCAAACATGTAATATGCATTCACATCCTAGATGAGATAAAGCATTCAAAAAGCAGTCCCAAAACGGGGACAACCCAAAATTAATTTCTAAATCAATTTTGGGCGGGTATTTCTAAGCTCAAGATGATTGAAAGGAAGACACGTATCCTAAACCATATTTCTAAGATGATTGGAAGCATTCCAAAAGCAGCCCGTATTTCTAAGATGATTGGAAGCATTCAAAAACCAATTATGGTTTATGGTTTAGGTTTTAAGATTTAGAATTTAAGGTTTAGATTTAAATAATTTTATGTCTTTTCTTTTAGGTTTAGGGTTTAGGTTAAAGTTTAGGGTTTAGAGTTTAATGTTTAGAATTTAGGGTTTAAGGATTGGAGTTTAGGTTAAACCATTTAGGGTTTAGGGTTTGGGTTTAAGGTTTAAACAATAAACATTTAGGGTTTAGGCTTTGGGTTTAGGCTTTAGGGTTTATGGTTTAGGATTTAAGGTTTAGGGTTTAGGGTTTAGGGTTTAGGGTTTATGGATTAGGGTTAATTGTTTAAAGTTTAGGGTTTAGGGTTTAAAGTTTAGGTTTTAGGGTTTAGGTTTTAGCTCCAAATAATTTTTTGTTTTTTCTTTTAAGTTTAGGGTTTAGGTTAAATTTTACGGTTTAGGGTTTAGGGTTTAGGATTTATGGTTTAGCTCCGAATAATTCTATGTTTTTTCTTTTTGGTTTAGGGTTTTGGCTAAATTTTACGATTTAGGGTTTGTAGTTTACAGTTAAAAGTTTAGCATTTAGGTTTAAAAATGGACTTTAAATACTTTTATGTTTACGGTTTAGGGTTTGTAGTTTACAATTAAAAGTTTGCATTTAGGTTTAATAATAGACTTTAAAAGTTTAGGGTTTATGTTAACGTTAGACTTTAAATAATTTAATATTTGTTTTTTTAGTTTTGACAACAAACAACACATCATATTATCCTATCAAATAACAACAAATAAGCACAAAAATCATGATGTACTCACATATCACAATATTCATCAATTAACCATTAAGCACAACCAAAATCAATTAAGCACTTAATAATTAAGTACTTAATTATTAAGTACGTAACAAATAAGTACTTCATAAAAACACTTCCAAAACATATTACATATCACAAGAAGCATCAATTAACCATTAAGCACTATCAAAACATCCATCAAATTAAGTACTTATAAATTAAGTACTTAACACAAACACTTCCAAAACCAATTAAGTACTTAACACACATTTTCAAAACAATTAAGCACTTATATGAAGCATTAAACATTAAGAACTTATCAACACAATTAAGTACTTATAAATTAAGTACTTAACACAAACACTTCCAAAACCAATTAAGTACTTAACACACATTATCAAAACAATTAAGCACTTATATGAAGCATTAAACATTAAGAACTTATCAACACAATTTAGCACTTATCAAACCAATTAAGCACTTATCAACACAATTTAGCACTTTCAAGAAGCATTAAGCACATATGAGTTTTATTAAGCACTTTTATTAAGAACTTTAATATTAAGCACTTAATTATTAACTACTTTCAAGAAGCATTAGCCTTTTCAAGAAGCATTAAGCAATTTTATTAAGAAATTAGCAAAATTTGATAAAGCAAAGCTTGATAAAGCATACTTGGAGGGTGGTGGTGACAGTCTCAGGCGAGATGGAGGCGGCCGACGGCGGCTGACAGCACCACAGTGGCCGGAGTTAGGCACCACAGTGGCCCTCGGCACCACAGTGCTGTGGAGAAACAAACATAGAGGAATAAACACAAAATTAACCGGTTTTTAGCAATAATAACTGAAGGTGGAGGTGGAAATCACAGTGGATCGTACCTTGTCGCCGGAAAACGATGCGTGTCGCCGGAATAAACGACTAGTCGCCGGTTTAAGGATGATTTTTTCGGAAATGGAGAGAGTGGGGGTGAGGGGACGAACGTTGGAGGTGAGGGAACGAAGGAGGTGACGGAAAACGGTCGTAATCGGTCGTAATGGAGCGGCCTGGAACGGATTTCGCCAGAGGTTAGGATTAGGAATTAGGTTGCGGGAAAGACAGAAAGGCTGACGAAGGAGGGTATAATGTTCGCTGAGTATTAGCGGCGACGTTTTTCGATCAATAGCGGCGACATCGTATTACCGGCGACAATCTGGGAGGGAAAATATCCCGCCTAATTTTAGACCGTCGATTTAAAATGAGAATGAACGGCAGATATCGTAGCTCACACGGATCGCTGATCTGGGTTTGTTGTCGCCGCTAATACTAGGCGTCGCCGCTAAAGGCGTCGCCGGTAATGCCGGATTTCTTGTAGTGTTTGATGGTTAGTTACCGTACATCATATGCTCTCTTTCTCTGTCTCATGTTTCCTGATTGATTCACACCATCCTCTTTATCTTACTCTGTTTCACCCAAAAATCTCTGTGTTTTATTACAGGAAATATAGTAAATAGGGGAGGATTTGCTTGAAATAGTCTCGCTACATTTGGTTTCTCAATGGTTAATGCACATGTAACGGAATTATGACATATCATCCAGACCTTCTTAAGGAATTCTTGCATTTAACCCTTTTACGGAACAACCTCTTGCTTTTTTTTTTTTAACATAATAATATTTTACAGACAAGTGGGGGTCATCCTTGGGAAACCTGTTTGGTGATGATAAAAACAGATAATGATGATGCTTCGAGATGAAAACAATAAAATGTTAGATGAAAAAAGAAGCAAGAACATGTAAATCGATCTTTAGCAATTTTTGGTTGATATGGTTTGATTTGTTTTTAGGTTTTAATTAATCTATATCTTTTTTGAGTTTCACGTTTTGGCAAATTTTTTGGATCTTTTTTGTTTTTCTTATTTTGGTGTTTAGTTTTGTGTTATGTTTATGGATTTGGGTTTTTTTTTTCCAGGTTTTGGAGCTTATCCTTGGTTGACCAATTCGTTCCTAATCCAACCCTAAGGTGAGTTCATCTCTTTAACCTCTTTTCTCGCTTCATCGAAGATGGTGCTGCCATTGTTTTTTTTTTTCTTATTTCCCGGCTACAAATGAAGAGGCATTTTCAAAGTGTTGAACCTCTGAATGATGGACGAAGTCCATTTTTTTGAGTTCTAGATCTTGTGTTCTGTGGAAGATTTAACTTATGCATGGTTTTATGAAGACAACACCTATCAGTGATGCTCATGTGGCTGTCAAAGGTGAACTTTAAAAAAATGATAATGTGTATGGAAGAATATAGTCTTTGTTTGTTTCCACTTTCTCGCTCATGCATATGCATAGACTTGATTCTTCCTTTGTTGATGCTTATTTCCTCTTTTTATCATTTGTTATTCGTTGATTAATCTGATCTACTTTCAGGCTATTGGTGTTCATGCTACGTGGCTTGTGCAAGCTCTTGATATGGAAAAGCTATAAACCTAAGGATGTTATAGATTTTTTAAATCTGGAAGTACAGTGTGGATGTAGTTGGAAGTTGGAACTGGAGGTGTTAGACTTCGAGCTGTGATAGGGATCCAACAAAATCCCAGATCGATATGCTTAGTCTGGTATGTTTCTTGCTTAAAGTCCATATTTGTGTTACTACTTTGGTTTGACTTAAGGATGTTGCTCTACTGCATAAAAGCCTTATGGCTGTGAATCAAGAAAGTCGCACGAGAATGTACTTTTTCTTACAATGTACTTTTCTGGATAAAAGCATTATAGCATCTGATTTTTGTTACAACATTTTTGAAAAAAATGGAAACTAGATTGCCTTTTCTTACAATGTACATTTTCTGGAAATTGGAGGTAATTTATTTTTGGGCAGGAATGTATGGATCGGTTTACACATGTTTACAATTTTTTATATTTCAAATATTAAACCATTTTATTTAGTTTACTGTAGATTGTTTGCCTTCAAGTATTTAACTTATATTGGAATAAATAACTTTTTTTAACTAAAAAGACTTGATGGAAATAACAATATACTTTCTATAAGTTATAGGGAAATAGCAATGTTTTCTATAAGTTATTTGGAAATAACAGTTTGCTGGCTATCATTTTTCTGTAAATATCAGGTTTGATTTTTCTATAACTTGGAAATAACAGTTTTCCTCATGTGTTGTAGATGCCTACACAGAAAAGAAGAATAATAGAAGTGATCCATAAACAGGGCCAGAACAAGCACCAAGCTTAATTGAGAGAAACATGAACACAACCAAGGCTAAATCGGTCTTATATCAATTAATCTCTGTTTGTATCTTAGAGAAAGCTGAAAACAGTAGCTGCCAAATAGCTAGAAGTGAAGTAAGAGTGCTGTTAATAATTTTAGAGTTTAGAATTATAGTTGTCAAAGAGCTAAAAGCAAATGTGGTGCATAGTGAAGCATTATTATTAAAATAATGATTTAAGTTATTATAATCTCTATTATTCTATACGTAAAAGATCCCTTTTAATTTTTCCAATATATGTCATGTGATTTGTTTTGTACTAAAATATGGTTGATTATATTATTGTTTCAGTTTCTTTTATAATTTATGTCAGTTAACAAATAATTTTATATGACTATCAATTAAAAAAATATTGTATGTTTGAAATCATATGATCGATTATAAGTATTTTTGTTTGGATAAGGTTAGTTTTAAATTTTAAATAAACATCAACGAATTTAAAATTTAAGGTTATATTTATTTATTTACGTCCAGTATAAATTATTTGAAATCGATAGTCATTAATAGTTGAAAGAGAACAATTCACCGAAAACAAACTATTGGCTATTCATCGAAATTTAATCTCTTATAAAATATTTGCTAAAAAAAACTAATCGCTTATAAAATGTTTGCTAATAAAATTATGTATCCTGCTTATATATTACCAATAAAAAGAAAATAAGCCGTGAAGTAAAATGAGATGAAAAGCACGTTTTGAAATAAAAATATTTATCATCTAGAAGTTATTCATCGTAGAGAATTATTTATCGTCGTTGCATCGTGCAGGTACACACTAAAAGCTATGAGGTTGATTTCATTAGTGATTTCAAACTAAAATTTTATTTTTTATTTGAAAATTATCAACCATATAAAGAGTAGTGACTAAGTGGACAACTACATTCGATATTTACTACTCATTCTATCCCCTTTAATAAGAAAAAAGTTATCAGAAAACCATATCGTAGGAAAAAATTGAAACGGGCATTTTAGAAACTAAATAAACTAACTACATTGTTATTTTTTGAATTTATAAAAAATGATGTCATCAATGTATATATGTATGCACCCACATCCAACATACACATCGACAAACCAATAACAATGCGTGTCTTCCGTATTTTTTTTATTATATAACATGTTTCTGAATAAAAATTACTCATAAAAAATCGATATTCGACGTCTGACAAAAGAAACCTAATCCTGCCTCGACACTATTCATGCAACACTATTCATGTAAACGAAATTAATCGTCATCGCTGCATTGCACGGGTACACAGCTAGTATGTGTGTGTGTGTGTGTGTGTGTGTGTGTGTGTGTGTGTGTGTGTGTGTGTGTGTGTGTGTATATATATATATATATATATATATATATATATATATATATATATATATATATATATATATATATATATATATATATATATATATATATATATATATATATATATATATATAAAACTCAAATTGATGTGACATTATAAGTTAATGATGAGAGGGTTTTTTTAAGATGACACGTTTTATGACGGACAGTGGTCCTGATATTCTTGTTCCCCGACGTTAAAGCGAGAGAGGGAGCGAGAAAGAAATAGAGAAGGAGAAGAGAGAGAGAGAGAGAGAGAGAGAGAGAGAGAGAGAGAGAGAGAGAGAGAGAGAGAGAGGGGGGGGGACGGGTAAAGGCCTAAAGGGTGGGGTTTATTTATTTAGTTTTTTTAATCAAAAAACCATAAAAATTTAAAAAAATGAAAAAAGAAAATAGAAAGGACAATATCGTCATTTTACGTGTTTTTTTTAATAGACCAAACTCGCCAAAAAATCAATTTTTTGTCCTGTGGTGTTAGTCCAAAACTTTTTGGACCAAAGTAACAATTTTCGGGAAACCACAATTTTCGGGAAACCACAAGTACCAAAAATGCAATTTTCTCTAAAATGAAATTAAAGCAAAATAATAATCTGGAATGGATATTGCCCCTTATTTGTGTTGGTTTTACGTTGGACATGGATTGATCAGGTCTTTGTATTTACATTTGGTTTGATTTCTTTGCAACTTCCATTTATGTTATGGATCCATGTAAAAAAAAAAAAAAAATTGGATCAGCGGCATAATATTAAAAAAAGCTAGCAAAACGCTAGCAAAAAATTACGAAGAAGTAATAGTTACATTAGGATTGGACACCCAATCACACCAAGAAATCCTAATAGAACGAAACTTAGATCAAATCCAAATAAACGCTTGGGATTGAATGAAATCCCACAGAGCCGTCTTAAAAGGCTTACTCTTATCGAATAATGACCTATTCCGAAAAGACCAAATCACCCAACCCAAAGTACTACAAACCACCTCCCAACACACTTTCGCGTTTTTCTTCAATCAAAGGTCATCAAACCGAAAATGCCAATCACTAATAGAAGAACATATGGGGATATCAAGCTCCCGGATCTATGTAAATTAATAAGATCTTCGAATTGTAGGGGATTGTGCCCATTGTTTTACCATTATCTTGTCAAGTATACTTTGCAAAAGATGATATTTTGGATTTTAATTTGGAAATAGATTTAATTGTAGTTTAGTTTGATTAAATTTGGTTTATTTTAGGGGTTAATATGAAAGAAGAATGAACCTTTTTAGGGTTTCAATTGATAGATGATAAAAGTACGGCAAAATAATCATTTTAATTTGGACTTCACGTCATTTTTTAACATGTAACAATTTACGGACAACACCTACAACAAATAAAACATGTGAATGATGTTAATAACATCTGATAATGCATAGGCATAAAAGTTGAATTTTAGCCTATGTTATATAAATACATGCACTAAAGTGATTAGTTAGTAAATGGTAAATGCGATATTTCCAATATGAGATCAACGAAAAGACATAACCTTACAGCAAATAATCACTTTAGAGACCACGTGCAACAAATGAATAATTTGGATAATTTTAATAACTGTTAGGATCGAGACACTTAGCATACGAACACGAAACTCACACACTCAGCTCACAAATTAAGAACGCAAGGATTTTACGTGGTTCGGATTCGGTGTCAATCCTACATCCACGGGCACAACTAGATTTTATTTGAATGAGGAGATTACAAGAGATACACACTCAATCTTTGCATGTATTGTGTGTTGTGGTGCATGTTGTTCTTTAACTAATGGCCTATTTATACAAGTTTTGAGGTGCACTATTAACAATGGAAACATAAGAAATTTTCCTTCAATAATAGGGGCAGCACCAACTTCTTCACCAAACTTCTTTGACATTCACCAACCTCACCAACCAAGTGAAAAATCTTCACTTTCACATAACAATCTCCCACTTGAAGATTTTTAACATCTCTCATTAATCTCCGAACAAACAAGTCTTCCAAGCTTCCAGTTCCCAAGAACAAGCTAAGACTCAGTCAAATTCCCTTAGTTGTAGCCGCCCCTCATCTTCAAGTACTAGAAGGGCCAGTTGAAGCTCCCACTAGCTCTAACTCAGCCGTGGCTAATCCCACCACCGACTCATCCTCTGTCTCAACCGGTTTGGATACTCCACCAGATCCAGAGATACACCGAGGACCACTAACACTCTCCAAACTTTGCAAACTTCCAACAGGAGAGAATTTTTCAGTCTTAGTCTTCAAAACCCAACGGCTCTTTGTAACTGTACCCGGAACACACCCCGTGCTCCCACTGTCACAAAATCCCCTGAATGGTTTAGACTTTCCGACTCGTTCAGCTAACATCCCCTTGGCTCCAGAATTCATGTTTGCAAAATGAACTCTCTTAGCACTAGATTTAGCGAACCACATTTTGTCATGCTTAACGGGGACGGTCATACTTCCCTCAGCAGGTACCTCAACCATATACAATGACCCACGCTTCATACCTTGAGCAATCACCGAATTACCATTGACCACTCTCCATTTACCACCACCAAACCTTACTTCCAGTCCTTGTTTATCCAGCTGACCAACAGAAATTAATTTCTTCTTCAGCTCCGGAATCACCCGGACATTCTTCAGGTTCCATGTAGTTCCCAATGAAGTAACCAGATCAATATCTCCCATGCCCGTTACTTGAAGCATCTCGTCATTTGCTAACCGTACCTTCCCAAAATCTCCTTCTTTTAGATTCACCATCGTTTCTCCGTTGTCCATGGCGTGAAACGAAGCCCCTGAATCCATGACCCAAGAGTCTACAGAACTTTCCATACTTAGTATCAGTGCATCATCCTCAGACACACCCTCAGTACCAGCAATGTTCAATTCTTTCTTTGGACATTGACTCTTAACATGTCCCACCTCTTGGCAGTTCCAGCACTTCACATTCTTCCTAGTTCTAGAAGAACTTCTTCCTCGGCTCCCACTGTTCCTGCTATTCCTTCTACCTCTGGCCATATTCAATAACGCAGAAGAAGATGATCCATCTTGATTTTTGCGTCTGATATCCTCGCCCAAAACCAAGTCTCTAACCCCTTCAAAAGTCATACCACTAGCTCCCACGGAGCTAGTAACAGCCGTAACTGTTCCGGACCAACTATCAGGTAGTGAAGCTAGCAGCAGTGCAGCTTGAGTTTCATTATCAAATTTAATTCCCACAGATGATATTCTGGACAGAATTGAATTTAGATTGTTAATGTGCACCGTAACAGAACTTTCCTTATTCATCCTTGTAGTGAATAACTCCCTCATCAAGAACACCTTGTTAGCCGCCGACGGTTTCTCATACATGTTCGTCAGAGCATCCATCATATCACGCGCCGTGGTTTCCTTCATGATGTTGAAAGCAACGCTCCTTTCCAACGACAACGTAATAACCGCCTTAGCTTTCTTGTTCTTTGAGTTCCACGCATCTTCAGCAGCTTTTTCCATTTTTTCCGGCTTGTCCCCAAGTACCACATCCAAGTCTTTCTGACATAACAATGCTTCTATTTGCATTTTCCACCAACTAAAGTCAGAACCGTTGAACTTCTCGATTACAATCTTGTCTTCAGCCATTACGAGAAACAAGAAACAACTCGAGACAATTTTGCAATTTTTCTGAGACTTCAGGACCTGTCTTGCAATTTCCTGGAAGTTCAGGGACTTGTTTTGCAATTTTCTGGAACTTCAAGGACCTGTTTTGCAATTTTCTGGAAAATCCGCTACAGTACTGCTACAGGAAGCGCTACAGTGAACTGCTACAGGAACGCTACAGTGAAATGCTACAGTGTCGTCTTCTCCGGCGGACTTCGGCGCTACAGTGTCGTCTTCTCCGGCGATCTGGTTTCTCCGGTCACTATTCCGGTGAACGTTTGACCGGCGATTTGGAGGTCTTCCGGTGGTCGAAAAAATCCAAAAAATATATTTTCGGAATCTGCGGAACGAGACCTTTCCAACAGCGTAAACCAAAATCGTTTTTGAGACAAAATTGTTTTTGACCAAAAACAGAAAATCACCCTCTGGAGCTATACCAAGGCTCTGATACCACTTGTTAGAATCGAGACACTTAGCATACGAACACGAAACTCACACACTCAGCTCACAAATTAAGAACACAATGATTTTACGTGGTTCGGATTCGGTGTCAATCCTACATCCACGGGCACAACTAGATTTTATTTGAATGAGGAGATTACAAGAGATACACACTCAATCTTTGCATGTATTGTGTGTTGTGGTGCATGTTGTTCTTCAACTAAAGGCCTATTTATACAAGTTTTGAGGTGCACTATTAACAATGGAAACATAAGAAATTTTCCTTCAATAATAGGGGCTGCACCAACTTCTTCACCAAACTTCTTTGACATTCACCAACCTCACCAACCAAGTGAAAAATCTTCACTTTCACATAACAATAACTATCAAAAAAGCAGAAGGATGAAAGTTGTAATTTAGTCTATTCTTTTCTAAACACATGCAACAATTAGTAAATGGTAAATGAGAAAGAGCATATTCTTTTTATGCTAAGTTAAAAATAAAACCTAAAAGCAACACATCCTATAATTAAAGCCATGAAGATATATTGGGAGAAATAGCAAGTTGATTTTAAAGGTCTTAATAAAAAAATTAAGTTACATAATGTATAATTAGTGGTTACTTTTGCAACGCAATAGCATTGTGATCACATCAATAAGTATAACCTTATATATAAATAGAGAGATATGGTAGTGAAAAAGTAGGTTACCTTGAGAAATGCAGTTGGTCTTGTATTAGCTTCCTATAACCTTGAGAATTTGCAAAAGTTAGTTAGCATGAGATTTAACTCAAATCAATTGTATCCGGAGTCATTCCAAGTTTTATAGCTCTTGATTTTATTTTATTTTTTATCATTACGTTGGTTAAAATTGGATGCCAACAACTTTAATGGTGAACTTCCTTGAGAATTGGGAAATTTACGAGTTTTAGATTTGGGTAAGAATAAATTGTATAGTTCGGTGAACAAATTTACGAGTTGTATGCAACCTCTAAAACTTAAAGATTTGAAGTTTTGCACGAAAATTGGGAATTCGTCCGTGAAACTATGTTGTCTAACCTCAAAACCGTCTAAGATGTGATTTTGTCTCGACTCCATTTTCAAAGAATTTATTATCATCCAAATGTAAGACTCATATATCTCGTTACTAGAGAAAATTCACCACGATAATTATTGTCATTCAAAATAACCAAAATGATGATAAAGCATTAAGAGCCATAGAGCTTAGATTGACACGGAACTAGACCTGGCAATGAAGCGAGTTTGGAGCGGATCGACATTGATCCAAACCCGTTTAGCAAATTCCAAAAGCTGATCCAAACCCGACCCGTTACCCGCAGGGTTTGCAATAATCAAACCCATACCCTTATCCACCGGATCAATGGATACCCAACTCTTTTACCCGACCTATTTACAATATTAAAGATACATAATAATTATCCATTCCAACAAATATAAAATGAATAACATTTTTACTTAATACTTGTAAAAAACTCTTCATAATAAAAAAAAAGTCTAATATAGCTTAATACTTAAAATAACAATCTCAAAACATAACAAATGTGTACTATTGCAAACATACATGAGAAAATATAGGCATTGAGATTCATTTTCAAAAAATCCAGAATTTGAACGATGCACGTACCGATTACTTGGACAAAAGTAAGCACATATAATTAAATACTAAGTTGTAAAACTAATAATTTATAAATTATAAATATATTTTTTATAATTTACACGAGGCATGTCATTAATGGATCGGATCGATAGTGATCCAAACTCAACCCTTTTAATAAAAGGGTTAACGGGTACGGATCGTTAACGGATAAATGGATCACAAACAATAATCAAAACCCATAAATTTTGCACTAAGAGCCATAGAGCTTAGATTGACACGGAACAACTAATTTGAATTTTCCTCGCTAAATCTCAAAGTGACAAAATTCTCGATACATTGAAATTTTGACCAATAACATCCACCACAAGATTTGCCAACTTGATTCCACAACAGCTGTGGAAAAAATTAAGTGAAACCACATGATAAAAATTTTGACACGCTGCCATGTAAATATGGACCGCAAATCATTTATCGAATACCCTAAACGGAAGCTCGATCTTAATTTATACAACAACAAAAACTTTTCTCAAAAACAGCGAATAAAAAGCCAGGTCATGACCCAAAAGTCAAATATTAAACAATACAAATTACACTTCAAATGAATCAAGAAAAACACCATAACTTGGGCATTTCAAATCATCAAATTCATCAGAATCGGTCTTTTCTATCAATGGCCTTGTTAATTAAAAATTCAGATAGACAGCCTAATAAATAAATAAATGAAATCATCCGGCTTCGTATGGTGATGGTCATCGCGGTTGCGGTGGCGATCGCTAGAACTTATAATTCAATGGACGAAATTACAAGACTCATGGCGGAGGAGGATTTGGTACTTACTAATAGGGATGAGCATGGATCGGTTTGGGTCGGTTTTGACCCAAAAACTGAACCCAAACCGATAGCATCGGTTTTCAAATATTCAAACCCAACCCACACCCAAACCCATCGGTTCGGTTTTTCGGGTTTTGGATTCTACTCGGTTCGGTTTCGGTTTTAAACCGAATCCAAACCCAAATCTTAGAATATGGTACTTGGTTGAGAAATCAATATTTATAGAACAGAAGGAAGGTATAACTTTGATGTTTCAGCCGATGTGGGAGATTGAGTGATTTTTATGTTATTAACCCTTTAAAATAACACGCCAACATTAAAGCTGCAAAACGAAAACTTCTAACAACGAGATTAGAACGTGCGACCTTCGGTATGCTTGCCCAGCGCCTTATCCAGCTGAACTAAATACTTTATGCGCTAGAATTACGTGAACATTAAATATATTGTATCCGTAAAATATATATTTAAAATATTTAATACATATCGGTTCGGTTTTTCTCGGTTTTGGCATCTCAAAAAACCGAACCTAAACCGAAATTTTCGATTTTTGAAAAATTAAAAACATTGGTTCGGTTTCATGTTCGGTTTCGGTTTTTCGGTTTTTGGGTTTGCGGTTCGGTTTTGCTCATCCCTACTTACTAAGTGGAGCGTATGTTGGCGTCCTATATGAAACCTACGTACAAAAAGATTTTGCAATTAAAACACAGCAATGAATCTCATAACACCTTAAAGGCTTAAACCCAAAAGTGTACTATGAGCCTCTTCATTCCACAATTGGGCTCACAAATCAATTTGGGCTTAGTTATTTTTCTTTAAAGTAGCATTCATCATTTTGTTAGGGTGTTTGGGATCAGGGGTGACCGGGTGAGCATTTGGTCCTTAGAACCGAGCCCAAACCCAAGAACTGAGGGAACCGAACCGAGGTAAAAAACCAAGTGCTATGCTTAGTCGGTTATCGGTATACATATGTTGCTTATCTTGGTCTCGGTACCGATCGGGCTCGGTATCGATCGATCGGTCGGGTCTCGGGTTTTGTTACCAAGTTAATATTGAATTTTAAAAAGTATGGTTAGTCCTGCTCGGTTTTTATCGGTCCCAAGACCTAACCCAACTATACTCGAGCAAACCCTAACCCGAACCCAAGACCAAGTCTCCTAGTTTGGCCGGTCCTCGGTTCCCTTCAACATCTTTCCTCGGTCTCGGTCCTGATCGGATTCGGTCTGGGTCGGGTTGGTCCTAGTCCCAAGCTCATCCCTAATTGGGATTGCTTATTTACTTTTTGATACAAGTGTTTATTGTTTTGTAAGCTGAAAATGTTCTTTTTGACAAATATTATAATTATATAAAATAATATTAATTTTCTTATAAAAATTATAATATTTTGACCAAGGTTATCAAACTCGAGATCCTACCTAGGATCGTTTTTTGTTTTGCAAAATCGGGATCGTAGGATCGGATCGGATCATAAGATTCTACCAAAAGCACAAAAAATGAAGAAATACATATTATACCATAAGTTCATAAGTTACAAAAAAAAAGTTTCAAATATTCAAAATAGCTAATAGACATATCCAATCTAATTTAATCTAAAATAACAAATGGATATAGAAATTAACGAAATTACAGATATACAAACATATTCAGAACATAAAGATTCAGTGCAGAAAGATTCAGAGCTTCGAGCATTCAGAAAAACATTAGAAACATTGAACGAGCATTCAGAATTCAGAAACCATTAGGGATAATGAGCAGTGAAATTCAGAAAGTTGTTAGGTATAGAGGAGAAACCTGTTGAATAGGAGCTGTTGCAGACCTCGCTGGCTCGATTGCTACTTAATCTCGAGCATTCAGAAACCTACGTTTGCTGGCAATGCAGGAATGCGACGAACTGGCGAAGGTCGAAGAGGGTGAGTGAGACTGTGAGAGCTTGAGAGTGGAGACTGAGCGAGACTGTGAGAGAGGGAGGAGACGAGGTCACGAGGATGTCTCTCAGTCGACCGATGGAGTTGGAGTAATGAGAATTGAGAAAGACAGAAGAAAGTTAGGGTTAAAAGTAGAATGAAGGTCAAAATGTCAAAATTTAAATAAAACAAAAAATCAATTTTTTATTAAATTACAAACTCGGATCGTATACGAGTTTACGAGTCACGATACGATTCTACGATTTTACTTCCGAGTTTGCTTAAAAACGAGTTTAGTAGACTCGGACTCGTTTTCGGGATCTAGGGTCGTAAACTCGTACGAGTTTACGAGTATACTCGCGAGTTTAATAACCTTGATTTTGACACACTCACAGGTCTTATAACAAATAAATGTATTTATACATTAAAAGATCTTTACAAACATGAGATATACAAAAAAAAAATTGTATATGGATGTCTATTTAAAGAGGATGAAAAACTATAATTTTGGTATTTTTAGTTTTTTTTCGAAAAAAGAATAAGCTTAAAAATTAAAAAAACATAAAAAAACGAAATGAGTTTTTTGCTATAATCATCTACATTGGCGTCTAACTAGTAAATGTACATCATTTTTTATGGCCGTAGATCTTTTACATTCCGACCACACGATTGGTTCCTTGGCTCCTTATTTTAAATAGGTCTCTATTGAACCCAACCTCATATATATATATATATATATATATATATATATATATATATATATATATATATATATATATATATATATATATATATATATATATATATATATATATATATATATATATATATATATATATATATATATATATATATATATATATATATATATATATGGCAATAGAGAGATATGGTAGTGTGAAAAAGTTGGTTACCTTGAGATATGCAGGTGGTGTTGTATTAGCTTCCTATAACTTGGAGAATTTGCAAAAATTGGTTACCATGAGATTTAACTCAAATCAGTTGTATCTGTAGTCATTCCAAGTTTTATAGCTCTTGATTTTTTTTATCATTACTTTGGTTAAATTTGGATGCCAACAACTTTAATGGTAACTTCCTTGAATTGGCAAATTTTTGTATTAGCTTCCTATAACTTGGAGAATTTTCAAAAATTGGTTACCATGAGATTTAACTCAAATCAGTTGTATCTGTAGTCATTCCAAGTTTTATAGCTCTTGATTTTTTTTATCATTACTTTGGTTAAATTTGGATGCCAACAACTTTAATGGTAACTTCCTTGAATTGGCAAATTTACGAGTTTTAGATTTGGGTGAGAATAACTTGTATAGTCCGGTGAACAAATTTACTAGTCGTATGCAACCTTTAAAACTTAAAGATTTGAATTTTGCACGAAAATTGGGAATTCCTCTATGAAATTATGTTGTCTAACCTCAAAACCGTCAAATATATGATTTTGTCTCGAATCCTTTTTCACATAATTTATTATCACCCAAATCTAGGACTCATATTGTTAGTGAATGGGTTAGGGCTTCGGCCCAATGTGTTAGTGTTTGGGTTAGGGTTTCGGCCCAATGACGTTTAGGGTTTTGCTATATATATTCTTATGTAACCTCTCTTATGAATCAATGAGAATATTAGCCTTTCTATATTCCAACATGGTATCAGAGCGGGTTTAGTGCTGACCACAACCACGTGCCGCCACCGCCCACCTCCGGCGACATTCTTCGTCGGAGGTGCCTTCCCTTCCGTTAGTTTCTTTGCATTTCAGTTTTCCTTTATTCACTTTAAAATAACCCACGACAACCCAAACACATTCACTTTATCGAAACTTGAGTTTGCACTTCTTCCTTCAGCCGTCATCTTCTCCGGCGGCTCATCTCCGGCTCCGGCGGCTCATCTCCGCCGCCTCTGCACCACCGCCACCCTCTCTTCTGTCGCTAGAACTCAAGCAACCTCCGCCGCCTCCTTCTCCGGCATCTTCTTCTCCTTCTCCGACTGTCTTCTCTGTTCGCCCGCTCCTCCCCAGCGAACACCACCACCGTCCTCTACCTGCTGCTGCCTCTTCTTCCTTCTCCTTCCCTCCT
This sequence comes from Cichorium intybus, assembly GCA_023525715.1. Lineage (NCBI taxonomy): Eukaryota > Viridiplantae > Streptophyta > Magnoliopsida > Asterales > Asteraceae > Cichorium > Cichorium intybus. Next base: position 82,988,129 of record CM042017.1, read on the forward strand.
GCTCCCGTTCGTGACCTGCAACCGGTTTCCGTTCGTGATTTGCGCCGCCCAGCCGCCGGTTCTGCCTTTCTATATTCCAACACATATATCTCGTAACTCAAGAAAATTCACCAAGATAGTTATTGTCATTCAAAATAACCAAAATGATGATAAAGACTTAAGAGCCATAGAGCTTAGATTGACACGGAACAACTAATTTGAATTGCCCTCGCTAAATCTCAAAGTGACCAGCTTTTGAAAATTCTCGATACATTGAAAATTTGACCAATAACATCCACCACAAGATTTGCCAACTTGATTCCACAACAGCTGTGGAAAAAATTAACTGAAATCACATGATAAAAATTTGACACGCTGCCATGTAAATATGGACTGCAAATCATTTATCGAATACCCTAAACGGAAGCTCGATCTTAATTTATACATCAACAAAAACTTTTCTCAAAAGCAGCGAATAAAAAGCCAGGTCATGAGTCATGACCCAAAAGTCAAATATTAAACAATACAAATTACACTTCAAATGAATCAAGAAAAACACCATAACTTGGGCATTTCAAATCATCAAATTCATCAGAATCAGTCCTTTGTATCAATGGCCTTGTAATTAAAAATTCAGATAGACAGCCTAATAAATAAATAAATAAATGAAATCATACGGCTTCGTATGGTGACGGTGGTCGCTGTTGCGGTGGCGATCGCTGGAACTTAATTCAATGGACGAAATTACAAGACTCATGGCGGAGGACAATTTGGTACTTACTAAGTGGAGCGTATGTTGGCGTCCTATATGAACCCTACCTCCAGATCAATTATGGGCAATATGGACCATTGTCGTGTGACCATATCATTATCACATATTATCAAACTAGGTTAATAACCCGTGTACTACACGGGTGGGGAAGTAAAAGTAAAATATTAAAATTGACTTGAATATGAAAGTTGAATACTATGACCAAAATAATTTTTAGGTAGTGTTTAGTTTTCTTTCGGTGAACAATTTGGTTCTGAAGATTAGCATGTAACTACAAATATATATGAAATAGTCTAAATAATCAAATCGAAAATAGATATTAACAAAAGTATGGGAAAACAAATGAAATATAGGAAACCAATCAAATTGTTTGGTTAAAGTTGTTTGACTTATTGGAAACTAATACAAAAACTTTATTTTTTATGTGATTCCCTAGAATAATTTTTGCATGATACATCAAATTTATTAGTCTTGATATTTCATATTGAACTTGAGATAGTTAATAACTTTAATATGGGCATGCTTTCAATTTATTAAGAGAAAGTAATAAGTAAAATTTATGGGTTGGATTAACGAAAAATGTAAGTTTAATTGATTAAAAAACTGCTGGTTGGTGCTTGTCATGACTTTGATGCTCAGTTGGTGCTTGTCAACTGATCTATAAGAATCTTATAACACAATTGCAAGATTGTCCTCATATGTGCAAACTAAAATCAAGATATACTATCAATAAAATCAAGTGAATTAAATCCAGTTTGGGTGAAAAAAATATTATTATTATTATTCCTCATGCACAAATTGTTAGCGATCATCCTGCAATCATGAATTCTTCTCTCGACTTCCATCCAATGATTCCTATTTCCTCACATTTTAGTCTCCTTTTCTCGACTTTCATGACTTAAACTGATTGGCAGTAATGAGCTTGAGGTTCTGCTAGACAGTACAGAGTATAGATACAAACCTTGGCACCTCTTTTGACTTTCAAAATACAATGCCTGGAAAAGAAATGAACTAAAAGTACAATGCTAAAATTGGGCAACGTTTTCAAATTACAACGCCTTAATAAGAAAATAAATAAAAAACACAGTGTTATAGAAAAATGATGGTATGAGGCTAATAAAAATAGAAAAATGAGACTACATTGTTACACGGTTGAAACTTAAAATTAAATAAAAACCAAATGAGGGTATTTAGACATTTTGCATAATTAACATTACAATTCATATGAGTAATGAAAACCAAAAAAATAAAATAATAAAGCAACCCCCATGTTAATTGATACTATACCTTTGGTTGCACTGATTACAATCATGTTGTTGTACCGTTGGTTGCATTGTAAATAGAAGCAACATCAATGTGAACCAGACCTACAACAGAGGAGATAAACGACACAATGCTACCAATGATTTAATATGAAAAAGATGTTAGGTAAAGTTTGAATTCAAAGTGAAGATTTTTTTTTCAAACTTGAGGTGTAAACTCATGTATATTATATACATTTCCAACATGTATATATAGAGGATAGCTAAAGGGTTATAGATGCACCACTTGAGCTCAAAACAAGAGTTATAAATTGTAATCTTGTGAGTATTAATAAAAAGTTCTCTAGTTGCAGCCCGTGGACGTAGGATTTGCACCGAATCCGAACCACGTAAAAATCCTTGTGTTCTTCTTGCTTTATTTTCGTGAGTTTGTGTGTGTGTGATAGTGTGTTTCCGCTGTATGTACCCGGTCCAGTTCCTAACAACTGGTATCAGAGCTTCGGGTTTTGGAGGAGGTCTCGGTTTTAGAAATTAGAGTATGCTCTGTGGTTGCAGTTTTGTCTGATCTTCCACATCAGAAACTAATTTCTATTAATCGTATTAAAGGTGTCTTGGTACTTTGAAGAGTACTGTTCTGTCACACAAAAGTACTATAAAAGATTTGTCTCTTATTTGTCGTAATAGCTGAAGACAAGGTTGTAATCAAGAAGTTCAACGGTTCTGACTTTAGCTGGTGGAAAATGCAATTAGAAGCATTGCTATGTCAGAAAGATTTGGACGTGGTACTTGGAGACAAACTGGAGAAAATGGAAAAAGCTGCTGAAGATGCGTGGAACTCAAAGGACAAGAAAGCTAAGGCGGTTATTACATTGTCGTTGGAAAGGAGCGTCGCTTTCAACATCATGAAGGAAACCACGGCGCGTGGTATGATGGATGCTCTGAAGAACATGTATGAGAAACCGTCGGCGGCTAACAAGGTATTCTTGATGAGGGAATTGTTCACGACAAGGATGAATGAAGACAACTCAGTTACGATTCACATTAACAATCTAAATTCAATTCTGTCCAGATTGTCATCTGTAGGAATTAAATTTGATAACGAGACTCAAGTTTCACTGCTACTAGCTTCACTACCTGATAGCTGGTCTGGAACAGTAACCGCTGTTACAAGTTCAGTGGGGACCAGTGGTATGACTTTTGAAGGGGTTAGAGATTTGGTTCTTGGCGAGGATGTCAGACGCAAGAATCAATGTGGATCTTCTTCTTCTGAGTTATTAAATATCGGAAGAGGTAGAGGGAATAGCAGGAATAGTGGGAGCAGTGGGAGTCGAGGAAGAAGTTCATCTAGAACTTGGAAGAATGTGAAGTGCTGGAACTGCCAAGAGGTGGGACATGTTAAGAGTCAATGTCCAAAGAAAGAATTGAACATTGCTGGTACTGAGGGTGTGTCTGAGGATGATGCACTGATACTAAGTATGGAAAGTTCTGTAGACTCTTGGGTCATGGATTCAGGGGCTTCGTTTCACGCCATGGACAACGGAGAAACGATGGTGAATCTAAAAGAAGGAGATTTTGGGAAGGTACGGTTAGCAAATGACGAGATGCTTCAAGTAACGGGCATGGGAGATATTGATCTGGTTACTTCATTGGGAACTACATGGAACCTGAAGAATGTCCGGGTGATTCCGGAGCTGAAGAAGAAATTAATTTCTGTTGGTCAGCTGGATAAACAAGGACTGGAAGTAAGGTTTGGTGGTGGTAAATGGATAGTGGTCAATGGTAATTCGGTGATTGCTCAAGGTATGAAGCGTGGGTCATTGTATATGGTTGAGGTACCTGCTGAGGGAAGTATGACCGTCCCCGTTAAGCATGACAAAATCTGGTTCGCTAAATCTAGTGCTAAGAGAGTTCATTTTGCAAACATGAATTCTGGAGCCAAGGGGATGTTAGCTGAACGAGTCGGAAAGTCTAAACCATTCAGGGGATTTTGTGACAGTGGGAGCACGGGGTGTGTTCCGGGTACAGTTACAAAGAGCCGTTGGGTTTTGAAGACTAAGACTGAAAATTTTTCTCCTATTGGAAGTTTGCAAAGTTTAGAGAGTGTTAGTGGTTCTCGGTGTATCTCTGGATCCGATGGAGTGTCCAAGCCGGTTGAGACAGGGGATGAGTCGGTGGCGGTATTGACCACGACTGAGTCGGTAGCGGGATTGGCTACGACTGAGTTGGAGCTTGTGGGATCTTCAACTGGCCCTTCTAGTACTTGATAATGAGGGGTGGCTGCAACTAGGAAATTGACTAAGTTAGCTTGTTCTTGGGAACTGGAAGCTTGGAAGACTTGTTATATTAAGTGATTAATGAGAGATGTTAAAAATCTTCAAGTGGGAGATTGTTAGGTAAAGTTTGAATTCAAAGTGAAGATTTTTTTTTCAAACTTGAGGTGTAAACTCATGTATATTATATACATTTCCAACATGTATATATAGAGGATAGCTAAAGGGTTATAGATGCACCACTTGAGCTCAAAACAAGAGTTATAAATTGTAATCTTGTGAGTATTAATAAAAGTTCTCTAGTTGCAGCCCGTGGACGTAGGATTTGCACCGAATCCGAACCACGTAAAAATCCTTGTGTTCTTCTTGCTTTATTTTCGTGAGTTTGTGTGTGTGTGATAGTGTGTTTCCGCTGCGTGTACCCGGTCCGGTTCCTAACAAAAGACTAATAGAATAATGCTTTAATAGAAAAAGAAAAAAAAAAGCACAACGGGTTAACCATGACACCATATTAGAAGCTACCACTTTGTATTGCTCATTTTCTTCACCCTTGTTTTTCTACACTGAAGTTTCATCATCCACCTTTGATGTAGCAGGACCACTTGTCTCACTACTTGCATTTTCCAAAAAAATGTTTTCCCATGAAAAAACAGACAAATTTAAAATCGAACTCGGTAAATCCAAAAATCAAAATTGTTGGAACATAAGAAGCAAAACAAAAGTACATGAGAAGATTCTTACCGGATTTGTAGTTGTTCTTCATCATCAGATTGAAAATTGAAAAACGGTATATGAATACAACTAAAAGGGGGATAGATCAGATCTGCAACAAAACCAAGGTATGTGAATATAAAAAAAAAATTGCAAATGGGATAGTCAGTGGCCTTCAATTAGAAAACGTTTAGTTCATTATTTGAGTGATGACATCCAATAGCACAAGATACACGAAGGAACAAACATGAACCAAAAACCAGTTTATCTATTCTTTATTACTAATGTAGAAACTTTGTTAATTTAAACCTCGAAATTTGCCTGTAAAGAAGAAAATCAACAAAATTAATTATGTAAAATCCCAAACAGAACCTTCAGTTATTGAAGAAATATCAATTAAAAATTTAAAATAAGTAGCATGATGTTATTTCATAGTATCGTCACAAAATAATTGTTAAAACATAGTTGAGGATAAAAGGATCCTTTAGTAATAGCATACAACGAACAATATGACTTTGTTTTCTGTTAGTGTATCCCACATTGGTGCGACATGGTCCTATAAGTTTGTATATATGTTGGAGTCTCCCCTCTCTCCACAAGGGCTCTTTTGGAGAGACACTCTTGGGATCCACATATATTTACATGGTATCAGAGCCGGTGTCCTGCACCCTTGTAACCTCATCGAGCCTACGTCTCTGAGGGGGAGTGTTAGTGTATCCCACATTGATGCGACACGGTCCTATAAGTTTGTATATATGTTTGAGTCTCCCCTCTCTCCACAAGGGCTCTTTTGGAGAGACACTCTTGGACTCCACATATATTTACATGGTATCAGAGCTTCGTTCGGTAAAGAGGACCCTAAGGAAAAGATGGTGCGCTGGCCGTTCTACCTCGCAAGTACCCGAGAGAAAGTGGGTGTGCTGGCAGGAGATATGCGCAAGTACCGAAGAACCTTAGGCACTTCCCAGAATCACAAGAAGCATATGTTAAACAGTTCAAAACGGGGACGGAGCATGACAAGCGCGATGGTACGCGATAAGGTTGATAAAGAAGTACTCAAGAGTTGAGAGTAGCGCGACGGGTTGAGTCCTTTCTCCCGGCACGAGGACGTGCCGATTCATTAGGTGGGAGAGAGTGTTACGGCTCAAATATTTTCGCCGTAACCGTGCTGGCCAAAGAAGAAGACGTGTCATCTGGGTACCTGCTGTGCTCACTCAAAGGGGAGCGTCGCTTAATCCTATAAGGAAAGTTCTGTCGACCCTGTGATGTTCCGGTCCAAGTCGCCTCTCGGCAAGTCAAGTGATGCTGAGATCCGGGTGGAGTCGGGGAGCCTTGGCGCTGGTCGAAGGTCGGAACTTGTAGGGGACCATGCGGGTTAGACACAACTGGTCGGGGGCTAGTGCCGCCTCCCTGACGAGCCCATAGCAGGGCGAAACCAGTTAGACACACGTATCATGGCAAGGCCGTCACCAGGATGGAGATCATATCATATACGGAGCCCGGGACGCCACACGGACAGAGATCATCATGTCGACTCACATCTGTAAACATGCCGCTAGCCTCTGGCGTACTTGGCCCTTATCCGACTGCAAGTGTTTCATGCCCAATCCGAGTCCCATTTGACGGCTTACTCGATCCTCCAAGCAGGCAAGTCACGGCTTACTTGATCCTCCAAGCAGGCAAGTCGGGTGCCGGTGCCGCACGGGTCCAGAATTTGACCCCGTGACACATGGTATCAGAGCCAGTGCCCCGCACCCTGTAACCTCATCGGGCCTACGTCTCTGAGGGGGAGTGTTAGTGTATCCCACATTGGTGCGACACGGTCCTATAAGTTTGTATATATATTGGAGTCTCCCCTCTCTCCACAAGGGCTCTTTTGGAGAGACACTCTTGGGATCCACATATATTTACATTTTCCTCCTCATTTTCTGTTGGATACAAATATAGTCTCCTGAAAGTTTTAAGAAATGTAATTTCATGTATATAAAATGTAGAAATGACATTGGATCCATCATTTTAAGAGACCTGACTGTTTATAACCATTGAACGAAAAAACATCAGATTTAATTTTCAGAGTACCAACTTCATAAAGAATTGAGAAGGGATAGACAGTAATATGCTTAAAATCGAACAATGACGTTAGATAATCAAACTAAATTAAGCATGTTATATAACACTGCATCATCTACTAATCATTCAATACCTCTACTTGTACACATCGCATCCAGATGCAGAAAATTAGCAATGGCGGCAAGTTGTTATGAGTTTTGTGCTTAGGGTTTCTTAAACAGGAATGGGAAGAGCTGGTGGTAAATGTTCGATGTTGTTGGTCGCGTTAAGGGTTTACGGGCACAAAGGGTTTATAGAAAACGGAACTTAGAGATAGAGATGACGAAGGCAGTGGTGAAGCACACATTGACGAAGGTGGTGACCGGTGGCGGTTCTTCTGTTGAGTGTGAAGCCACTCTTGTGGTTTGTCAAAGTTGGTGAATGTGAAGTTGGTGAAGTCAAAGGTTGGTGAGTCCAAGGTTGGTGAGTCCAAGGTTGGTGAAGTTTGATTTCACATTTCACAATTCACACTACCTTCTCATATGTATAAATAGAGCTTCAGTTGAAAAGATTTATGTACCACACCACAACAATGTAGTTGAATATAAATTCCTAGTTACCTGGTGGACGTAGGTCAGATTAGACCAAACCACGTTAAATTCTTGTGTTCTTAATTTGTGAGCTGAGTGTGTGAGTTTCGTGTCTGTATGCTAAGTGTCTCGATCCTAACAAGTGGTATCAGAGCCTTGGTATAGCTCCAGAGGGTGATTTTCTGTTTTTGGTCGAAATTTTTTTTTGTCTCAAAAACGATTTTGGTGTACTCCGTTGGAAAGGTCTCGTCCCGCAGATTCCGAAAATATATTTTTTCGAATTTTTTGAGCGTCGGAAGACCTCCAAATCACCGGTCAAAGTTGGTCAAAACTCGCCGGAAAGTTGGCCGGAAAAACCAGTTCGCCGGAGAAGACGACACTGTAGCGTCGGAGAAGACGATACTGTAGCAGTTCCTGTAGCGGTACTGTAGCAGTTCACTGTAGCATATTTTCAGAAAATTGCAGTTTGGTCCCTGAAATTCAGGAAAATTGCGGTTTAGTCCCTGAACTTCAGAAAAATTGCAGTTTGGTCCCTTAACTTTGTCAAATTCGCAAAACAGTCACTCCAACATTTGTTTTGGGCAGTTTAGCCCGAAAATAATTTGGGTGGGGATTATATTTTGCAAATAACGAGCCAAGAATAGTTGAATCAAAACTTTATTTAATCAGTGAAGAACAGTTGAACTCAGAAGAAATTTAAAGAAATCGAAAACCAGTACCAACAGCGTTTATCGGGTCTTATCGATTCAGTTTAAATTTTCAGTTTCTGATTCTCAATTCGGTATTCCGCTGTAGTTTAAATAGGTTGATTATTTAACAGAGTTCAGAAGAACAATCGTTAAGTTCAGACAAGGCTTCGTTTAGTGAAGATTGAAAAGTTGGTGGAAGACGCAGATTGAGGCTTTATGTGTCAGAAAGTTCAAGATGTGGTATTGGTAAACGGAGAAAATTAGAGAATTACAGAAGATCAGACGTTCAGAAAAATCCAGCGATGATCAGAGTTTTCAGGGGTTCAAGAACAGATCATGGGATGAACAGATCAAGTAATTAAGAGAAAATCTATTTTTGGTAGATCCAGCTGTGATTAGAAAGTCAGCAGACTTAGGTGTAATCACGGGATCAGAAAGTTCGGTGTTATTCATGACGTTGAGGTGTGGACATTCTTTAGAGTCGATGTCCAAATAGAGGAAATTCTGCTTCTGAGAATGTGTCTGGGTTTGATGCATTGGGACTCAGTGGAAGGCAGTGAAGACTCTTGGGTCAAGAATTTTATTTCACGCTACCCACAGCAGTGAAGCACTGCAGAATCTGAAAGTTGGAGACTTCGGAAAGGTAAGACTTGTGAACGATGAATGTTCGCTGTATATGGTCGGATTACCGTCTGAGGGAGTGACCGTCCCAGTTCAGAAGAGAAACAAAGTTCGGTTCACAGAATCTCATGGGCAGAAGAGGGTGGCCTTTTGCAAGTAGGAAGCCTAGAGCTACAAGGAAGATTCAGGTTGAACGAGCATGGAAAGGTTCAGAAAAATCAGTCGAAGGATATTGTGGCAATAAGAGCACAGAGTATTGTTTCAGTTGCAGGGTTTTGCAACAGTTGGAGCATAGGTCGTGTTTCAATCATAGGTCCAGGACGACAGTGGATTTAGAACCAGTTTTCAGCTGTAAAAGTCTCTCCAGTTTTGATAACTTGCTAAATATGGAGAGTGTTGTGGTTTGTTCTCAGATTGTTCCAAGATTCGGTAGTTCGTTTTCAGTGGGAGCCGATAGGGACAGAGAACGGGTCAAGGGCAGATTAAGTCATGACGAACATGTTGAAACTTATGGGACTTTTAACGGGCCTTTCAGGTTAACTGATGAGAAGGTCGGGGTAACTAAGAAGGAGTTTACAGAAATACAGATGCACAGTGGAAGCACAGGTGAATATTGTTCCGTGGCTTCAAGTGGGAGATTGTTGAGTGTGAAGCCACTCTTGTGGCTTGCCAAAGTTGGTGAATGTGAAGTTGGTGAAGTCAATGGTTGGTGAGTCCAAGGTTGGTGAGTCCAAGGTTGGTGAAGTTTGATTTCACAATTCACACTACCTTCTCATATGTATAAATAGAGCTTCAGTTGAAGAGATTTATGTACCACACCACAACAATGTAGTTGAATATAAATTCCTAGTTACCTGGTGGACGTAGGTCAGATTAGACCGAACCACGTTAAATTCTTGTGTTCTTAATTTGTGAGCTGAGTGTGTGAGTTCCGTGTCCGTATGTTAAGTGTCTCGATCCTAACATCTTCAACGGTGGTGAAAGCGCGTGTTGATGGAGGCGATGACCGGTGCTGGTGGTTACGACAACAACATGGAGTGGAATAGCATTTCTTTGCAAATCGGATATGTCAATTTCGGTGATGAATCTGTATAGTAAAGAATCAATTCTAACTTCAGACAAGAGCAATTCAATTCTAACTTCGTCGGCATCATTTCAAACTGCACATTGTGATGCTAGTAGCTCGGATCCTGAGCAAATTTACTCGGTAGTTGTAATTGAGATCTTAAAGATAGAAAATCTACGAACTTTGAAACTAATAGGGATACCTGAACCGAGGATTTTCTTCAAATCTTCACCGGATGGGCTGGTGTTACCTCCTAAGAGAGCCAACAAATACGCTGCGACGACCTTTGTTCTGGCAAATGAAACATCAAAAAATCAGTAAAAATCGCATTCGGTCAATCACCATTACCACCCAAATACTGGACAAGCTCGCATTTTCTTCAGATCAAAACAAACAATAAAGACATTATGGAGAGTAATGAAAACGAATTTCTAAGCAAAGATCGGAAACTTAGAAAAATCATTGAAATTAGTTTTCTCAAAATTCTTATGGTAAGATGTTTCGCCTATATCGAACATATTACACGTATACCTGTTACAGCCACTGTGTATCTTCTATAAATCGATATTGAGAAAGGATCGTCCGAGATTTAGGGATGCATTTTGAGGTTGGCGAACACAGATACGATATTGAAATCGGACGTATGGGGAATTGCAGACTCGATTAGTGGAGACTGGAGAGGGTGGATGGGGAGAGATTAGGGGTGAGATTGGTGGGTAGCATTAAGGAAATCGTCTTTCAGACAATTGATTTTGAATTTGAATTAATGCCTAAACTGATCATTAAGGAGATGGAGAAATGATCATGGGATTGAGAATTTCAACGGAAATCGGAGATTTTTCCGATCATCAAGTAGTCTTAGAGAAGCCGACGAAAATATATTTTTTTTTTTTGAAAAATTCCAAAAATCTATAAAAATGACAAGCGTACAGAAGGCCTTAGAAAATGACAAGTGTCAAAAGATATTTTTATTTATTAGGTATAGTGTATATATATATATATATATATATATATATATATATATATATATATATATATATATATATATATATATATATATATATATATATATATATATATATATATATATATATATATATATATACATATACATATGATTGCTTTGACGGTAAGTGTGTTGCCATTTGTGTATTTTGTTTATTTTGATATTTTATACGATATGATAAATTTTGGTGGTTTTAGTTAGGAATTACGAACGCTATGTTCAAATAAAATATGATTAAAATTAAGAATAAGTACCAAAAGTAAAAAAAAGAATAATACTGAAAATGAAAGATATTCTACAAAAAGATGATTGCAAGTTTAGTTGCATGAATGTAAAAGCAAACCTTTCCGGTTATCTTGGTGTACATGGCAAGAACATCTTTCATTGTAGTCTCAAAGTGTGTCATGGCATCATAACTCTGCAAGATGTTTAATCATACATAATTTGGTAAATAGTATCTGCATTATTTTCTCGATAAATGATGCTTAAAAAACATTTGAGAAAATGACAACATTCTTAAGAAAATGGAAGTAAAAAATAATTGGAGCCAAATCTATAACAAGTTAGGACTTAATGGGAACGCCTCATTTCCCTAATTTTCTCTATTAAGTCGATCTTTCTATATAACTTACTATCAACTAAAAAAAGTACATTGCTACTTACAGTTGAAACAAAGCAACTATCACCTTCAGCATCATTTGTTGGCTCATATCTGTCGTAAGTTTCGTAAAAGATCTCATCCAGAGGCCCCAAAAGGTCAACACCAGGCTTTAATTCAGTCTGAGGATCATTAGTCTCTGCTTCTGGTGTCACAAAAGAAATAAACTTTCCTTGTGGAGCCACATTATGCGAATAAGAACAACAAAATAGATACCTAAAGTAGCAAAAGATCAAAAAACTCGATCAGAAGTTTCAAACTTTATAAAAGAATTGGCTACAACTCATAAAAGATAGAGAAACATATAAACATACATGTCTGATTTATGGTTAAGTTGTTTCTGTGGCAGAATGACTTGGGCTGAGTGAGAATCATTGGTGTCTGGAATAGGATGACTCATTATACATATGGCTCGAGCAACTTTCCCAATTTTTTTCACCTGTTTTATACATCAAAATCAAGAAATTAATGAAAAATATAACATTTATATTTTATTTATTCCATTGAGGTCACTTATTTCTTTATTTGTTTATTATAGCACACACACCCTTACAAAATCCAAAGGCAGAGGTTAGTAAGAAAAAAAGATATTTAAGTGTATATCTGAACCTAGAAAAGTAGTAACAGCGGCAAGGCATGATTTTTTCCTTTAAAAATAAATAACCAAAAGTTAAAAAAGTATACCATATGAACACAAATTAAAATTTTCTTTTATCCTTAATGTTATAAACCTTAATCGAAGGATATGATAAAATTTTCAAAAATGCCAATTTTTGGAATGTTATAAACCTTAATCGAAGGATATGATAAAATAATGAAATTTGGTCCTATTGGTGTGATATACTTTAGAATGAACGACATCTAAACCTAGAAATATATGAATATTTTAAATAAAAAATGCATTAAAATATGCATATACTTCTTAAAACAGAAGTAATTTACATATCACATGAAAAAGTGCTTGCTATTGATTCTCACGTATTGCTTGACTTTACCACCAAAACTTTATTTGTTTCATCATTAAAAACAATGAAAATCCTAGCTTTTAGCCGATTTTACATCAAAATAACATCAACTATTTAAACCATTTCCATCACAAAAATGATCAAAGTTATCAATATTCTTTAGCATTTCCGTTACCAAAATGTTCGCACTCAATGAATTTAGAAAAGCTCACCCCACAAAATTAATCAAAATCGAAATTACCATGATGACCTTGTCATAATTTGGTACATGGTTCTGTAGGAGCTTCGTCCTACAGCAGGTATTCTACGACCGACCGTGATAGGCATACACATAATTACAAATTATTATCAATAAATATGGAAAACACTAATATTAAATGAAGAAAGCTTTTTCGAAAATAATGGCCCAAATATATCATACTCAAGATGTTCATGTAACTGCCCTACCTGATCGACATCTTCTTGCTCTTGCTCTGAATTATGATACATCTATAGACATTAGAAACTTATAAATAACATGGATGAAAGTACGTTGGTATAGAGTCATATAACCCTACACCTCAATATTCCAGTATTGGCTATAATCATGACAAATCATACTATAATGCTATTATTAGCATTGAAATTACAACATTCCACTTTCGATTTTCTGAAATTTTAGCATTGTACTGTAACAGAACTGTGTTAAAAATTATACTCAGTTTTGGTCCCTAAGTATAGTCTAAACTGTAATTTCGATTATGTTCAGGCTCTAAATTGTAATTTACTGAAAAACTGTGTTAAAAATTTAATTTCGATTCTGTTCAGGCTCTAAACTGTAATTTACTCCAAACTGTAAAAAAAACCAGTTATACTCAGTTTTGGTCCCTATGTATAGTCGATTTTGCAATTAAGAACTGTCACAACCCTTCACAGATTTCTTTTTCCAGAAAATTGTTAACAATCTGAGTTCATTATTAACAGCAACGAACTTTTGATATTGAAACATTAAGACAACTTTTTTAAATTATTTATGCATGTAGTTATATAAGCTAAACAGACACAAGGGCATAATTGGAACACACACACTAAGAACCCCACACACACACAGATAGATATAGAAACAGGGAAAATTTTAATTTAGAGTAACAATTATATTTTCAGAGTTGGTCTTAATAAGTTTTAATGACCTGTTATGCAATTCAGCAAAGAACATTGACTTGCTATATAAAATAATGAAAGGAAAGTAGAAACTAAAGTCCTAATTCAGCAAAAACAAAGAACAATTGGATAACGGAAACATTCATCCATACAATGTTACTCTAGACTCTAGAACGATTTCACAGCAAACGCTGACAGAGTAGACGTAGCATGGAAGTAGGTTAAGGATTCAGATCTATAGATATTCTGCAACTGCAATCAAGATACAAACAAAGCAAAAGTAGAGAAAAGGGTTCAAACGGTACCTTTTTCGATTTCTAGACCAAATAGAGTAGCTGCGTGAGGGAAGAAAGAAGTAAGAATGATAAGGGGTGGAGGTTAACCATCGGACTCTGTCAAATAGCTGATTTCCAGGGTTTAAGTTGGAAACTCAATCCGTTCCCTTATATCGCACAATTCAAAAATTTACTGTTATAAGCGGGATGTGAAGAGGAATTAAGAGACGTATACACATGTCAGATTGAGAATAGGCTTTAAAAATTGGACACGTGGTAAAAGTTATTTTTATTTATTAGGTACTAGGTTAGAAACCCGTGTAATACACGGGATGATTAAAAAATTTAGAAAATAATATGAAAAATATCAATATTGCAGATGATAAAATTGTCATTTGTGAGTTTTGTTTATTTTGATATTTTATATGATATGATATATTTTGCTGGTTTTAGTTAGGAATTACGAACGCTGTGTTAAAATAAAATATGATTAAAATTAAGAATAAGTACCAAAAGTAATAAAATAATAATACTGAAAATGAAAGACGTAATGATAATTCAAAATGCTCAAAATACTTCTTTGTATACAACATTTGATGTCCTATTTTTAATTTTACCCTGTTTATCTAAAATCAGTAATTTAAGTCATTGTCTACTTTTAACTCTGGATAATGCAACATAGAGCTGACCATGTGTGAAAACTGGTTCTTTTTAAAACAAACCAACCTTGGATGGCGATTGTCCTTGACTTTTATTTATCGTCATTGCAAAACATACATCACGTGGAAATTGTTTTCTTTGAAACTTTAAATGAGACTTTTTGTCTGTAGGCGTCAAACTCATTCTTGGAATAAATGCGCGATTTCCAATATTAGTTTCAGATATGACTTGTGCTTCAATAACACGATTACGCAATGATATAACATGTAGTCTAGTTCCGTTACATATAAATATATATTATTATGAATATAGTTGCAAAAAATATTTGCTTATAATAATTGATGTATGCAGCGGAATATGATTAGTTTCATTTCGAAAAATAATTCCCGAGTAGCTTTTAGTTTTTTTGGATGGACGACGAATATTTTCCTTTCTTTTAGTGGTTCCTTGAGATGTTAGTTTCATTTGAAAAACATTTGAGATTTCAAAGAATATACATTACATTGCAAATATCATTTACAATCTAAATATATTCATAGACAACGCTATTGTTCAAGGTTAAAAATAGAAGTCAGTTGCCATTGTTTGTTAAAATTAAAACTGTATTGTTGTTTTATATTAAAAATAAATGTTCGTTATTGATTTAGAATAAAATAAAAATAACATAGTTGTGGTTGGTTGTTGCTATTTTTTCCTAAAATTAATGAACGAACTTTTTAAGCTAATGTTTAATAAATACATTTTTAACATTGTATGCTCCATTGTGTCCACAACATTAAGTACAAACAGTTCTTGGATATGATCATATACAATAACCCTTATATTCCTTTAGATTCACAATAATTGTTACTTATTATTTACTTTTAATACTATAAATTCTGTAAAACTAATTTTATCTGAATATTTAAATTTAATATTAATTTAAACTTCATTTTTATCGAATCTTCGGATTTATCAAACAACTTCATATTCATAAATTGCATTGAACGATTGCCATATCTTGAACTAAACAAATATGGCTATGTTGATAATATTTTTATATTTATTTGCACTATATGGTAAACAAATAAAATATCAACATAATTCTACATAATCAAGTAATATGCCCTTGTCCTTGATGAGTAATTTTCATACACTCAAATTGTGTTCCGATAACGTAGATGCACATTCATGGTCTCCGTCATATTTCAAGGAAATATGAAAACATTAGTCGGTTCAAACTGTTTCTCAGATGCATCGACAGGGCTCGAATTAAC
This sequence comes from Cichorium intybus, assembly GCA_023525715.1. Taxonomy (NCBI): domain Eukaryota; kingdom Viridiplantae; phylum Streptophyta; class Magnoliopsida; order Asterales; family Asteraceae; genus Cichorium; species Cichorium intybus. The sequence goes on from CM042017.1 coordinate 83,004,098, forward strand.
CTTGGAACAAATAAATAAACAAATTTTGTAATGATAAAAGATGCAATATATAAAAATGGTAACAAATTAACACGTGTTTACATATATTTTTACATAATCAATTTCATATGTACGTAAATTGTTACATGAAAACATATAAGGACCATCTACTAAAGTAGATCGGTATTGCCCATATAATAAAAGCAGATCTTGGTCCATGGAATCCCAAGAAGGTAAGAACTCCAACCTGTCCGATGCTTCTTCGGCCAAATACGATATACAAGTGGGACCTGCACTATGCGCAAGCTGTGCGAAAAACCGCTTCTTTTTTCCGGTTCTGAAACAACTTGGGCGAAATAGGGTTCTACCGGGAAACCATGGATTTTTTAGTTTTCGCCATTGGTTACTGGTTGAGCCACTGGAATGGAATGAGATAAGAATCTCTGGAGATCTTTCCTCTCCACTTACTCGTAACAGGCTTTCCCTCTGTAGAAGACTTCTTCCGAATGGCATAATTGGGAGATTGATTCCTCGATCTTCAAAGAAAACTGACTCCTCCTACTCCTTCTTCTCCTTTAGGATAGGATCGTCGTTGGTCCTTCTTTCACTAATGATCTAATGATCTCACCATTTTCTAGTAGTTCTCGCGAACGCGCGAGGGACTATCCTTTCTATCGCTTGCCCTTTCTTTTCACTCTCAAGACAAGGCTCTCTCTCTTTTATAAAGCGAAGCAAAGCGCATGGCGCTGAAAGCTCAATAAACACAGACGAACACGATGCACGGATTGCTCGGATCCCTCTTAATTCCCAGCCGCTGACAGAGAAAAGTTCCACCGGCAGAAAAGCTTGAAGCGGCTAGCGAATTCTTCTTCAAGGTAAGAATACATCGGGGAAGTAATCAAGAATCGAGAAGAGAAAAGGCCACAGATGAGTGTGAGGAGAGATGAGTGTGAGGTGGGAGAGAATGAAGCCAACACGTAGAGAGCAGGTGGTGGATGAGGAGAAGAATCAAATACGAAACCTGGTGGAATATCATTCGTCAGAAAAACACACCCCCCTTAAAAACGGAAAACCCCCTACCCCCACCCCAAATCTTCTAGAATCCCCTTGCAATTCATATGTATAATAATTGAAAAGAATTTAAATTAATCTGACTTTGTTGTCATCCATATTATTAAAAATATCAAATATCACCAATTTAAGTGACCTTCAATATAGTAAGATTGACTTCAACGTTATATTTTCTAATTGAGTATATATTTTACAATAACTTACATAACCATTAACTTATTAAACATTTATGCTCTATAGCTCTTTGTTGGTATGCACATCCCTTTTCTTAAAAATATCTCTTATATTTCAGACGTTTTTAAAGAATAACTATATATGAAAAAAGATTTCTAGAAAAAACTATTTGCGGTTTATATGTTTTTCTATAAATACCTCGTTGCAGATCAGTCCTGCAATTGATGTCAATTTTACAACACAATCAACAAATAAAGTTCAAAATAGCATATGACGAATATATGGGTGTCTTTTTAGACTTGATGATGCAGAATTAACAACTTAATACAAAAAAATAAGAAAATAAGGCTTCCTCGTTACAAATGCATGCTCAACTATTTAAGACTCAATGCAAAAGGTGGTCATGTACTTTTAATTTTTAATGCATTATAACAACCTACTTTCATTATATTACAACATTATAATTTCAGGTTTTTGCTTATTGAGTCATTGTACTTTGGAGAAATGATTATTGTTGTTATTTGTGGCAATTAGCCCTTTATTACCTCATAACTAAAACCAGATGTATTTTCTTTGATCGGATGAAGCCCAACCATTTTATTTTTTGGGATTTTGACCTAATGATGCAACAGTACCATGGAATCACACCTGTGATGCATCTTTCATTTGGGCTTTTCATCAAACAACCGGAGTACATGTTTGATGAAACAATCCCAAAGTCACTATGGTCGCAATTTTCATGGATCAATAGAGTATAATATGACACAAAGGGTCTGCTTTGATATGCATTTTGAAAGTAATTAATATGCTCATAATCTAATTATATAGTAGCATTAAAACTGTAATCGTTTTTTGTATAACAAAGTTCGTAGAAAAACATACCTTTCCTTGAAGCCCTTCTTGTGAAATTGATGAAGGAGAGAAAGAGATATCCATGCAAAAGGGGTGGGATCGGTGATGATGTTGTCTAATTACAGGTCATGCGGTGAAGATGATGATGATTAACTTTCTAACCTTAGATTTGTTGACAGTAGACTTGAAATAGAATGTTAGAACCGTGAGGGCTGAATGCTGATGAGCCTTCAGTCTTGTCGGTGCCTCAATGGTCCTCTTGGACTGTCCATCTGTCAACTGTGCCTATGTGAACGTGACTGAAGGAGAGGAGTCGAAAGAGTAGTGAGAATGAGATATTTCACTTTTTTAGATATAGAGTAGAGTGAATCGTTATCGGTGATTGCAAATCAAAATAGAATTGGGGAGAACGTTGATTTCTGAATTCTGATTTCTCAAGTAACGTTGGCCTTGATAACTAATTTTAATTCGAAGAACTATGGTAACATTCACAAATCACAAATTGATTACCCACGCTAGACGAGGCAACGATTGCGGTTTCTGATGAGCGATTTGGGAAAAATCAAAGGCGCTTAATTTCTTTCCGCTTCCGCTTATTGATCAGTGTTCCACAAATTAATAGAGTTTCGATTCTATATTTCCCCAAATCTCGCATTGTATATCCTTCGATCTCGGCTATTTTCTATCAAATCCGTTTCAATTGCTTCCTAATTGTATGGGATTTGATTGAAATTGTCAATGAAAATTCGGATTCAAGAGTTTAGTGGGATGAGAGACCCAAAGTTCTGATACACGTGTCAGCTACATGATAGTGCTTAAAAATAAGACACGTGGCAAAAGTTATTTTCATTTATTAGGTATATATATATATATATATATATATATATATATATATATATATATATATATATATATATATAGTAGATAGTAGATATGACACAGGACCTACGTACAAAAATATTTTGCAATTAAACCAGAGCAATAAATATCATAACACCTTAAAGGTTTAAACCCAAAAGTGTACTGCAAGCCTCTTCATTCCACAATTGGGCTCACAAATCGATTTGGGCTTAGTTATTTTTCTTTAAAGTAGCATCCATCATTTTGTTGGGGTGTTTGGGATCAGGGGTGATCGGGTGAGTATTTGGTCCACGGAACCGAGCCCAAACCCAAGAACTGAGGGAACTGAACTGAGGTAAAAAACCGAGTTCTATGCTTAGTCGGTTATCGGTATACATATTATGCTTATCTCGGTCTCGGTACCGATCGATCGGTCGGGTATCGGGTTTTGTTACCAAGTTAATATTAAATTTTAAAAAGTATGGTTAGTCTTGCTCGGTTTTTCTCGGTCCCAAGACAAACCCAACTATACCCAAGCAAACCCTAACCCAAACCCAAGACCAAGTCTCCTAGTATGGTCGGTCCTTGGTTCCTTTCAACATCTTTCCTCGGTCTCGGGTCGTGTTGTAGTCACACGGGTCGTGTAGGAGACTTTTTGGGATTATCTGGGCATTCCGTAACTTACACGGGTCGTGTTGTGTGAAACACGGGTCGTGTTCTGAGAACACGGGTCGTGTTCAGCTACAGACCCATTTTTGATGGAAATCCGTGAGTTACACGGGCCGTGCTGTATTAACACGGGCCGTGTTACGCGTGCAGACCCTTTAAATGTGCAGAAAACCTCATTTCGGGAAAAATAGATCCCAATTCGATTTCAGAGCATAAAGAGGCGATTTTCTGTCAAATTGAAGCTAGAGATTCATGGGGAAACATAAAGAGACTCGAATCTAACCCCGCAAACGCGCTCTTGATTCCTAATTCATTGAGGTGAGTGATTTCTTCATTTTGGGGGTTTTGAAACCCTAGCTTTGATTTCAGTTATTTAGTTATATATTGTTATATATGTTGTTAATAGATTGTTAGTGGATGCCTTTAGAGTTATTGGTGTGATTATTGTCGAGTTCCTACGGTTGAATGAGTAGAACCGTGGATTTGGAGGTTTCGGTAAATATGTGACATCCCGGAAATTTAGGTCTAGAACTATAAATAGTCAATTCGCCGCAAACCTCTTTGTAACCTGACCTTTAAACTTTAAAGCATATTTTGGAAAATATATAGATTCATTACAATTAAAATATGATATGAGATAAAATCTTACTTCCTATATTGGAATATCTCAAGCACAAACTGAAACCCTAGTTAATACGTCTGAAAAATTGAAAATAAGTATTAACCATTAGTTAAACAAAACAAGCAATCTGACCTCAGAGTACATGTTTCCCTGATTCCGGAAATATAAATAACATTCAAAACGGAGCTCATATGCAAAAGTTACAACTGTTATAAGAAAACAAGCCAAAACAAACCAGTGTAACACTGATTTTCTTTAACTACATAAATCGTTTCGATCCGTTGAGGCACTTGCGCACCTCATATGGAAATTCCGAGAACATTATTGGACTCAGACTATGGTCTATTATTGGATTCCATACTCGAAATATTTTTAGCAAAAATATTTATAAAAGTCAAATGCTGGATGCTACGGATAATCGAACGCACATATTTAAACACGTTTTCCCAGTGTTCTACCACTCGAAAAATAAATCCGTTTGGGTTTCTGAAACCGGTGCACTCGGCTCGACAATTCTCCGGTCTCAAAAAAATTATTATACATCGGGATCTTGCGCACGAATTATGTCATCCACGACATCACTTTCACCAACCCCAACTACTCCATGTGACTATAAATAAGAGGCTTTGCATCTCATTTTTCTTCACCAATTCACCAAAGCTTCTAGCTTTTTCTTTCTTTCTCCAATTGCTCTCCTTTTGGCCAAGAACACAACCACCATTGGCCATCGCTCCACTACCGTCGCACCATCACTTCGCCGCACAAAACCTTGTTGTTTTGTGGTGTTATTTCGCGGTGCTTCTCAAACACGATCGTTCTTATATCTAAACTGAATTCACGCTTCAAATGTGAGTGTTAAGGCCCCTTTGTCTATGTTTTTTATATATTATGGGGGAGAATACATGTGCAATATAAACATTTACCAATTTCATATCAAGTTTTATAAATGTTATTATAGCTTTATAAAATGTTTTCATTAAGCGAGTATTGTACTCTTTTACGTATATACTTATCAACATACTTGATTCGACTTGTCTATCCTACATTTATCAATGGCTTAGATAGTGAGACAATATTCATAACTAAGTATAAATACTTAGACCCCACATTACTATAACCGTTAATCAAGCAGAGCGAGATACATATGTATAGATCTATACGGGTTGACACCCCCACCTATAGTTATTAGCTACAACTTCAACTTGCAAATCGATGTAGGTGATATTTATTTAATTCATTACTACAACGTCCATGAAGCGTTGTAGGGGGGTACATTTCAGTCGAATAGCTCCGTTATAGGACTCAACTATAAGCATTGATGGTTTTCTCATAAACGTACATATCATTTATAAGTATGGTATTACTTATGGTTTTCAAAAACTCTATACAATTCATTTATAAGTATGGTATTACTTACGATTTTCAGCAACTCTTTACAAACTCATTTACAAGTATGATTATACTTACAAAAGGAATACTTTTAGTTATTTTAAAAGTATCAGTGCTGTGTTCAGCATAAAACCTGCAACTCTCACCAACCTTGTGTTGACCCTCAAAACTACATGTATTCTCAGGAAATCAATGAGACTTTCGGAAGATGGAAATCTTCACGAATTTCAGGCAACCTAGTTTTGTTATATCTGTTAAGGCATTTAACGTACTCTACTATTATTATTTGTAAGAACCATGTATTCAAACTTCAAGATGAAATACAACTATCCTTTGGTTTATTGTTGTACTTGTGCTGTATATTCAATTGCCTGTGATCCAAGAACTTAGTTGCACAGCCCGGCATGTTCTGCCGCCTCGGTCGGGGGTGTGACAAAATATAGAGTTGATATTTACCGTTTATACTCCTTTTTCCTCTTTTGATTGATACATCTTTGAGATAGATGTTATTGAGATGATTGTGGATGTTGGAGAATGGAATTAGCCTATGGTGATATAACCAAGTCTAGCGAACAGGAGCCCGATATGCGTAAATTGAGGGTTCCACATACTAAACCGATATCAGGTGAGTACTTCCGAATAATTGAGTAAGAGTTATACCTTGTTGTATATATATATATATATATATATATATATATATATATATATATATATATATATATATATATATATATATATATATATATATATATATATATATATGTTTTACATATATGTGTGTGTTGTGTTGATATTGATGTGGCTTAGAGTTATAGTAGTTCTGTTATTTGTGGATAACAAGAGACGGGTTACAGTCTATATTTGAGTATAAGAGCAGAGTATATGCTAGAGTGAGTGAGTTAAAGAGTTTTGGAGTTTGATTGCCACTACTATGATGGTTGTTATATTTGATCGTGTAATGAGTATATACGAGTGTGTGTGATTGAGTTTATGAGTAGTATCAGTTGTGATACTTATTATTGAGTTGATGACACTAATAATTAGCTGGTGTTAGTAAGCTAATATGTTTGCAGGTTTCAGAGTTAAGAGAAGGTGAATATTTGCTAATGAGATTAGCAAAGGAGAATGTTGAGAAAGTATACTGAGAGAGATTGCTGAAGTGTAATTGAGATTACTCACTAAGCTTTATAAGCTTACACTTGAGTGTTATGTTTTTTTGCAGGTATCTGTAGCTGTGATTGGGGAAGGCATGTGATAAAGAATGATGGAAAAGTTTAGAGTCTGTCCTTTAAGTGTATTAGATTCATTTGTAATGCTCGGTTAAAACTTGTAAGGACCTTTTGTGTAATTAATTGTGATGATAACATCTTGATCCATGGTTTAAGTACAAGTATACCCAATTTGATGTATAATTGTTTAAAAAATTTTGGGTGTACTTCGTATGTGAAACCAGGTGTTACAAGTTGGTATCAGAGCATGGTTTAAGCGAACTAGGTCTTTGAGTGTAGAGTCATAGACTTGAACCGAGTAGAGAGAGCCCGTATCACATGCTTGGAAAATATACTGCTGATGTTAGTGTATGATTTGAGTATAACTTTTATGCTATATTTGCTATTGTTGTTTTATGTGTGGATATTAGATATGGAGTTAGATGAAGAATGAGTTGAGAAATTGGTCAGAGCCGGTTGGACCAATAGTGGATGATGAGACGAGCTTTTGGCCGATATGAGATATCAGCTAACGAGGAGACAAGAACTTTAATTGATAATGAGATTTCAACTGAATACGAGATGAGATACTAATTGAGATGAGATCCCAGCTGATGATGAGTTTTCAACTGATGATGAGATGAGATCCCGGTTAAGACGAAATTCCAACTGCCGATGAGAAAGAGTATGGGCATAAGCTGAGTATCAGCTTAGAGTTGAGATATGTGAGTGTAGCCGAGTACACTCAAGAGTTCAGAGCCGAAATATACAAGTTTCAGCTAGTGATGAGACGAGATTTTGTTGCTATGAGGTATGTAAGTAATTTTACTTAACATGTTAGTTGTAGAATCTCGTCTCCATTTGAGGTAAGATTTACATATCACATAACGATCACTTTGTGATTATATATAATTGAGATTATAAGTGGTTGCTTGGCGAATACTTAGCAACCATGGAGGAGAGTGTATAATGAGTATATACATGGTGAAAATATATAAATTGTGATATTGTATATATATATATATATATATATATATATATATATATATATATATATATATATATATATGTATATATATGTATATATATATATATATATATATATATATATATATATATATATATATATATATATTGCTTATTGTTTCACAGATGTGATGAGATTTCTGTACACGAGTACTTTTGTGGTTAAGACCACATATTCTGTGGGGCCACATGACTAATGCTTATGATTGATCAAAATAAGTGGCTAAGATAGCCAAAAGAGTATGAGTTGAGAAAGATGGTAAGTGTGTGGATGAATGCACACTATATCCGATTGTAAGTCAGTATGTTGAGTATTGAGTTTTTGTGATTTGAAATAGTCACATAAGGAGATAATTGTGACAGAGATGTCAGAGGACATTTGAGTAACTACATAAAGAGTACCTTGTGGTTATAATTGAGAGAACCTAGAGTGGTTCATATAGGTCTTATTGGCCTAGAGATTGAGTTAATTGTCGAGTAAAAGTGGTTGAGACCACATATTTTGTGGGGCCACATATCGAGTAAAAGTGGTTGAGACCATATATTTTGTGGGGCCACATATCGAGTAAAAGTGGTTGAGACCACATATTTTGTGGGGCCACATATTGAGTAAATGTGATCGAGAACACATATTCGGTGGGGTCACATATTGAGTAAATGTGATCGAGACCACATATTCGGTGGGGTCACATATTGAGTAAATGTGATCGAGATCACATATTCGGTGGGTCACATATTGAGTAAACGTGATTGAGACCACATATTCGGTGGGGACACATATTGAGTAAAGGTGGTTGAGACCACATATATTGTGGGACCACATAGCGAATAAACGTGGTGGAGACCACATATTCTGTGGGGCCACGTATTGAGTAGTTGAGGTTGAGATCACATATTTCAGTGAGACCACGTAACGAGTACCTTGTGGTTATAGTAATGAAGATTGTTGTAACTCAAACAAAAAAAGGAGTGACGATGAGTCTTTATGGCTCGAGACCGTAGGGGAGACTCGCTAGAGTTAAAGAGGAGATGGATTGAAATCAGAAAATGATATGAGGTACCATGAATTGATCAGAGGACGGTATGAGATACTGTGATACAACGTTGAGTGGTGAGAACAGAGAATGGTACGAGGTACCGTGAGAGAGTGTTGACCAATGAGGTCGACGAACGGTATGAGGTACCGTGAGATTGTGTTAAGTAGTAAGTTTTGAGTAACAGTACGGGAGTCTGTGAGATAGTACAGTAAGTAATACTGTTGAGAAGTGTTGTTGTGAGTAAGTGCGTTTATCATGTAGTCGTGTTGCGAATGTGTGAGATTTCTTGCATATCGAGCGAGATAGAGTTGTGTAACTACATGATGAGAAAATATGAGTGAAAAGAGAGAATAGTAACTGTAGTTGTGATTGATAGGATTCGTTCCTTAGCAATCAAACAGATTATTGCCATTGACAGAAATGTGTGAATGTTGAGATGAAAGTACTATTTACTCGTATGAGATGATGAATAGTAGATTTTATTATAATGATTTTGAATTCTTTTATTGAGATTAATGAGTTGATCGAATAATGAGATATGATATCACTATAGAGATTACGGTGTTAGATGTTATTATTTTGAGTCGTGTGTCGAGATTACGGTGAGCCGTATGTATGACCTAATTGTGTCACTCAGATGAATTAGAGATTGAGGTGATAATGATGGAGAAGTGGAGAGAGGAAAAATCCTTACTGATGGTATGTCAAGACTCAAAAGGAATGTATGCAGTTGTGTTAAGAAATTATTTGATAATAAATTATCGAGTATGATAATGCTAATGATTTAATGAGAATGTGATGTGGATTGTCCACATGAGAGAGGATATAATAAGTGAGTACATCGAGAGAAACAACATGATGTATGTTGTTAAACTGAGACAAAGAGGAGCCAATTGGTGGATGATTGTTAGTTATATATTGGGTGAAAAACCTAATATGTGTGCTGAGGCGGGAGCAGAGATAAATGAACTTTTGGAGAAGTTATAATCGATTGTGGTGATGAGACAACTGAAACGGGTCTTGTGTGACCAAAGTGTCAAGAGTTAAATAACAAATTCAAAGGAGGCGTGAGTGAAACTCGAGATATTTTCTAATATTATGTTATTTCTGGATTTTTACCCTGATATTCATGAGTTGTGTTGATGAGGAGTCAGAATTTGACATGTTACAATTAGAAGAGTAAATTAAGAGAGAACGAGTATTGAAATCGGTGGGACCGTTTTCCTTATTGAAGAATGGTATAATAAGAATGTGGCTCGATGTGAGCATAGATATGAATGTATGTAAATGATGATAGTGGTTGGAATATCACTTGAAAAGTGAGGTGAGATAACTTGGTGTCAATGATGCCATAGCAAAGTGTGTGGCCTGAAAGAGTGAGTATTTTCCTACGTGGTAGTGATGATAGCCAATATGACTATAGAGATCATCTTGTGAGAATGATGGCGGGTGTTACCTATATTATGAGTAAATGAGATGTGACAGTATGTATATTTCATATGAGCTGACGAGAGGATAATATCATTATCATACGTGATGTGTGATTTCGGTGGTGAGGCGGTTGTATAAACCATACCTATTCCAAGAGATTCCGAGGACGGAATCTTTTTGAAGGTGATAAGAACTTGTAATTCCGTGTTATTAAATTTGAGAAATTTTGAGTTAATCTTAGTGTAATTAAGATTAGTTAGATTGTTGCATTAATTTGGGTAGTTAGAATCCTATTTGGAGGAAGTTTGAGGTTGAAAAATGCTAAAAAAAAAGGTTACACGGGTCGTGTTGTATACACACGGGTCGTGTAGGAGACTTTTTGGGATTATCTGGGCATTCTGTAACTTACACGGGTCGTGTTGTGTGAAACACGGGTCGTGTTCTGAGAACACGGGTCATGTTCAGCTACAGACCCATTTTTGAGGGAAATCCGTGAGTTACACGGGCCGTGCTGTATTAACACGGGCCGTGTTACGCGTGCAGACCCTTTAAATGTGCAGAAAACCTCATTTCGAGAAAAATAGATCCTAATTCGATTTCAGAGCATAAAGAGGCGATTTTCTGTCAAATTGAAGCTAGAGATTCATGGGGAAACATAGAGAGACTCGAATCTAACCCCGCAAACGCGCTCTTGATTCCTAATTCATCGAGGTGACTGATTTCTTCATTTTGGGCGTTTTAAAACCCTAGCTTTGATTTCAGTTATTTAGTTATATATTGTTATATATGTTGTTAGTAGATTGTTAGTGGATGCCTTTAGAGTTATTGGTGTGATTATTGTCGAGTACCTACGGTTGAATGAGTATAACCGTGGATTTGGAGGTTTCGGTAAATATAGAGTTGATATTTACCGTTTATACTCCTTTTTCCTCTTTTGATTGATACATCTTTGAGATAGATGTTATTGAGATGATTGTGGATGTTGGAGAATGGAATTAGCCTATGGTGATATAGCCAAGTCTAGCGAACAGGAGCCCGGTATGCGTAAATTGAGGGTTCCACATACTAAACCGATATCAGGTGAGTACTTCCGAATAATTGAGTAAGAGTTATACCTTGTTGTGATAAAGAATGATGGAAAAGTTTAGAGTCTATCCTTTAAGTGTATTAGATTCATTTGTAATGCTCGGTTAAAACTTGTAAGGACCTTTTGTGTAATTAATTGTGATTATAACATCTTGATCCATGGTTTAAGTACAAGTATACCCAATTTGATGTATAATTGTTTAAAAAATTTTGGGTGTACTTCGTATGTGAAACCGGGTGTTACATCGGGTTCGGTCTGGGTTGGGTTGGTCCTAGTCCCAAGCTCATCCTTATTTGGGATTGCTTATTTACTTTTTAATATAAGTGTTTATTGTTTTGTAAGATGAGAAAAAAGTGTTGTTCAAAAAGTGTTTGGATTAGCTTATTAGTTACAAGTTGATAAGCCATTTTTTTAAAAGTATTTGGATTAACTTATTTGTGTAAAATGATCAAAAAAGACACACTTACATGTTTATTGCTATTTACTATTTTTACATATAACATTTTATACCTAATCACTGAAAATGTTTTTTTTTTTGACAAATATTATAATTATATAAAATAATATTAATTTTCTCATAAAAATTATAATATTTTGACGCACTCACAGGTCTTATAAGAAATATATGTATTTATACACTAAAAGATCTTTACAAACATGAGATATACATATTCAGACACTAACAGATCTTTACAAACATATTGAGATAGAAAATTGAATGAGATCACACACTAACAAATACAAACATTTGAAGCAACATTAACAGATCTTATAACTGATTGACCGACTAACAAGTCTTATTTGATTCATAGAAAAATTGAAGTAACATTAACTAATTAGTAAACCCACAAAACGCCATTCACAGAACAATTGAAGCAACATCAGTCCATATTCATACCTGAAGTAGGAAACAAGAACAAAAAAATCGAACCTTTGACTGATCCAAAAAAATCGATATACATAAAATTAGTAACAGGAAATTGATCCACAGAAGTTGATTCACAAAAAAGAGATATTCTCAAAGAAAAATGGAACCTTGAGTTGTTGTCGATCGGTATCATTAGAAAAGAAAAAAATGAAGCTTTGAAGAAGCAGATCATACTTGTAGCTTCGGTTCTACCGCTGAAGAAGAAAGAGTTTGTGGCTTGAAGGAGAGGATGACAGTGTAAATCTAACAACTGGAAAATTTAAGTTTATAGAATGAGAAGAAGTAGAAAGAATAGTTGGAAAAGATTTAAAAGTTTGTATGTGATGGTAAAATGATAAAAATGTGAAACCGTCATTGTTATGACAAATAAGGATAATAAGATAATGAAGTAGTTATTATAAGGAATTTGTGTTTTAAGAAGTCAATATGTAATGGGAAAAATGCAACCCAACATGTAATGGTATGATTCAGTTGGCGATATTTGACGTCAAAGGGATGATTGGTGAGGGTCACTTACATCCAAAAACATTAGGGACGTGTTTGGCACTCAGCTTTGGGAAACTTCTAGCTTTAAAAAAACTAAAAAAAAATGTTCGGCAGTAGGAGCTTTTAGCTTTTATTTTAAAACAAAAGCTCATTAAATAACCCAGAAAATCAAGCAAAATCCATAATATAAATTGAAGAGAAAATTGCATATTTAGTCCCTGTGGTTTGCCAAAAGTTGCTACTTTGGTCCAAAAACTTTTCAGCTAGCACCACAGGTCCAAAACAAAAATTTTATTGCGGTTTTGGTCAAAATATTATAAAACATACTTAGAAGGACAAATTTATATTTCTATTTTCTTTTTTCATTTTCTTTTAATTTGTTTTATCATTTTTTAATTAAAAGAAAACAAAAAAGAAAATAACCCCTCCCCCTTAATCCGTCCCCTTATTCTCTTTTATATATATATATATATATATATATATATATATATATATATATATATATATATATATATATATATATATATATATATATATATATATATATATATATATATATATATATCTTCAAACTGAGGAACCCCATCTCCATAACTCGATCGATTTTCCTTCTTCCCTTCGACTTCATCTCAGGAAAACTCGACAACCACATACGAAGAGACTGAGAGGTTTTGATCCAAAGCGGAGTTCTCCAAGATGGCTTTGTTAGTTGTTTCTAAAACCCTACCTCTTGATTCACTCTTACAATTAAACTAAGGAAACGATAAGAATGTTCTAATTATCGTCGTGCAAGGTGTTGTTTTAGTGATTGTTTGTTTGCCTTCTGGATTCCAGAACTTCAGCCAAAGTTGGAGAAAGAACAACGACAACGATTGTAAAAATTTCAACAATTGATAATAGCAATCAATGACTTGTGTAACAGCAATTGTGGCATCAATCATGGTGTAAATGTGAATGTAAACACATAATGTAAACACAAACTTGGTCTCACCAACCATTGCAGCCACCAACCCACTTACCCACCATTGTTGAAGAAGGTGGCAAACTTTGTTTTCTCTTGTTTAAATTCATTGAATGTAGTAGGTGTCATTAGTATTTGCATCACTATAAATAGAGGTTTTAGCTTCATTTGTTAAGTACCACAAAAACATAGAAGAGAGTGTTTAGATAGTTAGCGTGAGTTGTTCTTTTCTTGTATTTCAGTTTGAGTATTGAATAAAAGAACATTTGAGGGGGAGAATGTGAGTGTAAACACAAACTTGGTCTCACCAACCATTGCAGCCACCAACCCACTTACCCACCATTGTTGAAGAACCAACCCACCATTGTTGAAGAAGGTGGCAAACTTTGTTTTCTCTTGTTTAAATTCATTGAATGTAGTAGTTGTCATTAGTATTTGCTTGGCTATAAATAGAGGTTTTAGCTTCATTTGTTAACCACCACAAAAACATAGAAGAGAGTGTTTAGATAGTTAGCGAGAGTTGTTCTTTTCTTGTATTTCAGTTTGAGTATTGAATAAAAGAACATTTGAGTTCCAACAAGTGGTATCAGAGCTTGGTTAAGCTCCCGGGGCAACTTTCTAAACACTCTCGGGTTTTTTGGTCAAAATTTTCTGTCTTAAAATCGATTTTCGAGAGCACCATTGGAAAGGTCTCGTTCTCACGATTCCGAATATATATTTTTCGGAATTTTTCGACCACCGGAAGACCTCCAAAAGTCCGGTCAATGGTTCGCCGGAATAGTTGCCGGAAAAACCAGTTCGTCGGAGATCTCGTCGGAGAAAACGACCGGAGAAGACGACACTGTAGCAAAACTGTAGCAGGTTTCAGAAAACTACAATTTGGTCCCTGAAGTTTCGAAAAGTTACCTTTTGGTCCTGTATTTCCGAAAAATTTCAGGTTGGTCCCTATTTTTCAGAAAAACTTCAGAATAGCCCTTATACTTCAAAAAGTTTCAAACAAGCCCCTGAACTTCTAAAAATTACATTTTAATCCTTGTAATTTTCATAAATTACACGTAATTTTTATAAATTACACGTAATTTTCGTACACGCCAAGAATGTCCACACCAAGTTAGTCGTTTTCTCAACCCGAAATTGAAAGTGTTCAAAGGACCGGGAGGGATAGTAGTGTTACGTTACACTATCCGTTGCTTACAAAAACAAACTACGCGGTGTGGGCTATAAAAATGCGAGTGAATTTACAAGCACAAGGAGTGTGGGATGCAATTCAAAATGCAAGAGTAGATGAACGAACAGATAGGATGGCGCTTGCGGCCATTTACCAAGCGATTCCAGAGGACGTACTTCTTATGTTGGCCGAGAAGGACACGGCTAAAGAAGCATGGAAAACGCTTAAGATGATGCATATGGGAGCTGATCGGTTAAAGGAGGCTAAAGTACAAACGTTGAGAAGTGAATTCGAGGTGATCCGAATGAACAATGGTGACTCGATAGATGATTTCGCCATCAGATTGAACACTATTGTGACCGGTATTCGATCTCTCGGTGAAAAGATCGAGGAGAATACGGTGGTGAAGAAGTTTCTTCGAGCCGTCCCAATGCGATTTATACAAATTGTAACATCTATCGAGCAATTTGGAGACATGAAAAACATGACGGTTGAAGAAGTTGTAGGCCGTCTCAAGACCCACGAAGAGCGACTTCGAGGGTATGAAGAACGGGAAGAAGGACCTTCTCTATTGCGTACACATGCCAAGTGGGCATCTCAATCTAAGCAAATCGACGAGGGAGACTCGTCAAACACTTCAAGGGAAAGTGGAAACCAAGGCCAAGGACGCGGTCGAGGTCGTGGGCATGGCCGAGGAGATGGTCATGAGTATGATGTAAACTGGAATGACTACAATCGTCCTCGAAAGGACAAAAGTAAAATAAAATGTTTTACTTGCGAGGAATATGGTCATTATGCATCAGAGTGTCCAAACAAGAAACGAGGTGAGGAGGTGAACCTCACCCAAACCAATGAAGATGAACAACCCATTTTAATGATGGCGATCTCGCAAGAAGATACACCAGGTATGGTGCCGCTAAAAGAAAAGAACGGCGTTGATATCCCTGCATCCGAAGAAAGTCAAGTTGATTCCGAGGAATGGTACCTAGACAACGGTGCTAGCAATCATATGACCGGAGATCGTTCAAAGTTCCATGAGTTAGACGAGAACGTGACGGGTTATACACGGTTCGAAGACAGGTCAAAGATCGACATCAAAGGAAAATGTACGATCTTGTTTTATTACGGAAACGGAGATCAAAGACTACTTAACGAGGTATATTACATTCCTAGACTTAAAAAGAATATTATAAGTCTTGGACAACTAACCGAAGACGGGAATCGAGTCGACATGGATGGTGATAGTTTACGGGCATTTGACGATAGTAATACTTTACTTTTTAAAGTAAAAAGAACCCGTAACCGACTCTATAAGACACTTTTAAAGACGAGACAAAAAATGTGTCTTTTATCATCCCAAGATGATCCAGGTTGGTTGTGGCATCAACGACGTCTGTATGCCAATTATTATACCATGAAAGTTAATGGTTATTTGGAGCATAATAAAATTCTAGGTTCACATCTAAAGAAATTAGATGATCCGAGTGAGGAAGAATTTTATGTTGAAGTTGAAAAATGTGAAAAAGGACACCAGTTTTTCGACGCACGGAAAAGGAAGCCACGGATAAGGCGAGAATGGTTCTTTGGTAAACGGAAAAGATGGACTTGGATAGAAAAAGCAGCTGCCAGTTTTCTTCAACGTAGTTCCAAAAATCGAGGTATCGATTTTCGTAAAGTGATGCAAAAGAAGGAAGACGTGTCACTAAAGAAAATGACTTATGCTGAAAGGATTTCGGGGAAGTTCAGTGTGAGAGATTGCATTCCAACAACTTGTTCCAAGGATGCAAAATTGAAACTCGAGAAAGATAAAGACAAAGCACTTGTCGATTATTCTGTAGCCGGGGATGGCATGAAATGTGCAACATGATCGGCGTAACGAATCTGAAGCCAAATTTCGTTTAAGGGGGAGAATGTGAGTGTAAACACAAACTTGGTCTCACCAACCATTGCAGCCACCAACCCACTTACCCACCATTGTTGAAGAACCAACCCACCATTGTTGAAGAAGGTGGCAAACTTTGTTTTCTCTTGTTTAAATTCATTGAATGTAGTAGTTGTCATTAGTATTTGCTTGGCTATAAATAGAGGTTTTAGCTTCATTTGTTAACCACCACAAAAACATAGAAGAGAGTGTTTAGATAGTTAGCGAGAGTTGTTCTTTTCTTGTATTTCAGTTTGAGTATTGAATAAAAGAACATTTGAGTTCCAACAAGTGCGAGAAGGGTTCTTTGGTAAATGGAAAAGATGGACTTGGACCGAAAAAGCAGCTGCCAGTTTTCTCCAACGTAGTCCCAAAAATCGAGGTATCGATTTTCGTAAAGTGATGCAAAAGAAGGAAGACGTGTCACTAAAGAAAACGGCTTATGCTAAAAGGATTTCGGGGGAGTTCAGTGTGCGAGATTGCATTCCAACAACTTGTTCCAAGGATGCAAAATTGAAACTTGAGAAAGATAAAGACAAAGGACTTGTCGATTATTCTATAGTGGGGAATGGCATGGAATATGCAACATGATTGGCGTAACAAATCTCAAGCCAAGTTTGGTTTAAGGGGGAGAATGTGAGTGTAAACACATGTAAACACAAACTTGGTCTCACCAACCATTGCAGCCACCAACCCACTTACCCACCATTGTTGAAGAACCAACCCACCATTGTTGAAGAAGGTGGCAAACTTTGTTTTCTCTTGTTTAAATTCATTGAATGTAGTAGTTGTCATTAGTATTTGCTTGGCTATAAATAGAGGTTTTAGCTTCATTTGTTAAGCACCACAAAAAACATAGAAGAGAGTTGTATAAATCGCATTGGGACGGCTCGAAGAAACTTCTTCACCACCGTATTCTCCTCGATATTTTCACCGAGAGATCGAATACCTGTCACAATAGTGTTCAATCTCATGGCGAAATCATCTATCGAGTAATTTGGAGACATGAAAAACATGACGGCTGAAGAAGTTGTAGACCGTCTCAAGACCCACAAAGAGCGACTTCGAGGGTATGAAGAACGAGAAGAAGGACCTTCTCTATTGCTTACACATGCCAAGTGGGCATCTCAATCTAAGCAAATCGACGAGGGAGACTCGTCAAACACTTCAAGGGAAAGTAGAAACCAAGGCCAAGGACGTGGTCGATGTCGTGTGCATAGCCGAGGAGATGGTCATGAGTATGATGCAAACCGGAATGACTACAATCGTCCTCGAAAGGACAAAAGTAAAATAAAATGTTTTACTTGCGAGGAATATGGTCATTATGCATCAGAGTGTCCAAACAAGAAACGAGGTGAGGAGGTGAACCTCACCCAAACCAATGAAGATGAAGAGCCCGTTTTAATGATGGCGATCTCGCAAGAAGATACACCAGGTATGGTGCCGCTAAAAGAGAAGAACGGCGTTGATATCCCTGCATCCAAAGAAAGTCAAGTTGATTCCGAGGAATGGTACCTTGACAACGGTGCTAGCAATCATATGACCGGAGATCGTTCAAAGTTCCATGAGTTAGACGAGAACGTGACGGGTTATACACGATTCGGAGACGGGTCAAAGATCGACATCAAAGGAAAAGGTACGATCTTGTTTTATTACGGAAACGGAGATCAAAGAATACTTAACGAGGTATATTACATTCCTAGACTTAAAAAGAATATTATAAGTCTTGGACAACTAACCGAAGACGGGAATCGAGTCGACATGGATGGTGATATTTTACGGGTATTTGACAATAGTAATACTTTACTTTTTAAAGTAAAAAGAACCCGTAACCGACTCTATAAGACACTTTTAAAGACGAGACGAAAAATGTGTCTTTTATCATCCCAAGATGATCCAGGTTGGTTGTGGCATCAACGACGTCCGTATGCCAATTATTATACCATGAAAGTTAATGGTTATTTGGAGCATGATAAAATTCTAGGTTCACATCTAAAGAAATTAGATGATCCGAGTGACGAAGAATTTTATGTTGAAGTTGAAAAATGTGAAAAAGGACACCAGTTTTTCGACGCACGGAAAAGGAAGCCACGAATAAGACGAGAAGGGTTCTTTGGTAAGCAAAAAAGATGGACTTCGACCGAAAAAGCAGCTGCCAGTTTTCTCCAACGTAGTCCCAAAAATCGAGGTATCGATTTTCGTAAGGTGATGCAGAAGATAGAAGACGTGTCTCTAAAGAAAACGGCTTATGCTAAAAGGATTTCGGGGGAGTTTAGTGTGAGAGATTGCATTCCAACAACTTGTTCCAAGGATGCAAAATTGAAACTCGAGAAAGATAAAGACAAAGCACTTGTCGATTATTCTGTAGTCGGGGATGGCATGAAATGCTCAACATGATCGGCGTAACGAATCTCGAGCCAAGTTTGGTTTAAGGGGGAGAATGTGAATGTAAACACATAGTGTAAACACAAACTTGCAGCCACCACCAACCACACCTACACCACCAACCACACCTAACTTTGTTGAATTTCTCATATGAACTCATTTTTAGGTTGCAGCTATTGTAGAAATTAGGCACACTACCATCACTATAAATAGATGTTCTAACATCCATTGTAATGCACCACAAAAACATAGAAGAGAGTGTTTAGATAGTTAGCGAGAGTTGTTCTTTTCTTGTATTTCAGTTTGAGTATTGAATAAAAGAACATTTGAGTTCCAACAAGTCTTGTTGGATCTCAAATGTTCTTTTATTCAATACTCAAACTGAAATACAAGAAAAGAACAACTCACGCTAACTATCTAAACACTATCTTCTATGTTTTTTTGGTGGTTAACAAATGAAGCTAAAACCTCTATTTATAGCCAAGCAAATACTAATGACAACTACTACATTCAATGAATTTAAACAAGAAAAAAACAAAGTTTGCCACCTTCTTCAACAATGGTGGGTTGGTTCTTCAACAATGGTGGGTAAGTGGGTTGGTGGTTGCAATGGTTGGTGAGACCAAGTTTGTGTTTACACTCACATTCTCCCCCTTAAACCAAATTTGGCTTCAGATTCGTTACGCCGATCATGTTGCACATTTCATGCCATCCCCGGCTACAGAATAATCGACAAGTGCTTTGTCTTTATCTTTCTCGAGTTTCAATTTTGCATCCTTGGAACAAGTTGTTGGAATGCAATCTCTCACACTGAACTTCCCCGAAATCCTATCAGCAAAAGTCATTTTCTTTAGTGACATGTCTTCCTTCTTTTGCATCACTTTACAAAAATCGATACCTCGATTTTTAGAACTACATTGGAGAAAACTGGCAGCTGCTTTTTCGGTCCAAGTCCATCTTTTCCGTTTACCAAAGAACCCTTCTCGCCTTATCCGTGGCTTCCTTTTCCGTGCGTCGAAAAACTGGTGTCCTTTTTCACATTTTTCAACTTCAACATAAAATTCTTCCTCACTCGGATCATCTAATTTCTTTAGATGTGAACCTAGAATTTTATCATGCTCCAAATAACCATTAACTTTCATGGTATAATAATTGGCATACGGACGTCGTTGATGCCACAACCAACCTGGATCATCTTGGGATGATAAAAGACACATTTTTTGTCTCGTCTTTAAAAGTGTCTTATAGAGTCGGTTACGGGTTCTTTTTACTTTAAAAAGTAAAGTATTATTATTGTTAAATACCCGTAAAATATTACCATCCATGTCGACTCGATTCCCGTCTTCGGTTAGTTGTCCAAGACTTATAATATTCTTTTTAAGTCTAGGAATGTAATATACCTCGTTAAGTAGTCTTTGATCTTTGTTTCCGTAATCAAACAAGATCGTACCTTTTCCTTTGATGTCGATCTTTGACCCGTCTCCGAACCGTGTATAACCCGTCACGTTCTCGTCTAACTCATGGAACTTTGAACGATCTCCGGTCATATGATTGCTAGCACCGTTGTCAAGGTACCATTCCTCGGAATCAACTTGACTTTCTTCGGATGCAGGGATATCAACGACATTCTTCTCTTTTAGCGGCACCATACCTGGTGTATCTTCTTGCGAGATTGCCATCATTATAATGGGCTGTTCATCTTCATTGGTTTGGGTGAGGTTCACCTCCTCACCTCGTTTCTTGTTTGGACACTCTGATGCATAATGACCATATTCCTCGCAAGTAAAACATTTTATTTTACTTTTGTCCTTTCGAGGACGATTGTAGTCATTCCGGTTTGCATCATACTCATGACCATCTCCTCGTCCATGCCCACGACCTCGACCGCGTCCTTGGCCTTGGTTTCCACTTTCCCTTGAAGTGTTTGACGAGTCTCCCTCGTCGGTTTGCTTAGATTGAGATGCCCACTTGACATGTGTAAGCAATAGAGAAGGTCCTTCTTCCCGTTCTTCATACCCTCGAAGTCGCTCTTCATGGGTCTTGAGACGGCCTACAACTTCTTCAACCGTCATGTTTTTCATGTCTCCAAATTGCTCGATAGATGTTACGATTTGTATAAATCGCATTGGGACGGCTATAAGAAACTTCTTCACCACCGTATTCTCCTCGATCTTTTCACCGAGAGATCGAATACCGGTCACAATAGTGTTCAATCTCATGGCGAAATCATCTATCGAGTCACCATTGTTCATTCAGATCACCTCGAATTCACTTCTCAGCGTTTGTACTTTAGCCTCCTTTAACCGATCAGCTCCCATATGCATCATCTTAAGCGTTTCCCATGCTTCTTTAACCGTGTTCTTCTCGGCCAACATAAGAAGTACGTCCTCTGGAATCGCTTGGTAAATGGCCGCAAGCTCCATCCTATTTGTTCGTTCATCTACTCTTGCATTTTGAATTGCATCCCACACTCCTTGTGCTTGTAAATTCACTCGCATTTTTATAGCCCACACCACGTAGTTTGTTTTTGTAAGCAACGGATAGTGTAACGTAACACTACTATCCCTCTCGGTCCTTTAAACACTTTCAATTTCGGGTTGAGAAAACGACGAGCTTGGTGTGGACATTCTTGGCGTGTACAAAAATTATTTGTAATTTATAAAAATTACGTGTAATTTATGAAAATTACAAGGATTAAAATGTAATTTTCAGAAGTTCAGGGGCTTGTTTGAAACTTTTTGAAGTATAGGGGCTATTCTGAAGTTTTTATGAAAAATAGGGACCAACCTGAAATTTTTCGGAAATACAGGGACCAAAAGGTAACTTTTCGAAACTTCAGGGACCAAATTGCAGTTTTCTGAAACCTGCTACAGTGTTGCTACAGTGAACTGCCACAGTGTCGTCTTCTCCGGTCGTTTTCTCCGGCGAGATCTCCGGCGAACTGGTTTTTTCGCCAACTATTCCGGCGAACCTTTGACCGGACTTTTGGAGGTCTTCCGGTGGTCGAAAAATTCCAAAAAATATATATTCGGAATCCTGAGACTGAGACCTTTCCAATGGTGCTCTCGAAAAACGATTTTGAGACAGAAAATTTTTGACCAAAAAACCGGACAGTGTTTAGAATGTTGCCCCGGGAGCTTAACCAAGCTCTGATACCACTTGTTGGATCTCAAATGTTCTTTTATTCAATACTCAAACTGAAATACAAGAAAAGAACAACTCACGCTAACTATCTAAACACTATCTTCTATGTTTTTTTGGTGGTTAACAAATGAAGCTAAAACCTCTATTTATAGCCAAGCAAATACTAATGACAACTACTACATTCAATGAATTTAAACAAGAGAAAACAAAGTTTGCCACCTTCTTCAACAATGGTGGGTTGGTTCTTCAACAATGGTGGGTAAGTGGGTTGGTGGCTGCAATGGTTGGTGAGACCAAGTTTGTGTTTACACTCACATTAAATTTTTTTTTAATAAGGCTTGAATGATATTTTCAATCTATTAATCGAGTTATAGAAATGGGTATATATACAAGATTGATCAATAGGAAATCTAGGAGGTAAAATAGTCTGTACAAATGTCTAAGCTAATTGCAGGCAATCACGTGCGTAACATCTAACTTTTATAACATCAATCATGGCAGCAATCATGGTGTCTAATGTATGACTTTTGTAATAGCAATCAATGACTTGTGTAACAGCAATTGTGGCATCAATCATGGTGTAAAGTTATTTAGTCATAATACGCCCCACAAGAAGGAGGATCCATCGGATACGCCAATCTTGGAACGTAGTCTGAGGAACGGTGCCCTGTTTAGAGGTTTTGTCAGGGCATCAGCCAGTTGATCATGCGAGTTTTGTGAAGCACCTTGAGTGAGCCATCAGCAACCTTTTCCCTGACAAAGTGGTAATCTAACGCCACATGTTTCATACGAGAGTGATAAACAGGATTAGCACAGAGATACGTTGCTCCAGTATTGTCACAAAACAGCTTAGGTGGAGATGTTATAGTGACACCGAGGTCTGTTAGGAGGTTTTGAACCCATGAAACTTCCGCAGATGCATTTGCCAAAGCCTTATATTCGGCTTCAGTGGAAGACCTCGAGACAGATTTCTGCTTAGCCGATTTCCAGGAGACAATGTTGGACCCGAGATACACAATATAAGCTGTAGTTGACCTACCCCCATATAGGACTCCCCCCCAGTCGGAGTCCGAGAATGCCCCATATAGGACTCCCCCCCAGTCGGAGTCCGAGAATGCGTTGAGAGTTAGAGAGGAGTCTCGTTTGAGAAATAATCCATGATAGATTGTACCCTTTAGATAACGGAGAACTCGTTTTAGTGATTGCCAATGAATCTGAGATGGAGCATGCATAAATTGGGCAAGCCAATTGATTGCATAAGATACATCCGGGCGTGTAAATGCCAAGTATTGGAGTGAGCCCACCAATTTCCGATAGGGTGTAGGATCAACACTTGGTGACCCATCCATAGGAGCGAGAACAGTGGAAGAGTTCAATGGGGTCGCCACCTCTTTTGCACCATCCATGTGAAATTTGGTTAAAAGGTCTTGAATATGGCAGTGTTGGGACAAGAATAGACCATGGGAAGTAGGAATGACTTCAATGCCAAGAAAGTGATGTAGGGCACCTAGGTCTTTGATGGAAAACTGGTTGGCTAAGGATTGGATGAATTGGTTTAGAAAATCGTTTTTGTTCCCCGTGAGCACAATGTCATCTACATAGACCATAAAAAAGCATAAAATGGTGGAATGGTTGTAGATGAATAAGGAAGCGTCGGCTTGGGATTTGCGAAAACCACAAGAGAGTAGAAAGGAGGTGAGTTCTATGTACCATGCCCGTGGTGCTTGTTTAAGGCCATAAAGAGATTTCCGAAGCTTGCAAACATGGTTAGGGAATTGTGGGTGTGCAAAACCCGGTGGTTGAGTCATGAAGACTTCTTCATGGAGAGTACCATGTAGAAAGGCATTGTTGACATCAAGTTGGCGTAGGGGCCAACTTTTGGAGAGGGCAATGGATAGAATGACACGAATGGTTACGGTTTTGGTGACGGGACTGAAAGTTTCAAAATAGTCCTTGCCATATTGCTGGAGAAAACCTTTTGCAACTAGACGAGCTTTATATTTCGAAATGGAGCCGTCTGGATTTCGTTTGATTCGGAAGATCCATTTACAACCGATGGAATTATGGGATGCTTTAGGAACTAATTCCCACGTTCCATTTTGTAAGAGTGCATTAAACTCTTGGTCCATGGCGTTTCGCCAATTTGGGTCTTTAAGGGCTTGATTATAGGTAGTAGGTTCAAGGGTGGGAGGTATCGGGTGGAGAGTAGTTGAGTTGATGAAAGAAGGGTTGAATTATTTCGTGTTTTGTTTTCTGGTTCTTGGTGGAAGAACGGATGGAGTGGAGTGAGAAAGGGAGGGGTTTGGAGATGGCGGTAGGGTAGGTGGGGTGGAGGAGTTATTTTCTGATGTAGCAGAGATATAGGATGTTGGTGATGATAGTGGTGTGTGAGCAGGTGTTCGTGGGGAAGTAGGAAGTTGTGTTAAAGGTTGGGTATCTGGTAAAGGAGTGTTTGTTGTGGTATCAGGGTGGTAGGGTGTGGGTGAAGAGACAGGTGGCACAAGCATTGGTTGTTGGTGTGATGGTGGAGTAGAGGGCTTGAGGAAGTCATCAGTGGAAGGTAGGTTGTGGTCTTTTATGCCTTGGGATGGAAAAATATGTTCAATAAATTGAACATGGCGAGAGTGATAAAGGCATTTTGTGAGAGGATCAAAACACTTGTAGGCTGATTTTGAGGTGGAGTAGCCAAGGAACAAACAAGGAGTGGATTTCGGGTGTAGCTTAGAGGAAGAGTATGGTTTTAGCCAAGGATAGCATAAACATCCAAACGGTTTCAGGCGGGTGTAGTTTGGAGGTGTATGAAACAGACGTTGAAAAGGACTTTGATTATGGAGAACAGGGGTGGGTAGTCTGTTTATGAGATAGACTGTCGTTTGGAATGCGTGTGTCCAATAGGTGAGTGGAAGTTTAGCATAGTGGAGTAAGGCAAGTCCGGTTTCGACAATATGACGGTGCCGACGTTCGGCCACACCATTCTGTTCAGGTGTATGGGGTGGTGTAGTATAGTGAGAGATGCCATGGGATTGGAGAAAGGGCTGAAGTCCTTGGTATTCCCCACCATTGTCTGTGAAGATGGACACTAGAGGAGATCCAAAAAACTTTTCAACAATTAATTTAAATTGTGGAAAAATAGTGGCAACGTCATATTTGCGCTTCAAGGGGTAAAACCACACATACTTTGAAAAATAATCCACAAAAATGACATAATAGGTGAAATGATCAATTGATGAATGAACAGGACCCCAAACATCAGAGTATAACAATTGTAAGGGTTTTGTAGCAATAAATGAATTTGGGCCAAACGGTAACTTGTGACTTTTATTGATTGAACATGAGGGACAATGTATGTGAGAATCAGAAAAATACTTGGAATTGAGACCTAGACTAGAAACAAGAGTTTTGAAAACTTTGAAGGAAGGGTGCCTGAGCTTGTGGTGCCAAGTGAGTGGAGAGGATTTGGTAGTGACATGGAGTTGCAAATTGGATGGTAGACGAGCATGATAAACGTCTTCACTGTTCTCCCCCCGCAGGAGAGGCGCCCCCGTGCTTAGATCCTTCACAAAAAATGTGTGGGAAAAAATTCCACAGAAACTTGATTAGTTTTGCATAATTTAGCAACTGATATAAGATTACGTCGTAAATGTGGAACACATAACACATTTGGTAAGGATAAAGATTTGTGTAGTGTGTTAATGTGTTTGGAACCAATATGAGAGATTTGTAATCTATTACCATCACCAAGTATTATCTCATCAGGGCCACCATAGTCTGAGAGGTTTTGGAGTGTGGATCGGTCTGATGTAACATGGTTGGAAGCGCCACTGTCAAACAGCCATGTTGGTGAGATGGGAGACGAACCAGAGGTGGTGACATTGGCGACTGGTGGGGCTGGTGAATCAGAGGTAATTGTGATGTTGTTGTCGCGTAGAAACCGAGATAATTTTCTGCATTCGCGGGTGTTATGACCCGGAATATTACAGAACTGGCAGATGATGTTATTGCGTGTTTGACGATTTCCATTTGAAAAACTGTTCGTGCCTTGGTTTTGGTTGGAATGGTTCCTGTTGTTGCTCCGATTAGGTCTCGAAAAGGAACCATTGGACTGCTGGTGGTTGTGTCGTCGTGCGGTGTAGTTAACAGTGATCACAGGGGGTGTGGTGATTGATGAGGTTTCTTTGAGTGCTCTTTCAAAATCAGTGAGTTTGTCAAACAATTCTGAGTAGGACAGTGGGTTTTCACGCACCTTAATTGCAGCAACTATAGTGCTATATTCTTCTCCAAGCTGTGACAAAATGTACACAAGGAGGTCTTCTTCAGCAACTGGGCTTTGCACAAGAGCAAGGTCATCTGCAATTGACCGCATGTCTTGGAGGTATTCTGAGATTGAGCGGCTACCTTTCGGATTTTTGATTAGCTTTGATTTAAGTGAGATGATGCGAGATCGTGACCCGCTTGCAAAGCTAGAATTCAGTCGCTCCCAAGCATCCCTAGAGGTAGTAGCCGATGAGATTAACGGTTGAATGGAGTCCGAGCAGCTTCCAAGGATTGCATTGATTATAACCTGATCTTGACGATACCAGAGAAGAAATTCTGGATTTTGTTTTTTGTCATCAAGGAAGCGTTTGGGAGGTTGCTGATCTCCTATGATGAATGCGTCAAGTTCGAGCCCAATTAGGGTTGACTCAACCTGACGACGCCAGACCGGAAAGTTGTTTGGCATGAGTCTGATCGGGAAATGAGTTGATGCGGTGATCTGAGTAATTGATTTCAAGGCCATGGAAGCACTGAGAAGGTTAAATCGCATGTATTGCAGGTGAGGCGGGAATTTGGTTTTGTGTGCGTGTTGAGAGTTTTACAGACAGGAGCAGCTCTTGAGAGCAATCAGACGCTCTGATACCATATAAAGGTATTAGGGCTTGAATGATATTTTCAATCTATTAATCGAGTTATAGAAATGGGTATATATACAAGATTGATCAATAGGAAATCTAGGAGGTAAAATAGTCTGTACAAATGTCTAAGCTAATTGCAGGTAATCACGTGCCTAACTTCTGACTTTTATAACATCAATCATGGCAGCAATCATGGTGTCTAATGTATGACTTTTATAATAGCAATCAATGAGTTGTGTAACAGCAATTGTGGCATCAATCATGGTGTAAAGTCATTTAGTCATAATAATTGATTGGTGTAAACACGTGTTAATGGCTAATATTTGTTGTTACTCAATTATCTCATCTAGTTCTCAAGTCATTTAACGAGTTGATGTAACGAGTTGACCATAGAGAGAGCCTACATCATGCTTCAATCATTAACACTTTCCATAGAAAACGTAAGAGTAATTGGTTCAAGTGGTAGGTTTTATTCTGCCATTGATTTACACAGAAAACGGACAATTTTATATAAAGGAGCCGAAAAGGATACTAAGCGTCGTTATCTCTTAGCAAGGTCAATTACAAATAAACACAAGAAACATGAATTCGTCTATAACTAGGTATCTTTGTCGCTTGCTCTGGATCCGTCAATTGCTATTGCTTTGGGGAAGCATGAATTTAGAAAGGAATTTGGATTTGTATTTGGTGAGCCGTGTTCCTTGTGGTACAGCCCAGCAGTGCTCGCATTGAGCGGTAGTGGTGGTGGCATTGAGATCTGATAAACCAGACAAAACACATATTTTATCTACGTCTTCTTGAACTGGGTTTTATAAACGAACAACACACACTCCAGCGTCTCTCTCTCCTCCCGCATTTGATTTTTTCGGTTCTGATTTCACGTAGTGGTGAAGGGATTCCTCTATCTGATTTTTCGAGTTGCAGGGGTGATGCATACATACATGCATGCATGCATGCATACATACACACACATACATACATACATACATACATACATACATACATACATACATACATACATACATACATACATACATACATTTTTTTTGAAAAGCAACTTATATTAGCATCGAGACCCCCTAGCAAGGGGCTAGGCAGCACAAAGAAATTACAGAGTATTAATCGCTAAGCTAGGAGAAACAAACCAAACATTTTTGTCTAAATACATATGATTTGCCCTCACAACTATCCATAAAAACGCTTCCTTTTGGATCTGGAGAAACATGTCTTCAATTCTTCTAAAATTCGCCTCAAACACAATCGAGTTTCTGTTTCTCCACAAGACCTGTAAAGCGGCATAGCCTACTACCACCATCACTTTTTTTGTGTCTTGTTGCTTCCCACAACACATAGACCTTCGATGATGCCCTCTATAGATCCTCCACTCGGATTTTGAATACTCCACCAGGACCAAACTTTCGACCAGATTGCAGCAGCCACGCTACATTCCACAAAAACATGGTTGATCATTTCAGTAGCTTCTCTACATAAGTCGCATCTGGTAGAAGAGAGAGCCACTCCCATCTCGTTTAACTTTTCTTTGACTGCAATTTTTCTCCTAAAAATTTTCCAAATAAGAATGTTAACTTTATTTGGAATCCAAGAAGTCCATATATTCTTTCCAGTTGTTTGAACGTTTTTCTGTTGTATCTCTTTCCTGAACCAGTTAACCACAAACTCTCCCTTTGGGCCTTTCTTACATTTCCATACGTCGTTCTTGTTTTTTAACTTGAAATGATTGAACTTAAGGTTTATCTCGTTATGTTCATCCTTGGATCTACCTTCTCTAATCTTTGTACACCAGTTCCAAGCATAACCGTTGGGATTAACTCTGTCTTTTACCCTGCAATTTTTTTTCATGTTCTAACCTGAATAATATAGGGAATCTCTTGTCAAGAGTTTCTTCTCCAAACCATCTATCCCTCCAGAAAAATGTGCCATTGCCATTTCCAACCTCTTTAGTTATCATTGTCCGAGGATCCAAGTCCCACTCGTGTAACTCTCCCCATTGGTTAACTATTCTCTTCCATGTATGACCTAATTTAATTTGATCTTCTTCCTCCCTTTCAAAACCATTGCCATGAATACTTGTAATAATTTTAATCCAAAATGCATCTTTACTAGTTCTGTATCGCCAATACCATTTTGCTAGAAGCGCTATGTTGATGTTGTCTAAAGAATTTATCCCTAGACCACCATCCTCTTTATCCAACATCACTTGTGACCATTTGACCCAATAGATTTTTTTTCTCTGAACCGTTCCTTCCCCAAAAGAAGTCTCTATGTAGTTTCTCCAAAGTATTTATTACAT
Organism: Cichorium intybus; assembly: GCA_023525715.1. Lineage (NCBI taxonomy): Eukaryota > Viridiplantae > Streptophyta > Magnoliopsida > Asterales > Asteraceae > Cichorium > Cichorium intybus. The sequence continues at coordinate 83,033,679 of CM042017.1, forward strand.
TTTTTGGTGCTTTAAACAGTGAAAAAAGAAACGTTCCCATGTTGCCAAGAATGTTTTGCACCATGGTGAATCTCCCTCCGATTGACAGTGTCTTCACTTTCCATTTACTGAGTTTTTTTTGAATTTATCGATAAGCTGTTTCCATGGCTTGCAAGAACACATGTTAACTCCAATTAGCATTCCCAAAAAAGTAGTTGGGAATTTTTCAACTTTACAACCAATAATTGCAGCCATCGACTCCACAGGAATCTGGTTAGTACCTACTCCTATTAGCGCACTCTTTTCCAGATTTACTTTCAGACCCGCGGCTTTTTGGAAGCAGAAAATAATACGAATGAGGTTTAAAACGTTTTCACTTACCATTCCCCGAAGAAGATTGAATCGTCTTCAAAAAAAAGATGTGTTAGTAGAATTTTGTCTGCTCCTACTTGGATCCCCTTATAGCCTCCATTCTCCACAGCTTTCAAAATGGCTTGATGTAATCCTTCCATGACTAGAGTGAACAGAAATGGTGATAGTGGGTCCCCTTGACGTAGGCCACGAGAAAGAGAGATAGAGAGAATTCACCGGTGGGAATGGCATTGACTAACACTGACGACGAGCCCGATTTCAAACACTCTTTTATCCATTTCCTCAATTTATCTCCAAAACCTTTCTGAATCATTATAGAGTCTAGGTAGTCCACGAAACTATATCGTACATATATACATACATACATACATATATATATATATATATATATATATATATATATATATATATATATATACATACATATATGTATATATATATATATATATATATATATATATATGTACATATATATATATATATATATATATATATATATATATATATATATATATATATATATATATATATATATATATACACACACACACATACATATACATATATATATATCTCCAAACTGAGGAACCCCATCTCCATAACTCGATTGATTTTCCCTCTTCCCTTCAACTTCATCTCAGGAAAACTCGACAACCACATAAGAAGAAACTGATCGATAGTGGTGGTGGCATTGAGATCTGATAAACCAGACAAAACACATATTTTATCTACGTCTTCTTGAACTGGGTTTTATAAATAGACAATACTGATGGGTGTTGAAATCGATCAAATAATAACTAATGACAAGTATTGAGATGAATTGATTCTAAGCTAAGAAGGAAAACATTCACAAATATGAAGAACAGTTAAGAACACAACGATATTGTATAAAGAGTGTCGAATGCTTTGATATTACGTTTTAGGGTTTTACAATTGTTGGTGGATCAAAGTCACACTCGACACAGTAAGGTATTTCTGATATATATATATATATATATATATATATATATATATATATATATATATATATATATATATATATATATATATATATATATATATATATATATATATATATATACACATATAATCAGAGATACAATAGTACAAATATGATCATGGAATATCCTATCAGTGTACTAGCCAATACGAGTGAAGATTCATGCACCACGTAGTCTGTCATCACGCGTGCACCAAAAGTTGTTACAGTTGTCAAGTCTTCGGATCCTCTGGGATGAACCCTTCGAAGTCTTCAGACTTCGGGGTCTTCTATCAAAACATCAGGTCTTCGGATTGGGTGGCACTTCATCACAAACTTAACTCAACAATCTACCCCTTTGTGTGAAGTGCATCCGAAGCATAGCTCTGGTAGTGTTTTTTAAAAGCTTGCTTCACGGCATACCTCACTGTCAACCACCGGTTGAGGTATTCTCTAACTTTCTTCTTCTCCTCCCAGTTATTCATAAAACATTTGTTCACCAAGGCCAATACTTGGGAAATGGATTCTGAAGGGTAAAGATCATTGTAGTATATTTCAAAGAATTTTATGACAATAGTTTCTTTATCACTTGACAGTCCCTTGAACACTACACCCTAGGGCTTCTCCATAATCTGCCCAGCTTTCAAATGATCAAAATTTTCAATAGTAGTTAGTAGGGGTGCAAGAGACTGAAGAGATTTGCCACAACAATGTCAAATTTAGCAAATCTGAGGAGATAGTTTCGGAAGAAGGAGGATATATGATTCTTTGCAGCTGCGAAGACCATCAACGATTCGGCTTAGTTTCCGGCAGAGAAATCAATGTTTTGAAATCCTTCGTACATCTCACCTTCTTTGATGGAAATTATTTTCATGATCTTCTTTTCACTCCATACATAGTTCAGAGCCTGAATGAACTTTGTATGGAATGCAATCTTCCTTTTCTTGTAAGCGATCAACTGTTCTTTCGGCAGATCCCTTTCAAATTGCAGAAATGCAAAGGTTTTTGGATTGTAAGGGAGATCCAGTTGTCGGTTTATGCCAGTTTTTATTTCAAAGCTTTTGAGAGGAAGCCTGTTGAAAACTTCGAAGTCATTGAAACCAATGGATGTGATCAGTTCTTCAGTCCAGATTTGGTTTTCATTTGCAATGTTGTTGATAATGAGCATCTTGTTGAATTCTTCCTCTCTATCTTTGTGTATTTGCTCTATTCGGGGAGCAATCCTCACTTATTTGTCTTTAGGCTTGGTACCAGAACCACTTGCTTCTGTTGTTGTGGTGGTTCCGAAGGTAGGACCAGCCTTAGAGATGATTGGTGGGATAAAGTCTGGTCTTCCCAAGATGGTGGATTGATAAGTAGTTTGCGGTTCGGAGGTTGTTGTAACCAAGGCTCGAGACCCTGAGGCTTCGAATTCTCCCCCTTGTGAGGGTTGAGCCTTTGGATCAGCCTGAGCAATTTCCTGGGGTTTCTCGACCTGGAGCGTTCCATTTTGACTGAGACATTTATCAAAGACTGAAGGGTGTTCTTCAACTTTTCGACAATGTACGAAGTGATTGCAGAGTTGGTCTTCTTGAGTTCGTTTGCAAAGACAGCTACTGCGGATCGTGATTGTTCCATAGTCAGCTCTTCAATTCGCTTGTGGGCATCCGACAAGTGTTTTACAAAGCCAGTCTGGTATTGAAAATTGAAGGATTTTGTTTCGTCCCGAAGGTCATTCAGAGCCTTTATCACTTCGGAGTTTGATAACTCCATTTTTTCCACCAGATCATCAATCTTCTTTTCTGTTTGCTCCTTAAGGAGTCTGTGCCTTTCTTCCACCTGTTCAACCGTAGTGTTGAAGTTGCCTTCAATCATCTGTTGAATTTGTACTTGTTGATCTATAATTCGTTTTTCAGAACCCTTGACCAATTCACTTACTTTTTTGATCAAGGCGTTCTGGGCTTCAGCTATTTGCTCACTAACACTTCCCTCGGGCTTCTTTGAGGGATCAAAACTAGTGTTTGTCTGGAGAGGAGCATCCAGTTTGTGGTTGAGGGTTTTGTATTGTTTGACAAAAATAAAATCATTGTCATCCAAGTTGTCATCATCGGTTTCTGCTATCACTATTGGTGCCATATGAAAGGCAGCCATAGTCTCTTCAGTTGATGGAGGTTTTGAAAAGAAGGTGATTTCAAAATCGAGGTCTTCTTGGAAAGGATAATCAGGAAGTGATGTATCCAGACCAGAAGAGGAGATGTTTAACAATGCTTCGGAGGAGAGGATTATTGGTTCGGATGTTTGAAGGGCTAAGATTTGTGGTGTTTCAGTGGAGGTGGATGTTGGTGGAACGTCTGAAGATGTTGTATGTATAGTTGAGGTTAGGGGTAGAGTTGATGATATTGTTTCTGTTTCGATGGTGGAGGTTTGAGGAGCTGTTGTTGGTGGTGGTGGTGAAGGTGGTGTTGTGGTAATTGGAGGAGAGCGTGGTATTGTGTCATGAATTAGGGGTGACTGGTGTTTTTCCTCCTGTTCTATCTGAGTGTCTTCGGAGGGTGATTTATTGGAATCCGAAGACTCATCCACCATTAATGGTTTCTTGGTTCTTTTGGGCTCTTTTCGTTTGGGAGTGGTTTGTTCCGAAGCCTTCCTCTTTCTTGTAGCCTTCAGACCACTAGGACCACCGGTTGGCTTCTTTTTGCCTTTGGATTTCACAGGGGGTTTGGATGGAGCAGCTTGAGTGATTTCACGAACATAGTAAGGCATTGTGAGAGTGGAACGGTATATGTTGACCTCATCACAATCCATTGAAGCCTTTCGTAACATTTCTGGAGGAATTTGTGCAGAAAAACCAACAAAGTTTTCATCTAAAGCAGGAAGGGTTATGTAAGTGTACCTCATTTCGACAAGAGCAGGATCATAAACGAAATTTGTCTTTTGATAGTGCTCGTGAACAACCATAGCCCAGAATCTAGCGTTTGAAATCTCAGTACCCTTCATAAAGTGATTGATTGTGAGAGCAGAAGTCAGCCCACAGGATGGACACATAATCCACCTTGACATCATAGTATATACCATACAGCATAGTCAAGAAGGTCTGACTTGCTGAATCTTAGCCGAATGTTCTTCCAGAGAGACATCTCAAGAAGATGCCAAAGAAAAATCTCCAGATATCAAGAAGGTGCCTCTTCTTGAACAGGTTGATGCTGCCCAGTTGGGGTTCATAACCCATTGCATTAAACATGTCCACTAGTTGTTCAGCAGTTGGAACAACAAGTTCTTTTGGATCATAAATCGGAAAATGTAGGGCTTCAGCAAACTTAACCTTGGTTAGTTGTACCCTCTTGATTTTGCCATTGGCATCGACAGCTTCATAGTGTATCGACTTGACGTTATTTTCATAATCGAACAGGGCATTTGAAGTGTAATGGGCCCTGTGAACGAGAGTAGCCGGAATAGAGGGCGTGTAGGCATGACCAAGAATTAATTGTTTCATATATTCGACGAGAGCAACAATCGGTTGGGGATAGAGCTTGAGATCAGTGCGAAGATACAGATTTGCCGATTGATTCTTGAGCACTGGAATCGAAATCACCTCTGTGTTTTGAGAAGATCCTTCAGCGGCCATTGATGGTTGATTGAAGAAGATGACGAGAGATTAGGGATTTTGAAAGCTTTAATCGCGTAAAGAGATGAACTGAAGAGGCGGGATATATATAGTATTCGTGGTCCCAAGACCATTTAATGCGCGTTTGAAAATGTCCACTCAGAGTATGCCAACTCAGCATCTATGCGTCCCACTATCTCTACAAAGACGGAAACGTCTGTGTGTCACTCATGATTATTCAAAATTGAACCGCCTTTTTCACACAATCTTTTTGTTATGATTCTCCATGATTTTCTGAATAACAGTTGTACATTAACTTTTATTAAATTCAAACGAATGTTTGTCTCTGTGGTTATCATAAATGTGAAAATCATATGAACATTTAATTGACTTCGGACCAACAAGGACAAGTGTATCAGTTATTGGTATCCTTCGGAGTTTGAAAATTGATCAAGTGTTATGAAACGTTCCGAAGGGTATTGATAATACTTTGGATAAGAGGTTTTATTGAGAAGTGTTATCAAGACTCCGAAGTCATTTGTTTTTATTGAAAATTTTGTTTTACTTTTGATGATGCATTATGACTTTTAACCTTAGCTTCCCTGAATATTATGAAATGAAGATTTAACTTGTTAGTATTTAGAATCATTCGAATCATGTTGGAAGTCCGTTTTTCATTCTGAAGTCTGTTTGATTGAACATCAGTCATGAGATGCATTAGTTTAACCACCCCAAGCTGAACTTAATTTCGCATTTTGCAAGGAGTTTTGATTTTTCTTTTATGCTTCAGATTTTTCATGCAAGATTATGGTGACATTCACTGCATTGAAATTCAGAAAGGCTTCACTTTTGAATTGAGCATCAGAAGATATTATGAAGATTTGGATTGACTTTGAAAAATCTTTTGAAAAATTTATCCCATTTCATCAGTTGAGGTGTTTGGATACTTTTCTCTGATGACAAGCCTTTGAGCTTCGTACACCACCCCAACATTATCATTAAAGATAGATTACTTGAGATGTTCTTATTCTCTACAAGGTACTCAACTATGTTATAGGAGTTCCTTGTATCGTCGTCTAAGACAGAGGAATAAGCCTTTGAGTGCTAATTTATCTTTATTTTTGAACTCTCTTGTTTATCTTTTCACTTGTTTGTTGTCCTTGAATCTTTTGATATTTTGAATTTCTGTTTTTCGTTTGGGTTTTTCAATTTTTTATTGTGAAACTTATCTTTCATTTTGGAGTTTCCTATCCGAAGAGTAAAAAATTCACCATGTAATAATTTTTTTATGGTGCTTTTGTTTTGTTTATTCAATCCATTGTGTTTGAAAAACTTCATGTAGTTCAATTTAGAAGCAAGAGTGAAGAAAGTTTTGAATTTGCTTATCAGTCTATGTCGGTATCACCCACGAAGAAAACTTCGGAACATGTGAATTATCCTGAGTAGTTTTTGAGCTACTTGATTAATTTGATAATGAAGTGAGTCAAGTTCAACAGGGAGCTTAGGGACAAACACGATGTTAAGGATATTAAAATCAAACAAGACTTCGTATTGTATAACAGCCTTAACTTCACTCCGAAGTCTGTTTTCTTACCAATGTTTCAAATCGATTCCCAAATACCTTTTAGTGCAATAAGGTATGATTATTAGAATCTAAAATCAAAGTTTTTTCCTTTAATCAATTAATTCATGAAAGAAGGTCAAACTTAGTCATTTATGCAAAGAAATTTGAGAATTGAGATGTTAAAGGTTTTGCAATTTGTTCTTTTCTAGTTTTTGGTGTTCCCATTGAACCAAACACTTTGAGTGAGAATTCTTATCCTTGTGGTGCAGAGGCAAAAGGTGTTTCAAAAAGTTTTGACATTTATGAAATTTTATTGACTAAAAAGTCTGTTTCAAGGGGCTCCGAACCGACTGAGTACTTCGAAGTGATGCAGAACAGCATAAAGTCTGTTCCGATGGGCTCCGAAGCATTGAAGGGCTTCGGAGTGCTGCGGAACAACATAAAATTTTATTTTGCATTTGAAAAGACTAAGGAAAGGAAGATCAAATCTGAGGTTTATGGTAGAGTGGATCCATCAATCATTCCAAGTCCTCGAACAATTCGTGTGAATGCCTCTTCATTCAAAGATTTTGTAAAGACATCTGCCAGTTGTTCAGTTGTGTGAACAAAGTGCACTTCAATATTCCCCTCCTCAACATGACTTTTGATGAAGTGATAGCGAAGAGCTATATGCTTCGTCTTGGAATGTTGAATAGGATTGTGACATATCCAAATAGCACTTTGTGAGTCACTGTAACACCCGGTTTTTAATAAAAACATCTTCATTTAAATAAATATCAATTTATTCAATAATTAACATTTTGAAGATATTTGAAAATCATTTTAAACATCAATTCACTGCATGAATCCTCAATTAAGCAGCATCAGTGTGTACCCGTCATGCCTGTCCGTCATTTCCACCTGTACAACCTGAAATGGTAATTTAAAAAGGAAAGGATAAGCACACGGCTTAGTGAGTTCCAACAACTACACAGCATATCAGCTACACACACTTTACCCCTAACAGGAAAATACAGCTATTTATCACACAGAACCTGCTCTACCCAGTACGTCGATTATAGTCTTTTACTCAGCATTTCGAGCCGCGCATACTCTGTACGTCGAGTCATGCGTATCTGCTCAGTAAGTCTAACTTCATTGCTCAGTACGTCGAGCCACCCTATATATCTCAGTCTCCATAGCCTGGGTTATCTCCCGGCTCGAACTTGGTTATTTGATATAAGTAAAAATGACTAGCAATCGTTCCCTTCATATTATATGCAAAATACTATTATAATTGTACTAAAGGTTTGGAACTTACTTTTCGTATGTCGAGACGACGATCGCTACCCGAACCTATTGATTTCCCTCTCTTATAGCACCTCTTCCTTACTAACACACTCCTCTATAGTATATAAGTGTTTAGTATTTGTTTTGCCCAACAATGAGGCTTGGAGCTCCTATTTATAGGCCTCTGGACCCTCTTCGCGTCGCGACGGACCCCCGGTCGCGTCGTGACCATTACGTAAGCACTTACCTCATCGCGCACTTCTCGAGAAGCTTCTGCCAGGCCTCGCGTCGCGAGCACTATTCACGTCGCGACGCGAGCACTATTCACGCCGCCGGAGTTACTATTCAATTTTTTTTTTTTGAAAAACGGTCGTTACAAGTTCTCCCCCCTTTATAAGATTCCGTCCCCGGAATCTCCAACGTTGACATACACTTATTCTTCTACTCAATCATTCTCTATTTCAACACAATACGGTTGTATTAGTAAACCCAAAGGGTATTACAATACTGGCACATTAACCACTTCTAATCAACTAGGCCAACCTATTGAGGCTAATAAGTACTCGTTATGTAATCTCATATACTCACAATACTGACATCATGGATGCAAGGTACTCGTTATGCATCGTATAATCATAATCACATGTTCTCCACATCATATCACAACCCCTGCTATTCACAACCTCAACAGCTCAGCTATTCACCAGACACCCGACTGTATGTGTGTTAGAACTGCCAGCCAATAAAGCCATCACAACACTTGTATGTGGTCCCACCACAATTACTGCTCATAAGATCCACAACACATATGTGGTCTTACCAAATGTGGCCCCATGAAATAAGTGGTCACAACCACAAGTACTATTAACCCCCAGAATAAATGGTCACAACTACAAGTTACCAGTGGCCCCACAGAATAAGTGGTCCCAACCACAAGTACAAGTAGCCCCATAGCATAAGTGGTCCCAACCACAATACTAGTAGCCCCACCTAATAAGTGGTCCCAACTACAAGTATAAGTGGCCCCACAGAATAAACAGCTTTTCGCTCTAAAGGCTTAACGGTTAACACACATACGACTGCACAGCTCTGCAACCAACCACATGACCCCAAGAATCCTCATATCAGCTCAGCCTCCACATACAACTACAAAATCTCCACCCACCATAGGATACCATATCCATGGTTATCACCACTTAATACTTACGTATTCGTCCGCACAGCTAATATCAACTAGATATTCAACCAGCTACCGACACGGTTTATCCACGGTTACTTGCCTACGAGTTACCTACTTAAGAGGTATTCACTTAGTCTATTACCCAACACACATATATGCTAACAAGATAGTTATCTTGGTCAGTTAGCAATATTTTCTCAACTTATTATTTTCATATACTAACAGATTTTAAGTACATGATACATTGGTATGCTACATCTAACTTACTCTGATACACACGTTGGTAATATTCACTACCTATGTGAATACCCTTACGCCATACCACTATATCATCCCTACTCTCACGAGTTGTTATTATATTTCCATTCCGTATACACGTACACCTCTTGTACGGGAATGGATAAGGCTCTAATTCTACAAACATACGACACCACGTATAAAACCTTATGTTTCTAGCATGTACACGTATATATGTACGTATATTTTTCACATCTATATACTGCTTTAGTTCACGTATGTCTTCTTCCAAATTATGCCATCCAGTTACTGGATCCCAATTTCTGCTAATACGCTCACATACATCCTCAGCCTTCATCATTATCGTACTACAGTCATCTGACACACTTCGTATATAAAACTTGTTAACCAGCAACTGTAGATGACCTGGAAGCCTCGCATATATCTCCATATCTGGAAATGAAATTTGCGACTTATGCTCTTCTCTAAATAACATTACGTTTATTTATAGTCAATCAAAATCGACTACTCAAGCAATCAACATCTTCTTTTTATCATCCACTATCTGTGATTTTCTTAGTAACGAAGAGACTTAACGTGTCACTTTTGCACAGCTCATCTACTATAGTTACATCAACTGTTCATTACTTAATTATTAAGAAATGAGACGTCACTAGATTCTCAATCTCCAGCTTCCTAATTGATCCCAATAAACTCTATGATTGCCAACCAATAGAATGGACAAATACAGTTTATCAGCATATACACCAATTAGTTATACCCTCATTGTATTGGATTCCTTACGACCAACTCCCGATTCGAACGCGGATCCTGTGCTTTCAATAGTAGGAGCTCTACTACTATCTTCTACACCTACCCTCGTTCGTTTCAGAACTTGTCCAGAAGTCCCCAATTCACTTCTCACGATAATTTTACCACCTATACCCCAGGTTGTTTTACGAACATAGTCGTAGAAAATTTTTCACATAAAAGGATTTACCTTATGGATATCACTTATCCAGGAACATGCAACTTGGCCAACTCAAAAATTCTAGGACTATTTAGTTCCTACTGCCTACACTTTAATGGCATTTAAGCACACATATATTACAGAAATAGCAACAAAGACTAAGCACTTAACCTTTTCCCCACTGACGTCGGCTGACGGTACACACTGCGTCTTTGCAACAACATTCATTTAACCCCTTACTCGAAAAACAACTTATAATTTCTTGTAAAAATATTTCCAAAGAAAACTTTTAAGTCTCAAGCTTGAGATCAAAACCCATCAAGTGAGTCTGATTCACTCAAGCCTTGGCTCTGATACCAACTTGTAACACCCAGTTTTTAATAAAACATCTTCATTTAAATAAATATCAATTTATTCAATAATTAACATTTTGAAGATATTTGAAAATCATTTTAAACATCAATTCACTGCATGAATCCTCAATTAAGCAGCATCAGTGTGTACCCGTCATGCCTGTCCGTCATTTCCACTTGTATAACCTGAAATGGTAATTTAAAAGGGAAAGGATAAGCACACGGCTTAGTGAGTTCCAACAACTACACAGCATATCAGCTACACACACTTTACCCCTAACAGGAAATACAGCTATTTATCACACAGAACCTGCTCTACCCAGTACGTCGATTATAGTCTTTTACTCAGCATTTCGAGCCGCGCATACTCTGTACGTCGAGTCATGCGTATCTGCTCAGTAAGTCTAACTTCATTGCTCAGTACGTCGAGCCACCCTATATATCTCAGTTTATCGCCCCCATATTATCCACATGCTAGACCTAAACATGTCTAGTACTAACTACAAACACCATATCCCAACCCATACAGCTATCACAGGAAAGTGTATTATCAATAAAATACACACAGCTTGGTATTACACATAAACATCTTATAAGCACACAACACTACAGTAAAGCATACATAACCTCCACACAATGTAGTGAGAAACTCACCTGGTTGTTGACTAAAGCTTTTGTCTTTTTCTGCCTTGTATCCTCTTCCAACCTTGACTGTTATCACAGTACAAAATCTATCATTTATAAATCTTCCATTCACCCTTTTTAATAGTTCCAAAATAACACTTCATGATTTATCAAGTAAAGAACGGCCAGGTAGAAGATTAGATGGGGTGGCAGGATCCTTTCAGCATTTTAGCCTTTCGGAAAATCCAACAACCAGATCCCATGTAACCGGCCTAGGCACCGTTCTCGTAAGTAAATCGATTATCATTATTTCGGAACAAAGTCTCCATAGCCTGGGTTATCTCCCAGCTCGAACTTGGTTATTTGATATAAGTCAAAATGACTAGCAATCGTTCCCTTCATATTATATGCAAAATACTATTATAATTGTACTAAAAGTTTGGAACTTACTTTTCGTATGTCGAGACGACGATCGCTACCCGAACCTATTGATTTCCCTCTCTTATAGCACCTCTTCCTTACTAACACACTCATTTATAGTATATAAGTGTTTAGTATTTGTTTTGCCCAAAAATGAGGCTTGGAGCTCCTATTTATAGGCCTCTGGACCCTCTTCGCGTCGCGACGGACCCCCGGTCGCGTCGTGACCATTACGTAAGCACTTACCTCATCGCGCACTTCTCGAGAAGCTTCTGCCAGGCCTCGCGTCGCGAGCACTATTCACGTCGCGTCGCGAGCACTATTCACGCCGCCGGAGTTACTATTCATTTTTTTTTTGAAAAACGGTCGTTACAGTCACAAAGCAAGGGTATGTTTCTCATGTTGATGGCATAGTCTTTTAGTTGGCTTTGAATCCAAATAATCTGTGAAGTGCAAGCTACAGCTGCTACATATTCTTCTTCAGCTATAGAAATTGATACACAAGTTTGCTTCTTGGATTGCCAGCTGATTAACTTTCCATCAAGAAATTGACAACCCCCCGAAGTGCTTTTGCGATCAATGGAACATCCACCCAAGTCTGAGTCTGAGTAAGCTTGTATGTAGAAGCCCGAGTTTGCTAGATACCATAAACATTAAGCAGGAGTGTTGTGAAGATAACGAAAAATTGTTTTAACCGCAGCCAGATGAGGTTCGCGTGGATCAGCTTGATATCTTGCACAATTTCAAACTGTGAACATGATATCTGGTCGACTGTCTGTGAGATAAAGCAATGATCCAATCATGCTTCGGTACGTCTGGATGTCAGTCTTTGGTTTGTCCAATGATGGATTTACCTTGTACCTGCAGGTAATGGAACCTTCGCTTTGGAGCTGTTAGTCATTCTGAAGCGTTCAAGTAAACTCTTCATATACTTTTGTTGATTGATGAAAATCCCTTCCTTAGATTGTTTGATTTGTAATCCAAGAAAGAAGTTAATCTTTCCCATCATACTCATTTGAAATTTGCTTTTCATTAGTTTTTCAAAATCTTTTGTAAGTTTTGGATCAGTGGATCCGAAGATAATGTCATCCATATAAATTTGGATTAACATCAAGTGAGAACCAACTTTCTTTCTAAAAAGTGTTGGATCCATTGAACCTTGTTTGAAGTTTGACTATTTTAAAAATTTTGTCAAGGTCTCATACCAAGCCTTGGGAGCTTGTTTTAAACCATAGACGGCTTTTTCTAACACATAGAAATGGTTTGGATTATCTTTGTCTATGAAGTCAGGTGGTTGTTCAACAAATACGGTTTCCTCGAGATCACCATTCAAGAATGCACATTTGACATCCATCTGATAGACATCAATCCCCTCCTATTGACAATAACCTTTGACAACTAGCCTTGCTTTGTTCTGAACCACATTGCCTTCGGTGTCAACTTTATTTCTATATACCCATTTGAGACCAACAATCGAAGCATTTGCAGGTTTTGGAATTAGCCTCCAAACTTTTTTCTTTCAAACTCTTCTAATTCCAATTGCATAGCTTCAATCCAGTCAGGGTGATCAAATGCATCCTTAACGTTCTTAGGTTCAACCTTTGAGATAAAGACATTGAACATGCATAACTTCGAAGTTTTGTTTAAATCAAGTTGTTTTTGGTGTAGTTGTGCATGAGTCAATGCTTTATCTTGAACATTACCGATGACAAGTGATGGAGGATGATTTTTCGTCCATTTATCCAAAGGAGGAAAATTTGGATCAAATTCAGGTGGTCCTTCAGAATCAATTTCCTCAATGTCTGAAGGATATCCCGAAGTGGATGAAAAATTATCCGTTATTAAATGATTGTTTGAATTTGAGACATTTGTTTGAGGTGTGTGCAATTGTAAAGAAGAGTTTAGAGTGTGCTCACCCTCGATAGCAGTTGGGGTAGAGGTTGTAGTGCCGTTATCCGAAGTGACTAGTGTTGTTGTGTTCGGAGTAGAAATCTCTGGCTCCCCCTAGACTGATGGGTACAGGGACATGATGTGAGAGATATCATGTGAGGGGTTGTTGAGACTTGTGTTGTTTTGCTCCCCCTCGAAACCAGAATTCTCTTCACTTCTGTTGGATGGCTCCCCCTCAACCGAAGATGGTCTTTGTACACTGCTTGTTGAAGAGTCATCGGGGCCATCTGTGAGCTCGAACAGTTTGGACACATTATTTTCTGGTGCCCTGGATTCGGAGTCCACAACCATCACAGGAGGATCAAAGAGAATAGTGAAGTCGGTGTCAAAAGAAGTGATTGGTAATGCATCAACAGCTGGCTTCGGAAAGATAGATGACATTGGGAATGGATGCAAGGATTTCTTGATATAATAGTCATCAAACGAGAGGTTAAAGGTTTCTTCAATTTTTCGTGTCCTCTTGTTCATGACTCTATATGCCTTTGAATCTTGTGAATAACCAAGAAAAATCCCTTCTTCTGATTTATCATTGAAGTTAGTCAAATGATCTTTTAAGTTCAAAATGAAACACCTGCAACCGAAGATATGAAGAAACTTGACATTTGGTTTTCTTCGGTTGAGTACTTTCTATGGTGTAATATGAAATCTCTTGTGGATGTATGATCTGTTTTGTGTGAAGTAGGCTGTAGAGATAGCTTCGGCCCAGAAGTACATCGGCAAGTTTGCAAAGTTGAGCATGGTTCTCGCCGCTTCACATAATGAACGATTTCGTCTTTCTACAACACCGTTTTGTTGAGGAGTATATGGTGCTGAGAAGTTGTGACTAATCCCCTTTGTCTTCAGAAATCCATCAAGTGTTTGATTTTTGAACTCCGAACTGTTGTCACTGTGTACAGTTCGGACTTTCTTGTTGAGCATTACTTCCACTTTCTTTATGAAATTAATGATTTCTTTAGCTGCATCAGACTTATTTCTTAAGAATAAGAACCAAGTGAACCTTGAATAGTCATCAACAATCACAAGAATGTACTTCTTCTTCCCAATTGATTCAACTGCGGATGGACCACAAAGATCCATGTAAAGAAGAGAAAGAGGTTAAGTGATTTTAGGGTTGATCACAGTTGGATGCCTTTTTTTGTTTGCTTGCCATGTTCACAAGCAGAACAAAGTGAATCGTTATTAAATTTGAGAGCAGGCATTCCACGAACCAAACCCATAGCCACTAACTTGTTTAATTCTTTGAAGTTTAAGTGAGCAAGTCTTCGGTGCCATAGCCAGCTGACATCTGAATTGGCTTTGGATAGAAGACATAATGATTGCTCACCTGTCACTGGCTTTAGATTCAATGGAAACATCGATCCTTTTCTTTCAGATTTCAACAAGACTTCGCTTGTTGCCTCCTTTGTGATGACACTCCCTTGGTTGTTGAATGTGACTGCATTTCCAGTTCCAACTACTAATTGAGAGATACTCACAAGATTATGTTTTAAACCTTCCACAAATGCCACTCTGTTGATTGTAAATAGGCCATTTGTGATTTTGCCATAACCCCGAATTGGACAAGGTTCGTTGTTACCGAAGCGCACATTCCCTGCATCATCCAAAGTTCTATAACCCTTTAGATACTCCCTCTTCCCAGTCATATGTCTTGAGTAGCCACTATCCATGTAGCATTTTGCATCGTACCGCTCATTTGACATAACCTTCAATAAATCAAGATGGAGTTGGTACCCAATCAATCTTGGGTCCTCGGGGTAAGTAAATGATTCTTGAATCTACTTTTCTATGGCCTCTTCGGATATTTCATTTGCATTTAGATTAATTATGTTCTCAGAAGTCTCATGTCATGAGCAAGATGAGCCAGAAAATGATTCCGAAGTGCTTTTTGTTAAAATTGTTGAGTCCGAAGAGATTGAAACACTTGAAGTCTTCGGAACCCACATTTGTTTGGATGATTTTGACTTCAAGGTTTTTGATGTTTTCTTGGTACTTGAAATTTTTGAACTTTTTGATGACTTTGAAGATTTTGATTTTGGAATTAATTTTTTGTTCAAGTCATCCCTCTTCCATTTTTTTTTTGAATTTTCAATTGTAGATTTCCTTGATATTGAACTACATAACATAGAAGTACATAGGTACTCTTCACATGCTAGTTTGAAATCATTTAATGAAATATTTTTATCTTTAAACATATCCAAATTTTTGTCTAGCCATTGATGGAATGTATCTATCAGATTTGTACCCTTTGAAAAAATTTTCTTTGAAGGTTTTTGAAACTTCGGATTTGGAAAGTTTGTTTTTGAAGGTACGAAGGATGGTTTTGAAAGTTGATTTTCATCATTTGAATCCTTTGTATCCATTGTTTTGTTCCAAAAGAGGAAGCCTTAGTAAAGGTTGGTTTTGAAATTCCGAAGGGTGTATTTCTTTTAACAAGGTTTGATACTTGTTTGGCTTTCAAATTCGCAGCAATTGGTTTTTGGATTGGTTTTATAATCACAATTGCTGGTTTTGTTTTGGAGGTTGATGCAAAGTTTTGAACTTGTGGTCTTTTCAGAATTTGAGGTTTTTGCACCGAAGGTTTGGAAATAACAATCTTGGGTTTGGTAACAGCATTTTGAAAGGATTGTGTAAAAGGTACACTTTTACAAGATTCCATTAACTGAAATACATCCATCTTCGGAGCCATGGGTTTCTCCATAACTTGAATTTGTTTGTAATTTATGTTAGTGTAAATGTGATTATCATTTTTAACATTCAAAAGATGAGTCATATTTTTGGGAATCTTTTCCTTTTCATAACATAGACGATTCTAAATGTTATGTCTGTATAAATCCTGTTTTCGCACATTTATTTTAACTTCAAGTTTTTCATTCATGACATTTTCAACCATTTTTTATGATGAGAAGAAGTCTTCCTCAGTAACTGTGGAATTATCCTCCTCAAGAAGTTTTTCCAAATCATTATCAATTAAAGGTAAACCCCTAGGTTTCAAAAAAAATAGAGTTCTTGAAATAAGAGACCTTCGGATAGATACAAGCAACATGGACTAGCCATTTTGAATTGTCTTTGAGATATTTATCATACGAGACACATTCATCAGAAACTTGCAATTTTGTTTAAACAACTTCCTTGTTTTTATTTGGAGTTTTGGAAAAATCATTTTCACAATCAATTTTTGTTTTGCCTTTATCATCCGAAGACAGTTGTGAGATGCCTTCGGAGTGTGATGCGGATGCAGAGGAATATTTAATCAAGACAAGGAAGAACAATCAATTTCCTCCATATCCGAATCACTTTCTGATTCACTTTCGGAGTCAGTTTTCACAATCACTTCTGATTTGTTTTCAACAATAGGAATATTTTTCTGCAATATGGGTATTTCATTTGGAAGCATTTTCAACATGTTTTCAGCAGTTAAGTGTTTTTTTACAGATATCAAGCCATGTTTATATGAAGGATTGGTAGCTTCGGACCCAGATACTATGGATTCACATTCATAGGAGATGTTGTCAACATTTTTAAGCTTAAACTCAAGAAAATGCAATAGTTGTCTATATTGAACATTGCAAACATCAGCAGAGTGATAAATACGAGTAATATGAGCATACAAACGTCTAGCAGTCTCACAGAAGATATTACGTTGTCTCAAAATTACATCATGATTATTCAAATCTTTCTCTCTATTCTCCTCTAGCAGTGAGATTCTTAAATTGGACTTTTCTAGGAATAGCTTCAAACTTTCTACTCTCCCCCTCAAGTTGAGAATCTCATGTTCACTGATTTTCTCCCTATTTTTGGCATCAACAAGTAGTTTATGCATCATAGAACAGTCACGAGTTATTTCATCAATAATAGCAGAAGATTTAGATACACGAATATTAAAAGATAGGAGAAGTTTAGATACCTGTTCAGGGATGGTTAAACGTGTGTCATTAGCCATTAAGTAGACTTCTTCATCTTCATCCGAAGAGTCGTCACTCCAACCCTTCGGAATCCCTGCAACCATCATTTCCTTCAGCTCCGAACTCTCATATCCCATACCTGCATATCCTTCGTATCCCATTTCCTTTTCATCCTCAGTTTCCTCAAAAGTGACATTTGGAAAGCACTTACCATCATCATAGGCCATGAAAGCACTATTAGTTGGTTTTCTTACTTCGTAATCATCAGAGTCAGATGACCAAACTTGATATGTGCCTGAGTAGTCATCCAGAGCCATTAGAGCTAGATCTTTGGTCTTCTCTCTTATCTACTCCATTTTTCTTGCATAATACGCTTCATCCTTCACTTAAGGCTTCTTCTCATTCTGTTTACGTAACATGCAATATTTTGAAAAATGATTCTTGCCATGACAGTAATTGCAATCATACCCCGAATCACCAGAGACTTTCTTCTTTTCAGGTTTCTCTGTTGGTGTCTCTGAAGCCTTTGTTTCAAATGGCTTCGGAGTTGAAGATGTTGAGTTTTCCTCCTTCGGAGTTGAAGATTTTGGGTTTGTTGAAGTTCTTCACAAAGGGTTTTCCTAAGTTGTTTTTGATGAATGGTTTCTTGAATCTTCGATTGTTTGCAGCGTATAGAGCAATTGTTTCTCCATTTCTTTCAACCATGTAACCAGCAAGATCATCATCACTGTCTTCTTCTTCATCTTTTGAAACAAGGGCTAGAGATCCAGCATTTTCACTCCTTCTACAAACAATATCATGTTCATGTGATTTGATCAAATTGTACAGTGCAGCTAACTTGTACTTTTCAATGTTCTCATAAGATTTGACCATTAACATTATGGGTCTCCATTCCTTTCGAAGACTGTAGAGAAACTTGATGTTGATTTCCTATTGAATTCTGGTTTCTCCATACTTATCCAAGGTATAGATCATGTTACTGAGACGTTCATAGCATTGTTCAAGAGTTTCATTTTCGTCTTGTTTGAAGTTTCCAAAATCAGCTAAGATTTCCTGAACTTTGCTAGTTTGAAGAATCTTGTCACCAGCAAAACGAGTGGCAAGGTTATCCCATATTTCCTTAGCAGATTTAGCATCAGCTATGTGGTGACTTACATCAGGACCTAGACCACTTCTTAGTTCACGCATAGCTCTTTCATCATTCTCTATTTTCTTCAGATCTGCTGCATTCAGAACTTCAGCTTCTTCTCCATCTGGAACCACAAACCGACCTTCGAGGTCGGTATGAGGACCATCAGTTACAGATCTCCACAAATCTTTGTCAAGCCCAATCAAATAGTGTTTCATTCTTCCAGAACAATAGTCATAGTAAGAAGTTACTAGAACAGATGTTTTGGTTGCATACCGATAAGATTTGCATAATTGAGCATATTAGCATAAGTAGCAGTAGAATCAGTCATTTTGAACGAGTTTCAACTGGATCTTTTCAGAAAAACGAGTAGTAGAGACAGTTATTAGTTGCGGAAAGCTATATCTGAGAAACAATTCAGATCTAGAACTGTAACTATGAAATAAGGGTCTAAAAACAGGTTTTCAAGCTGTCCTGCTCTGATACCACATGATGGGTGTTGAAATCGATCAAACAGTAATTAATGACAAGTATTGAGATGAATTGATTCTAAGCTAAGAAGGAAAACATTCACAAATACGAAGAACAATTAAGAACACAACGATATTGGATAAAGAGTGTCGGATGCTTTGATATTACGTTTTAGGGTTTTATAATTGTTGGTGGATCAAAGTCACACTCGACACAGTAAGGTATTTCTGATATATATATATATATATATATATATATATATATATATATATATATATATATATATATATATATATATATATATATATATATATATATATATATATATATAATCAGAGATACGATAGTACAAATATGATCATCGAATATCCTATCAGTGTACTAGCCAATACGAGTGAAGATTCATGCACCACGTAGTCTGTCATCATGCGTGCACCAAAAGTTGTTATAGTTGTCAAGTCTTCGAATCCCCTGGGATGCACCCTTCGGAGTCTTCAAACTTCGGGGTCTTCTATCAAAACATCATGTCTTCGGATTGGGTGGCACTTCATCAGAAACTTAACTCAACAAACATATAATTATTTTGGCTCTTTTGAATAATTTAATTTGATGAATTAAAATTTTTATATGCAATTTTATTTTGTAACAGTTCTGCGCTTAGAGAGATGAGTAAACAAATGAACGAGTGGGCAACCTGGTGTGGAGAGTGCCAAAGGAAGAAGAGGGAATGGCTTCATCAGGCTGTGGCTGTAAAAAAAAAAAGCGAGTACTGGTTTTTACTTTTTTCTTACTACTTGTTTCTCATTATTCTTCTATTTAAAAATGTTGAATGATGTTGTAAGAAGTTATGGCTTGATTAGAAACAATTTGTTTTTGTTGTACATTTAGATCTTTTATTTTTTATAAAAAAGAACCATGCCACCATAGGAAGTAGGTCCATTGGTATGAACTGAAATTCATCAACCTTTGATGATTAAATGTTGTTTAATATATAATCTGCAACTCAATATGGATATATCTACTTTCATAATTATTGCAACATGATGAACTACAATATTAGGTTAGTGCTTAATTTAATTACCTATATATTTAATAGTTTTGTCTTATGTTATGGAAATTTTTATATTTGTAATTATTAATGTTTAGATATTCATATTTAACAATTATTTTATATTATCCCGTGTAATACACCGCCAGCTTTGTAAATTTGATCGTCACCACCACCGTCGCCGCTACCTGCCACCGCCAGCTGCCTGCCGCCTTTGTCTCCACCACATGCCACCACCGACTGCCGCTACTACCAACATTCTCAGATTTGGAAAGAGAGCAAAGAAAAAGTCTCAGATCGAAGCTTAATTTCAGGATATTCTCCTCTCATTTTTGCAGTCACAATAACCTGGGATGAATGGTAACATGAACAGCTATCAGTAAAATCAAATTATCAAGGAAGTTTAATTTATCGTGTTTTACTAGTTTCCTGTTAGGAGGATGATTAAAACGACAAGTTGCCCAAACCTACAGAGGCCTGTTCTGATGTAATAAGAACAATCTGGCTCTCCTTCGCGAACATGATAAGATACCGACTCCATTGATTCTCTTGATCTCAAGTTCAATTGCCACAATGCATCTGAAATGAACACATAAACACTAAGAAACCATCAAATCATCCAACACCGATGATGTATGGAGCACTGATCAATCCGATTACGTCAAATTCAGCAACATAATCGAAAATCAACTCCGTAAACCGACCATTCTCCATCATTAATTTACAAAACTAGAGAAAGGAAAAAAATACCTACATCTAACGGCGAAGACAAAGAGGACGATACTTCGGCAGTTACAGTCGATCGTGACATCGGAATTACACTATCGAAGTCCATACCACCACCACTGGAACGACGCCATACATCAGGAACTGAACTTCCTCTCAGGTAATTCAATATGCACAATTCAGTTTTAGGTGTTTGATTGTTTCAGAATTCAGTTTCTCGCAGGCTCATCGTCTTCGATCAAATGTGTGTGTGTGTGTGTTGATGTGAGAGAGAGAGAGAGAAAGAGCAGAATTTGGTCACTGGTTCTCTTCTATCCACAAACTAGCAGTAACAAACAACCAACCAAAAACCAAAAAGATTATTGTGTAAAATGTATTTCCTTTTTCCACACGAGCGCACCAACAAAACCTCACGCGAGTTACGTGTCGCTTTCAAAGGATAACACACGTTTTATGGGGTAAGGATTTCAGAATTCAGTTTCTCGCAGGCTCATCGTCTCCGATCAAATGTGTGTGTGTGTGTTGATGTGAGAGAGAGAGAGAGAGAGAAAGAGCAGAATTTGGTCACTGGTTCTCTTCTATCCACAAACTAGCAGTAACAAACAACCAACCAAAAACCAAAAAGATTATTGTGTAAAATGTATTTCCTTTTTCCACACGAGCGCACCAACAAAACCTCATGCGAGTTACGTGTCGCTTTCAAAGGATAACACACGTTTTATGGGGTAAGGATTTTAGTATTTTACGAACTAACTGCAAAAATCGATTTATTAACTACAAAATTAAAAAACCGAACAGACCAAACTAGAAAATCAAATAAACAATGTTACATGGTCCAGGAGGTGTTTAAATGTGTGATATCAATCAATTATTTTGATTTCCATGTCTTAATTAATGAACGGTTTGTTTCTCCAACGGGTTTGTTTCTCCAACGAATGTTCAGTAATGAACATCCTATGTTCGGTAATGAACATCCCATGTTCAGTAATGAACATTCATGAATATAAGGTTAATTGTTGCTGCAATATTTCTCGTAATTGTTGAATATATGCTCATTTATGAACACACGTTCATGAATGAACATACATTAGGCTCTACTTCTAATTCTATGTTTGACGTTGTTTCTCCAATGAATGTTCGGTAATGAACATCCCCATGTTCATTAATGAACATTCATGAATATAATGTTAGTTGTTGCTGTAATACTTCTCGTAATTGTTGAATATATGTTCATATATGAACACAAGTGCATGAATGAACGTATTTGGGTCTGTTTCTAATTATGTGTTTGCCGGAAAATGCAGCAAGTGAGAAGGAAGAGAAAGAGAGAGATCGAGACAGAGGGATCAAGGAAGAGAAAAAGAGATAGATCGAGACAGATGGATCGATACAGAGAGACAAAGAGACAAAGAAAGGTGTATGTTCATTAATGTTCGATTATAAACATTTGATTTTATGTTTAAATATTCATCAATGTTCATTTCTGAACATGTGTGTATGTTCTTCTATTTCATCAATATTATGAATGTTCATTTCTGAACATGTTCATCAATGAACATATGTGTATGTTCAGAAATGAACATATATGTGTAATTTAGGAAACTTCAATAATTTTGAGATTTGATTTTTATAGATTAGGTAAGTTTTTAATATTTTTGGATAGATATTAATTCGTTTTGATGAATAGTCATTTCTGAACATGTTTGTAATTTAGGAAACTTCAATAATTTTGGGATTTGATTTGTATAGATTAGGTAAGTTTTTGATATTTTTGGATAAATATTAATTCGGTTTGATGAATGTTCATTTCTTAACATGTTTGTAATTTAGGAAACTTCTGCAATGTTCACTAATGAACATGACAAATTTCCGAACAAGACTATATTTTTGGATTTAAAACACAACGTTCGTCAATGAACATACGTATATGTTCATCAATGAACATGTAAGTGTAATTTTACCATCATACTCTTATCATCCTAATTAGATCTAACGGTCAAGAATATGGTTCTATGGTTCTATGCATAATAATGGTTCTATGTTGAACCCACCCATATATATATATATATATATATATATATATATATATATATATATATATATATATATATATATATATACATATAGAAGGAGGTTGGTGTAGGAACCCAAAATCTGGTAAGAACCGTAAGGACAAATCTGGAACTTTAATCATGAAAAATGGATGGATAAGATTGAATGTGAATAAAATGTCACATCTTAACAACTTGGAGGGCTACTTGTATAAAAATCAAAACTATTTGGTAGATAATACAAATTAATAAGGGTAATATGGTAATTACAACGAGACCCCCCACCAGATTGCGACACTTGTCGCTATATGGTTTGCTGGGTTTTTTTTATTCCCCCGCTTAGTTTTTAGGCAACAACTTTTTTTTTCTTTGTAAAAAAAAATTCTAAAATAACCAAAGTTCTTAAAATTTAATTCTCTACAAAACAAGCACAATCATGAAAATTTGAAAAAAAAATTATTTTTTATTATTATAAAAAATCAAAAATTAAAAAAAAAATCTACAAATTATGAAAATTTAATGGATAATTGTAGATATTATATTAGTAAGTTTGCAAAAAAAAAATTGAAAAAAAGTTTTTTCATGTTCATTTTTATATTTTAAGTAAAAAAAACATCAAAATAGCAAAAAAATACATATGATCCAAAAATATTAAAACCAAAATATGTTTTATGATTCAAAACTTATTATCAAAGATGCAATATTCGTTATGATTCAAGATCCAAAAGTCGTTATGATCCAAAACGAGTTAAAAAAAACATATAACGACAAAATGATTCAAAACTTATAATTCAATATGCAAAAAAACTATGCTCCAAAATGTTATGATCAAAAAATACATGATCTAAAACGTTATGATTAAAAATATCATGATCCAAAGTGATTAGATTAAATATACGAAAAAAAAGGTTAAAATTAAGATTAAAAAATATTAAAAATTAAAAAATATACATAAAAATGAAAAAAAACAAAAAAAAAAATTAAAAATCGAGTATTGTAGCATTCAAAATAAATAAATAAAATAAAATAAATGAAAAAAATAAAAATCTAAAAACCGAGTATAATAGAAAATAAAAAAAAATTGAAAAAAAATATTTTTTTAAAAAAAATAATAAATAATAAATAATAAAATAATAAAAAAACGAAAAAGGAAAAAAAAGAGAAAAAAACCCACTTAAATCACGTTGAAAAAAAACCCACTTAAAAAACCCACTTAAATCCTCGAGTTCGTATTTTGTTCCGTGGACGTGCGTCGCACGTGATTGCGTCACGTCGAAGGAAGACGTTTTGACGTTATTGCCCTTATGAGAATGATTGGACGAGAAGAGTCATCGCGGTTCCTACCGGATCCTAACCCTATATATATATATATATATATATATATATATATATATATAGAGAGAGAGAGAGAGAGAGATATGGAGGTTCAATAGAGAACTCTAAAAAGGTGGAGAACTAGAGACCAGATCTCAATCGTCCAAAATTTCAATTGTAAGGCTAAGATCAAAGCGCCGTTTATGTAAAATATGAAAAATAATGGAACTAATTTGAAACTTTTAAAAGGATGCAAGGGTAATGAATGAATTTTATATTTTGGGATCCATATAATCAGGCTTTTATTTGGAAATAATCACACACACTCTCTCTCTTTTAAATTAGGGCGTATTCATCACCATAGCCGATAATCAACATCTCTCGCACTCCTTCATGATCGATAGTTCCGTCATTTTCATCCTCATGTAGCCGACCACCCTCAATTGCGTAGAAATTCTTTTTTCTTGATCAAACCCAAGCAACGACAAACAAGAAAAAAAAGAAACGGAAAAGAAGCAAGATGTTGATCGAAGTTTGCGGATGATTCTGATGACAATCAATCCAAGGCTAAACCTAGTTAATCAGTATTTAATTCAACGTTTGCCGGCGACATAATACTCATATTTAACGGATGTTCTCACAGGGGCCATTCAAATCAACACCAACGCCAGCCGTTCCGAAGGGTTATATTTTAGCAACTTTACGCTTCTTGCAGCCTTTAGTCACAACTCACAAGTCCAAGCAAAACTTCGTCTCTATCGTCAGGGTTTTTTTTTCAGCGCATTCTCGTAAGTTTGTTACATTTTGGATTATTCAATTTTTAATTTGTTTTCTATCGAGTCTTAATCTCATCTTTGCACTTTTAATTTCTAGTTTCAATGGGAGTTATTACTCAATTATTGCTAGTTTCAATGGGAGTTATTACTCAATTTAAACAAATATGAAGAACTTTATGCTACTAATTAACCTAGTTTCTACCAACACGATTAATTGTTCTTCGAACTTGCAAACACCAAATAAATGCTTCAAACTTCCAAATAGTTTTATCACTCGTTTATTTAAACTTCTACTTATTCGTAAAGTAATATGTTTTAACACTTATGATGCAAAAGGAGTTAAATCTATTATGTATGCAGTGCTAATTTGATTGATTTATTCTTTAACATTAGATGGGAATATTTGAAATATTTTGTAAGGTTACGATATATAATTAATACTTGAGTTTATAAAGTTCATTTATTCATTTATGAATACAGTTAGGCGGACATCCATTTGCTGCAACTATAATCAATGATGATTATAACTATAATCATTTATGATTATAAATATAATTGGGTGGCAGAGCTTGTCTGTTGTCTCTGATTCATTGATGATTATAGTGTCTTATTCATTGATGAATACATGAATTGTTCATTTATGAATATAGGTAATTAGTTTGTGTCTGGTACTATGTAATCATATATGATTAACAATAATATGGTGTTATCAGTTTCTATTTCATTATAATGAAGCAAAAAGGGTAAACTTTTTTCTAGTTTGATCATATATGATTAACAGTGATATAGTGTTATTAGTTTATGTTTGCTTATATGGTGTTCATTGATGGTGATTATATAAAAAAATCAATAAGTATGTACCTAAAAATATTTTTGCATTTTACATAAGTGTTGGAAATATTTTAAACTCCAACAATACATAATTTTATATTTATAATACATAAGAATACCTATAAGTTAATCATAATTTTTCTGTTAAAAATATTTTGCAATTCACTGATGAATATATTAACATTCATATGGGATAACCATAGAAATAGCAATGTTCTTTCACCGAATCCTTATTTTTTGATTATAATCATTAATGATTATGTGTATTCTTTATGTTTTATGTGTATTCATTGATGATTATGTGTCTTGTTCATTGATGATTATGCGTGTTACTCATTGATGATTATGTGTATTCTTCATGTTTTATGTGTATTCATTGATGATTATATGTATTCATTGATGGTTATGTGTATTTTATGTTTTATGTGTTACATGTGCAAATGTATGATGTTCAATTGTATTCATTGATGATTATGTGTGTTATTGATTAATGGTTATATTGGCAATTGTATCAGATTGCAAATGTATGATGTTCAATATAATGTTATTCACTGATGATTACAAGTGTTTTTTTATACTTTTATGCATTTATCTTTTGTTTATTGACATGATTTTTATGCATTTTGAATGTAGATTTTTCAGAGTACTGGAGTTGCATGAATGAAAAGTTGAAGCTGTCTATTTCAAGTAAAAAGATTTAGCACAACAACATTGTTCTTTAATCAATTGTGATTAAAGTTGTATTGTTTTTTGTTATTTATGTCTAAAACTATATTGTATTTTTTTTCCCGTTTTGTGTTCTATAATCATTCATGATTATAAATGTAGTTAACTTTTTTGTATGTATACATTGTCCTCTATTCATTTATGATTATAAATGTATTTCATTATTATATCTATATTATACTTTATTCATTCATGATTATAAACGTATTTGGTTTTTTCATCTTTACAAACATATAATTAAAAAAGAAACGACTTATACAATTATAAAGAATACAAAATGCGTGTATTCATACATGATTATAAATATTCTGATAAAAATATTAAAATTTTCAATATCATTGATAATTTTTTTTTTTTAAAAAACGATTTTTTGAAAAAAAAAATCATATTAAATGGTAATTTTATTAATTTTTGTACATTAAAAATTGAAAAAGATAGTTAAAAAACAATTACTTTATTAGGTAACTATAAATGAAATCCCTAAATTTTAGAAAATTAACAATTAATTTATTCTATTATAATTTAACTAAAATACACAATTACTAATGTGCCCTTATGAAATGATTGGTGCAAAATAGCTCTCCAGTTCTCCACCTTTTGTTGGTATTATATATATATATATATATATATATATATATATATATATATATATATATATATATATATATATATATATATATATATATATATATATATATATATATATATATATATATAGGGTCCCGTTCCGGTGAGGACTCTTTTTTCGGTAAGGACTCGTAAGGACACCTCAAAAAAATTGAAAAAAAATATAAAAAAAAATACAAATCATAAAATCGAGAATAGTACTATATCATGATCCAAAAAAATTTGGAAAAAAAATTTGGATCATTGAGAAACATAAATGATCCACAAAAAATTTTATTTTGTGGATCATTGTTTCATTATAAAAAAAAATAATGATCCAAAAATTTTTTTCCGAATTTTTTTTTCTCCAATATAGTACTATGATCCATTTTATTATTTATTTTTTTTATTTATTTTTTTTCAATTTTTTTAAGGTGTCCTCACGAGTCCCCATTTTAAGAAGTGTCCTCACCCGATCGCTTATATATATATATATATATATATATATATATATATATATATATATATATATATATATATATATATATATATATATATATATATATATATATATATATAAAGCATATATAATTAAAGTATTAAAATTAAGACATACAACCATTTAAAGCTTATGACTTTTTTGGGCGGATTATTAACTTTGAATTTGAATGAAATATTTGACCAACAAACACCGCTTTACATGCCTATTTCTTTTAAATGTAATCTCACCCATCCATTTAATAATTCAACGGATCAAAGGCTCAGCAAAATGTCACGACACGGATTGCCACACCGTGTCTTGTATCTCTCCTTCCTTATAAATTATAATGCATCTTTTACCCATCTAAAATCTAATCCACTGTAGTATCTACATGCCGCAATATCGGTTTTTTTTCGTCCTCTCTCTACATCTGGTATATTTTTTTGGTTTCGATTGTTAGATCTATAGGATGTAATAGCATTATTTTATGTGTTTTAGAGGGTTGTTTTAATTTGGTTTCTTCATCGTTATATTTTTTTTCTCTCTCTCATGTTTTGCAGGATTGGTTTTTATTTTCAAGATTTCACATAATCGGTTTTGTTCATCATCTCTCTCCACCTACTAAATTTTTTTGGTTTTGATTCTTAGATCTAGGATGTAAAGTTTTATTTCATATGTCTTATAGGGTTAGTTTTAATTTGTATTCTTCATCCTCATCTCTCTCTCATTCTCGTTGGCCACCACCACCGTTGTACATGTGAATCGCCGCCACCACTTTACATATGAATCATCGCCACCTCTAATCCTCTCTGTACATCTGTCTTACACACACTTGCACAACCTCCATCGTATTTGTATCTAAGGTTACACCTTGCTAACAGATCTGCGTACTACCACCATAATCTGTGTCTACAATGATAAATCTATTTATGCAACTCGCCACAGTCGCCTCCAGCTTTTTGCGCATCACATTAGACTGTTGCCCCCATCTGTCTTTTTTTCTTCGTTTCTGATGTTAAGTTTTTCCAACAAGACAATTACTATTATTTGAGTTTTATGCAGATTCGGAGTTCCGCACAAGAAAATGAACGCTCTTTGTGTGTTTCTTGAGTTTAATATCTGATAAGTAATGCTATTTTGTATTTATTTTTTGAAATGTGAACTTGATTTATCTCTATATTTTTCTCACAAATGGAGGTGATTGGTAAATAAGGAAGTGGTTGTGTTATTTTACATCCATACCTCTGCTGTTCATCATCTGACCAACAACTTGTATGCTCAAGTAATCTGTTAAATGCTAACTTTAAAGATCTGAGCTTCAATATTATTGTAAATGTTTTGAATATTAATTTAACCGCTGTAAATGTTTTTCAATATTATTTTGATGTATGATCTAATGATTTTCGTTTGCTATAAATGTGCAGGGCATGTTGAGAGATTTTAAATCAAGTTGTTTAAAGCATGTTTAAAGTTTTCGTATTCGGTTGTGATGTAAAAAATATATATTTTCTTAACTTTTACTTCTTTTTCATCTTCTTCTTTCGATGATTTCTGCTTGAAAGATGTACAATGTTTAAGGTAACTGGATTGTAAAAATTTTGTTCTGTTTAATCTTATACGAAGTAAACTATTTGTGTCAGATCTATTGTTGTTTAATCTAATCGTAAACTTGCACATCGACTACGTAATTGGTTAAATATGTTGATGTTTTAATGTACACGTTGCTGACAACTATCTGCAAATATTTTTCTAAAGGAAAATGACTTGTAAGGGTAATTATGTTTCAAAACTGTTCAAAAAACGCCATCCAAGTTTGGTCTGTTCAAAAAACATCATCCAAGTAAGACCTTTGTACAAAAAACACTATCCAAGTAAGGCCTTTGCACAAAAAACACCATCAAACTACATGTTTTGTTCAAATTTTACCCGATGGTAACCGGCTCTTGCAGGTTAAAGGATGACTTGGCCAAATACTTGGTGATCGGCCAAGTTATCATTTAACCTGCAAGAGCCGGTTACCATCGGGTAAAATTTGAACAAAACATGTAGTTCGATGGTGTTTTTTTGTCAAAGGCTTTATTTGGATGGTGTTTTTTGTACAAAGGTCTTACTTGGATGTTGTTTTTTAAACAGACAAAACTTGGATTGTGTTTTTTGAACAGTTTTAAAACATAATTACCCTTATGAGTCATTTTTCCTTTTTTAAAAGACCATTCATGATATGAAAGAGTTGTACTTTTAAAGAACAAAATAGATATGCTCATAAATCATAATATAACGTCAAATAATATTCTTATTCAATTAAGAAACCGATTACAAATACATCACGATGAGTTATTAGTTGCATCATATGTTTGATAATTTTTTTTAAGTTTGGTCCCGAAAACTTTCTTTCATAAATCTATTTTTGAGAGACTAACTTATTACAATTACAATCATAATTTAAAATTAAAATTTTATTAATTACCACTCACAATAAAATTAGTCCTGACAATAACAATAATTGAAGGAACACAAAACGTCTTTATTATAGAATTTCTAAAATATATAAATAAATATGCTTTTACTCATATAATAATTGATTAAAAAGTTTTAACTATACAACTGTTATATGCTAAAAACAAACAAATAGTAAAATATCAATATTAATTTTTAACCTTTGAAAAAACTCATACAGTTTGTTTTGTTTTTTTTTTTTTTTTTTTTTTTTACGTTTTTTTTTGCCCTGTTTCCCATGTAATCTTTTAAGTTTTAACCAATGTTTTAAAACCCGGGTTTTTAGTTAACCCGGTGTGATGACCGGGTCACGGGTCAACCGGTTCAACCGGTTTAACCGCTGGGTCAACCCGGTTTTTAGAATTCCTATATTTTTATATTTTTTGGCATAATTATATATTTATAAAGCAT
Organism: Cichorium intybus; assembly: GCA_023525715.1. Lineage (NCBI taxonomy): Eukaryota > Viridiplantae > Streptophyta > Magnoliopsida > Asterales > Asteraceae > Cichorium > Cichorium intybus. The sequence goes on from CM042017.1 coordinate 83,064,127, forward strand.
AAACAATGTAATTTGATCTTTTTGATACCAAAAAACATATTTTGTCAAATTTTTATAAGAATTGATGCTGAATTTGATAAACTAATGGTTGACTGATTTTAAAAATTTAAGTCTTGAACTCTTTAACCAAGTTTTTAAAACCCAAATTCTAATTTTTTGTTCAACCGCCGGGTCAACCCGGTTCCGGGTCACTGGTCCAACCGGTTTTTTGAGAAAACCGGCCGGTTCAATCCGCGTCGGAAATTAGCAAAAAACCGGTCATAATTGACCCGCTCTCTTCACCGGTTCACAGTCCAACCGGTTCGACCGGCCGGGTCAACCCGGTTTTTAAAACATTGGTTTTAACCCTAGATATGAACTTATGGAATGTTTTTAAAGCAACAATCAATGTTATCATCTCCGCATATAAAACAAATTTAAATATTTAACAGATACTTGAAACACACTAAATAGTTTATATTACTAAAATCTAGCATATTCTATAGTAATTATAAAAAGTAAAAATATGAACCTAACAAAAACGCCCAAATTAAATAGTAATCATATATAATGCCTAATTACTTATAAGTTTATGAACAAACAAAAAAGACCATCATTTTGATTAAAATTATTTTTAAAGTATTTAGATTGGTTTAATAAAAAAGGTTATAAAAACTATGCACATTATCAACCTGTACCAAAACGGCACCAACTTACATACCATAACATGGTTATAACTTTTACGATGCTGTTTATGGATTCCAAAAGCCTCAGATCATATATGCAGTGTGATTTATAGTTTTTTTTTTGTAAAAACAAAATAACAACAAACTTTTCTTTTAAAAGCAACAAAAAAAAGTTTTTTCAACAACATGATAAGTCAAGATTAAACACCGTGAAACTTGATCTAATTCAAGAATATAGTTTTATTTTTAGCACAGCATAATATTTTACTTTTATTTCAAACCAAAAATATGTTTTTAGTTTTAACCTAAAACAACAAAATATATCTTATTTGGAACTAAAATAGCAATGTGCATTTATTTCTAACATAACACATTAACATATTTTTTTATATCTCGAACTGTCTGTAAAAATAACTAATTGTTAAAAGAGAAACTATGTGTCAATCGCCACATCGCGTCGTACATATTTAAAATTTAAACATTTTTGTTTGTGGTACCGTATTTAAAATTTAGTCATTTTTACTTTTGAAGTAGTAACATTATGAATCTTTTTATGGTAATAATAAACATTTAACATAATCTTTTGTACTAAATTAAAAACAATTTAACAACAATAATAATTTAAACTAAATAGAAATAAAACTATTCATCGAAACCCAAAACCTTAAACTTTAAAACTAATCACCGATATAAACGTGTCTAAACCAATTAGCACCATAACAACTAAATGTAAGTCCAACAAATTATTTATCAAAACAAAAACACACATACTTTAAATTTAACAGAAAATTAAGACATAATTTTCTTTTAACAAAAAAATAGTCAATGAAAAAAAATCATCATCCAAAAACTATTTAACAAAACAAACTATTTGCCGCCGCCGCATTGTGCGGGTACACAACTAGTATATATATATATATATATATATATATATATATATATATATATATATATATATATATATATATATATATATATATATATATATATATATATATATATATATATATCTTCAAACTGAGGAACCCCATCTCCATAACTCGGTCGATTTTCCCTCTTCCCTTCAACTTCATCTCAGGAAAACTCGACAACCACATAAGAAGAGACTACCACATAAGAAGAGACTGAGAGGTTTTGATCCAAATCGGCGTTCTCCAAGATGGCTTTGTTGGTTGTTTCTAAAACCCTACCTCTTGATTCACTCTTACAATTAAACTAAGGATGATAATAATGTTCTAATTATCGTCGTGCAAGGTGTTGTTCTGGTGCTTGTTTGCCTTCTGGATTCCAGATCTTCAGCCAAAGTTGGAGAAAGAACAATGACAACAATTGTAAAAATTTCAACAATTGATTGGTGCAAACACGTGTTAATGGCTAATATTTGTTGTTACTCCGTTATCTCATTTGAGTTCTCAAGTCATTAACGAGTTGACCATAGAGAGAGCCAACATCATGCTTCAATCTTTAACCCTTTTCCAAAGAAAGCGTAAGAGTAATTGGTTCAAGTGGTAGGTTTTATTCTGCCATTGATTTATACAGAAAACGGATAATTTTATATAAAGGAGCAGAAAAGGATACTAAGCGTCGTTATCTCTTAGCAACGTCAATTACAAATAGACACAAGAAACATGAATTCGTCTATAACTGGGTATCTTTGTCGCTTGTTCTGGATGTGTCAATGGCTATTGCTTGGGGGAAGCATGAATTTAGAAAGGGATTTGGATTTCGATTTAATAGCCATGTTCCTTGTGGTACAGCCCAGCGGTGGTAGCGGTGGTCGCATTGAGCGGTAGTGGTGGTGGCATTGGGATATGATAATCCAGACAAATCACAGATTTTATCCACGTCTTCTTGAACTGGGTTTATAAACAGACACCACACACTCCAGCGTCTCTCTCTCCCCCATTTGATTTTTTCGATTCTGATTTCAGGTAGTGGTGAAGGGATTCCTCTGATTTTTCGAGTTGCAGGTGTGATGGTTTTTTATGATGGACAGTGGTCCTGATATCCTTGTTCCCCGACTTTAGAGAGAGAGAGAGAGAGAGAGAGAGAGAGGTGGAGAGTAAGGGGGACGGGTAAAGGCCTAAAGGGTGGTGTTTATTTATTTTTAGTTTTTTTAATCAAAAAACCATAAAAGAAATTAGAAAAATGAAAAAAGAAAATAGAAAGGGCATATCGTCATTTTAAGTGTTTTTTTAAATGGACGAAAGTCGCCAAAAAATCAATTTTTTTAACTTATGGTGTTAGTCCAAAACTTTTTGGACCAAATTAACACTTTTCGGGAAACCACAGGGACCAAAAATGCAATTTTCTCTAAAATGAAATTAAAGCAAATTAATAATCTGGAATGGGTATTGATAGGAATCGGACAGGGTACACGCAGCGGAAACACACTATCACACACACAAACTCACGAAAATAAAGCAAAAGATAACACAAGGATTTTACGTGGTTCGGATTCGGTGTCAATCCTACATCCACGGGCAACAACTAGATTTTATTTGACTGAGGAGATTACAAGAGATACACACTCAATCCTTTACATGTATTGTGTGTTGTGGTGCATCTTTCTAACAAGCCTTACCACCTATATATATACATGAGATGGTAATGTGAACAAAGAAATGTGAAATCAAAAGAAGTAGGCTTGAGAAGAAAAAACAAATGTAATCTTCTCTTTGACTCACCAACTTCACCAACCAAGTGAAAATCTTCACTTTCACATAACAATCTCCCACTTGAAGATTTGAACATCTCTCATTAATCTCCTAACATAACAAGTCTTCCAAGCTTCCAATTCCCAAAAACAAGCTAAGACTCAGCCAATTTCCTAGTTGCAGCCGCCCTTCATCATCAAGTACTAGAAGGGCCAGTTGAAGCTCCTACAAGCTCCAACTCAGTCGTGGTCAATACCGCCACCGACTCATCCCCTGTCTCAACCGGCTTGGACACTCCACCGGATCCAGAGATACACCGAGGACCACTAACACTCTCCAAACTTTGCAAACTTCCAACAGGAGAGAATTTTTCAGTCTTAGTCTTCAAAACCCAACGGCTCTTTGTTACTGTACCCGGAACACACCCCGTGCTCCCACTGTCACAAAATCCCCTGAATGGTTTAGACTTTCCGACTCGTTCAGCTAACATCCTATTGGCTCCAGAATTCATGTTTGCAAAATGAACTCTCTTAGCACTAGATTTAGCGAACCAGATTTTGTCATGCTTAACAGGGACGGTCATACTTCCCTCAACAGGTACCTCAACCATATATAATGACCCACACTTCATACCTTGAGCAATCACCGAATTACCATTGACCACCTTCCATTTACCACCACCAAACCTTACTTCCAGTCCTTGTTTATCCAGCTGACCAACAGAAATCAATTTCTTCTTCAGCTCCGGAATCACCCTGACATTCTTCAGGTTCCATGTAGTTCCCAATGAAGTAACTAGATCAATATCTCCCATGCCCGTTACTTGAAGCATCTCGTCATTTGCTAACCGTACCTTCCCAAAATCTCCTTCTTTTAGATTCACCATCGTTTCTCCGTTGTCCATGGCGTGAAATGAAGCCCCTGAATCCATGACCCAAGAGTCTACAGAACTTTCCATACTTAGTATCAGTGCATCATCCTCAGACACACTCTCAGCACCAGCAATGTTCAATTCTTTCTTTGGACATTGACTCTTAACATGTCCCACCTCTTGGCAGTTCCAGCACTTCACATTCTTCCTAGTTCTAGAAGAACTTCTTCCTCGGCTCCCACTGCTCCCACTATTCCTGTTATTCCCTCTACCTCTTCCGATATTTAATAACTCAGAAGAAGACGAGCCACCTTGATTCTTGCGTCTGGTATCCTCGCCTAGAACCAAATCTCGAACCCCTTCAAACGTCATACCACTGGTCCCCACTGAACTCGTAACAGCAGTAACTGTTCCTGACCAGCTATCAGGTAGTGAAGCTAGTAGCAGTGAAGCTTGAGTCTCGTTATCAAATTTAATTCCCACAGATGATAATCTGGACAGAATTGAATTTAGATTGTTAATGTGAACAGTAACAGAACTTTCCTCATTCATCCTTGTAGTGAATAACTCCCTCATCAAGAACACCTTGTTAGCCGCCGACGGTTTCTCATACATGTTCGTCAGAGCATCCATCATACCACGCGCCGTGGTTTCCTTCATGATGTTGAAAGCAACGCTCCTTTCCAACGACAACGTAATAACCGCCTTAGCTTTTTTGTCCTTTGAGTTCCATGCATCTTCAGCAGCTTTTTCCATTTTCTCCGGTTTGTCTCCAAGTACCATGTCCAAATCTTTCTGACATAACAATGCTTCTATTTGCATTTTCCACCAACTAAAGTCAGAACCGTTGAACTTTTCGATTACAACCTTGTCTTCAGCCATTACGACAAACAAGAGACAAATATTTTATAGTACTTTTGTGTGACAGAACAGTACCCTTCAAAGTACCAAGATACCTTTTAATACGATTAATAGAAATTAGTTTCTGATGTGGAAGATCAGACAAAACTGCAACCACAGAGCATACTCTAATTTCTAAAACCGAGACCTCCTTCGAAACCCGAAGCTCTGATACCAGTTGTTAGGAATCGGACAGGGTACACGCAGCGGAAACACACTATCACACACACAAACTCACGAAAATAAAGCAAAAGATAACACAAGGATTTTACGTGGTTCGGATTCGGTGTCAATCCTACATCCACGGGCAACAACTAGATTTTATTTGACTGAGGAGATTACAAGAGATACACACTCAATCCTTTACATGTATTGTGTGTTGTGGTGCATCTTTCTAACAAGCCTTACCACCTATATATATACATGAGATGGTAATGTGAACAAAGAAATGTGAAATCAAAAGAAGTAGGCTTGAGAAGAAAAAACAAATGTAATCTTCTCTTTGACTCACCAACTTCACCAACCAAGTGAAAATCTTCACTTTCACATAACAGGTATTGCCCCTTATTTATGTTGGTTTTTTAAAAGGACTTGACATTTCATTAAAGCTACGTACTAAACTTTGAGGGTAGAAACGCATCGATTTATTATGACACATCAAATTTTGATTCGGATAATCCGAGTGATATAAACGTTCATGAGGTGGTAAAGGAATAATCGTATCTGCTAAATTTTGGCAAGAAACTAACGATAATATTACGTTGGACATGGATTGATCAGGTCTTTGTATTTACATTTGGTTTGATTTCTTTGCAACTTCCATTTATGTAATGGATCTATGTAAATTAATAAGATCTTCGAATTGTAGGGGATTGTGCCCATTGTTTTACCATCATCTTGTCAAGTATACTTCGCAAAAGATGATCTTTTGGATTTTAATTTGGAAATAGATTTAATTCTAGTTTGTTTGATTAAATTTGGTTTATTTTAGGGGTTAATAGGAAAGAAGAATGAACCTTTTTAGGGTTTCAATTGATAGATGATGAAAATACGGCAAAATAATCATTTTAATTTGGACTTCACGTCATTTTTTAACATGTAACAATTTAGGGACAACACCAACAAATAAAACATGTGAATGATGTTAATAACATCTGACAATGCATAGGCAAAAAAGTTGAATTTTAGCCTATGTTTTGTAAATACATGCACTAAAGTGATTAGTTAGTAACTAGTAAATGAGAAATTTCAAATATGGGATCAAAGAAATGACATATTACTCTACTGCAACTTAACGTCCAATTTTTAACATATCTTATAAAAGGAACGAACCGTACAGCAAATAATCACTTTAGATACCACGTGCAACAAATGAATCATTTGGACAATATCAATAAATATCGACAGGACAAAAGGATGAAAGTTGTAATTTAGTCTGTTCTTTTCATAAACACATGCAATAAAGAAATAAGTTAGTAACGTTATATAGTATGATCACATAAATAAGTATAACCTTATATATATAAAAAAAGGGATAATGCTACAGTAACTCAGCGAACTTTTCATTTTGCATCTATTTGGTCCCTTAAGTTTTTTCCTTGTTGTCTAGGGGCTTAATGTTTATACAACATAGTTTAATTGGTCATCCGGGGGTTACTGTTGCACAAGAATTTGCTACAGTACCCCCACAATGTTTTGAAAATGCATCAAAATGGTCCCTGAACTTTTTCAGATTTATTCAAAAAATTTTCGTATTGCCAGGTTTTTGAAACCTTAAACCCCTAACGAGCAAGGAAAAAACTTAAGGTACCAAATAGATGCAAACTAAAAAGTTCGATGGGTTACTGTAACATTATCCCTATAAAAAAAATATAGGACAATAGAGAGATAAGGTAGTGAAAAAGTTGGTTACCTTGAGATATGCAGCTACTCTTGTATTAGCTTCCTATAACTTGGGAGAATTTGCAAAAGTTGGTTACCATGAGATTTAATTCAAATCAGTCGTATATGGAGTCATTCCAAGTTTTATAGGTCTTAATTTTTTTTATCATTACTTTAGTTAAAATTGGATGCCAACAAGTCAACAACTTTAATGGTGAACTTCCTTGAATTGGGAAATTTACGAGTTTTAGATTTGGGTGAGAATAAATTGTATAGTTCGGTGAACAAATTTACTAGTTGTATGCAACCTTTAAAACTTAAAGATTTGAAGTTTTGCACGAAAATTGGGAATTTCTCTGTGAAATTATGTTGTCTAACCTCAAAACCGTCAAATATGTGATTTTGTCTCCAATCCTTTTTCACATAATTTATTATCACCCAAATCTAGGACTCATATATCTCGTAACTCTAGAAAATTCACCAAGATAATTATTGTCATTCAAAATAACCAAAATGATGATAAAGAAGTAAGAACCATAGAGCTTAGATTGACACCAAACAACTAACTGAAATGTTGATCGCTAAATCTCAAGGTGACCAGCTTTTGAAATTATCAAAGACACTTGAAAATTTGACAAACAACATCCACCACAAGATTTGCCAACCTGAATCCACAACAGCAGTGGAAAAAATTAAGTGAAACCATATATTCGGACATTAAATTATACAAATTACGCTTCAAAGAAATCAAGAAAAACACCATAACTTGGGCATTTCAAATCGTTAAATTCATCAGAATCAGTTAAAGGCGTAAATCCATCAAAGATCTGTGTTAGATGGCGATCTGGTTTTACACACTCTTCATGGATTAACATAACCCTTTGTATCACTGGTCGTGTTGATTAAAAATTCAGATAGACAGCCTAATAAATAAATAAATGAAATCATACCGCGTCGTATGGTGATGGCGGTTGCGGTGGTGATCGCTGGAACTTAATTCAATGGACGAAATTACAAGACTCATGGCGGACGACGATTTGGTACTTGCCAAATCGAGGTAGTTTGAGGCAACATACCAGCATACCATGGGCTTGGTATCCAGATCATGTATGGGCAATATGGGCCATTGTTGTATGACCATATGTCCATATCTCATTATCATAAGAAATAGGGACAATGACTTATTTTTATATTTTATTTATTTATAAATTTTTTAAATTGATCATATTTAGTTATTTATCTTTTTTTACAAATATGACTAAGAAACTTATTTTTTTTAACATATGATCTTAACTTAATGGTCATATTTGTATAAAAAACAAGTTTAATGGTCATATGTATATAAGAAAAAGAAGTTTAATGGTTGTATATATACAAAAAAAAACACAAATGACTAAATGTGTAGACAGGAAAAAAATTCATTACCCTTACAGATCATTACCCCTAAGACATATGACACAGAACCTACGTAAAAAAAGATTTTGCAATTAAAACACAGAAATGAATCCCATGACACATTAAACCCAAAAGTAGGGATGAGCATGGGTCGGTTTGGGTCGGTTTTGGACCCAAAACCGAACCCAAACCGATCAGTTCGGTTTCTGGGTTCTAGAACCCTTCGGTTTCTCTTTGGGTTCGGTTTCGGTTTCTACTTTTGGTTTTGGGTCGGTTTCAGTTTGAACCCATGGGTTCGTGGGTTTTGAGTTTAAACCCATTTACCAGCAAGTTTTAAAAAATATATAAAAATCATAAACATCAAATTCAACATCAAACCAACTCACAATTCAAAAGTACATTGCTAAAATTTTGAAGAAACATTAAACTGACTCCTTATTGCGCCTTCGATCGGTAAGTAAATCCGATTTAATCGGGAAAGTGAGACATTCAGACGGAGAGATTGAGAAAGAGTGAAAGAAACAAGGACTGTCGATGAAGCATTTGATGTGCGATGGACTCCCGGTTTTGTTTGTAGAATAAATAATACATCAAAAATTAATAAATAGTAATATATTAGGTATTTACTAATACTAATATTCGGTTCGGTTTCACGGGTTGGGTCGGTTCGGTTTCTAATGGGTCGGTTTTTCAACAGAAAACCGAAACCAACAGTTTCGGTTTTAAAAGTTCAAACTCAAACCGCCGGTTTCTGTTTTGGTTTTGGTTTTTCGCTGTCTGTTTTGCCGATTTTTATCGGTTTCTCGGTTTCCGGGTTCGGTTTTGCTCATCCCTACCCAAAAGTGTATTGTGAGCCTCTTCATTCCACAACTGGACTCACAAATCGATTTGGGCTTAGCTGTTTTTCCCAAAGATAATTTCTTTAAAGTAACATCGATCATATTGTTAGGGTGTTTGGATTGGTTATTTACTTTTTGATATAAGTGTTTATTGTTTTCTAAGTTGAGAAAAAATGTTTTTTAAAAAAATGTTTGGATTAGCTTATTAGCTATAAGTTGATAATTCATTTTTTAAAAGTATTTGGATTAACTTATTTGTGTAAAATAACCAAAAAAGACACACTTACATATTTATTACTATTTACTATTTTTACATATAACATTTTATATGTAATCATTAAAAATGTTCTTTTGACAAATATTAAAATTATATAAAATAATATTAATTTTTTATAAAATTTATAATATTTTGACACACTCACAGGTCTTATAACAAAATATACATATTGACACACCAATGTATCTTTACAAACATAAGATATACATGTTCAGACATTGTAAAAACAAATAGTAGTACAAAAGATAGATGGATGATTAATTTATTAATTTATTGAGAAATAAATTAATCAGAAATTAATTAATAAATTAATTTGGAATTAATTGATAGAAATTAATTAGAATAACTGGATTGTAATTAATGAAAGGTTTAATTAATAGAAACAAGTCCAGGGGTACGGCCGCCAGAAAGCTCTTTAAGTTTGGAACCCTAGGAGCCTTCTAGTATAAACAGAGGCCTTAAGGTCAAACCCTAAGGCATCCCAACACTCCAAAGTCAGCCGCCAACCTCACATTCTCCTTCCTTATTCCCTTTGTTAAAATCCACAAACCCCAAGGGTTTTTTGATCGATTTCTTCAAGCAAGAAGGCTTTCTGTCTGTTTGTTCTTCCGGTGTTCCTAAGTGTGAATCATTAGAGGGATTCTGGTTTAGATCCATGCATCCAAACAAAGGTATGAATCATAATTCATCTGGTTGTTGATGCAATTGCTTAGAATATATGATCCTAATTATGAACATGATAATTCTTGTTTGGTTAATCTGCTTAGTTTATGGGATTTATTCTATTTTTGTCTTCCGCTGCATGATTAATTTGTTAATATGTAAAATCCCAATAGTGGTATCAGAGCATGTGTTGTTAGGTTGCATGCACATTAGATCAAAACTTGAATTAGGAATTATTTTGCCTGCTTAATTTTTGAAAAACATAGTTTATTATGCTAGATCAAATCCTTAAAATTGCATGTTATGAATGTTGCATTATTTGTGTTCTTGAATACATGTTGATCAAAAATTTAAAAGGGTTTAGGAGCCTCCATAGGTATTGGCGGCTAGGATTTACAAACTCTTGCTTGCCTTGCAAGTTTCCTAACTTTCATAGTTTCCTTAAGTTCCTTATTGCCTAAAATGCTTCCTTTTAATTTAAGTTATATACAATTAATTATTAAATGGATTTAATAGAATTAAATAGTGAAAGAATAAATTTTCAGTTGTTTAAAATTTACCCTTCAATATATATTAGAACACTATATATATATATATATATATATATATATATATATATATATATATATATATATATATATATATATATATATATATATATATATATATATATATATATGAAAACTTAAATTAAAACAAGAGCAATTGTCAAACCATGACTAGGCTCACCCACTTTAAATGTGTTTAAAGGTTTGTAGGAGGATTCTCATGAATTCTAATGAGATCGGTTTCTAAATGACATTTATTGTCTACCACCCTCACCGCTTGTCATATTTTACATAGTGGAGTTACCGAAAAGGTTTGATAGTGCAATGTTTATAAGTTAAAAAGTATGAACTTAAAATTATCAAAACAAAAGTACCATTTTAATTAAATTAAATATGACTCATATGCTACCCACGAAAAATGTACATTTTCTTTATGGTCTGTTGACGGAGCTGTGTTGTTAACCGGCACTTCGGTTTAGGTCATAGTTGAAGGTGATGTGGCACTCGCGATTCTCAAGCATATCTTGAGCCAAGGATCACACGGTTTTGCATGGTTTGTTCACAATCTGATCCATGATCTACGGCATCCCTGTCATGGATAAGAGATGAACATAACCGAGATTAACATGCCATTGACCTTTGTCAATGAATGTCAGAGATCTAGGAATTTCATAGAGACTGAAATTGATAAAAGTTTATCTATTTTAATGACCATTATGGTGTGAATACGACATCCCTCTTCACATCATAACTGGAAGATTTTGGATCCTATACTTGTCAAATAATAATAGGGTAATTGTTTAAAAGGACTAAAATTAAACTAACTAAAATTCTGGTTTTATAAATGTCTGAAGCAAGTCTCAATTCTCCTCCTTCTCCTCCATCACCCAGCTCTGAAAGCTTTAAGAAGTATATGCTTGATATGGATAAGCTTACTGGTCTGAACTCTCTGGACTGGCTTCGTACTTGGAGAATTGTTCCCAAATACGAAGGAAAGCCATATCTAATCGAGAATCCCTTCCCTATACTACCTCTGCATGGCACTACAAAGGAAGTCCAGGACCAACATGACTTCCTCATTGATGAATATGAAGAAGTTCGTTTCCTTATGCTATTGGCCATTGACCCCGAGATCCGTAGAGATTTCGAGTTTCTTGGTCTATACGAAATATCTAGTCTGCTTGAGGAAAAGTTCCAAAAGCCGGTTAGGCAAGAATGTAGTAGAATCATCAAAGAACTTGTAGGGTCCAAGCTAGAAGAAGGAAGTAGCGTCAATACATATGTTCTCAATATTAAGGGATACCTTGACAGACTGAACAGACTTGGTTATCCTGTTCATCAGGAGTTGAGCACCAGCATTTATCCTCGACTCGCTGACTAGCCAGTATGATATGTTCATTCAGATATACAGAACGAGAAAACTGGACAAGTCTATCATGGAGATGCATTAGAGGTTGACTATGTATGAGTCGTTCATGGGAATACATGGTTCCTAGAATCCAGCTACTTTTCCATTGGGTCCGGTAAAGAGAGATATCAAGAAGAAACGAACCAAGGCAACCATTAGGCCAATTCTAAGATGTCTCAAACTGGGAATTCACAGGATGGCATATGGTTCGACCAGATACAGAAAGATTGAAAGATGCTCAAAGGCCAACCAGTTTGGCAACTTATATATTTAAAAACTCCATAACATTTCAAAATTTGATCCTTAATTCCTTAATACAATATGTATTTCTCCCATTTGCGCTGTGTGCAAGGACTAAGTGGAACTCGGGAAGTTCAAGCATATGAGCTTATTCTGATCATGAGAGACAAAAGAACTACTGCTGTTACAAGGATCAGGATTACAAGCTGATGCAGTTTTGTGGCGTTTAGTTATATATTTGATTTTGTTACTAGCTAGGAATTGCATATAACATTATTTTCATATTTTACATTGTTTGAGGATATTTATGAAAATAGTGATATTTTTCCTTTTATAAAATCATAGTTGTTTTATATAAAACATTATCCTTACAATGTCCTATGTATGAATGTGTTGGTTGGATAAATAGTAGTAATTTGAATGTTGATACATCCAAAGGTGTGTTAGATATATAATTGTGTTTATATGATTGATTAAATTGGATTTAAACAAGAATTACATCACCAAAGATCCAAGTGGACAGGATTTTGGAATCATTTGACTTAGAGTCATATGATACATGCAACTCTTTTTTAAATTGGTAAATTGACAAAGTCATAATTCATATAGAGATGTGAAAAGAATTAAGATTATTGGGCAATATCCACATTGGTCCTTGTGGACTGTCCAGATCTGCCACTATACACAATAAGTGATACTCCATTGCATTTGCTAAACAGTTTAGCAAATATAGCTTTGTTTATTGGAATATACATTGGTTAGAAACTTTGAATTGTTCGAAGGTTTCATAAGTGAAGTATAAAATCAACTAAATTAAAGTTTCTGAGTAATAAGTCTTATGAGCATCATTAGAAACTAAGAAACAATTTTCGTAGTGATCTCCTCTTAGAACACTACAGTATTATAGTGTGTCTTAGTCGAGAAGTCAAATATTATTTGAAATGGTTCGATCCTCGATGTGTCGAGACACACTTCCAGTCAAAATCCGAAAAATTATACCTTAGAAACCACAAATACCTTAAACCACATTTCAACTAAGTAGGTTGCACAAACACCAACTGAAATGTGAAGTGGGGTTCATCCCTTGCTGATACATGTCAAAGTTTGGGGTTATGAAGTTTTCATCCGAAACTCATAACTAGCCTGATCCTAATCACAATAGTATCGTTTCATTGGTCATCCCGCAAGTCCTTTGGATACTTTTTTTACAAGTCATTCGAGAGCAAAGTGTTTGTGTCTCAAAGAAGAGTCTTTCAAAGAGCTCATATCCAAAGAAGCTAGTGGGAGTAAGAGTAATCTTGAAGGGGTTCAAGGGTCAACAAATTAAAAGAACCTTTAGTTAACACTAGCACTTAACTAGAGGATAAGACTCTTATTAAAGACATACCAACACCTCTTTGCAAGTCTAGTAGAGTTAGTCACTCTAATGAGTATTATGGTCTCATATTACTGAAAGTGACTTGCTGATTAGTAGTAAAACACTAAGTTAGGAAGGATGAGTTATCCAACTACATGGAAGCATTGGTGGGCCCAGTAGCTTCCAAATTAAAGAGAACTTAGAAAGCGAGATTCAGTCTATGTTTCAAATTTGATCGATCTTACACCTGGCCTGAAAACCAGTAGGAGTAATTAGATTATCAAAGGAAAACGACATGGATAGTAATGTACACACATTCAAAGCAAGACTGGTTGAGTAGGGCCATACTCGAACTCAAGAAATTGATTCTAAGAAGAGCACTCTCATCAGCAGCTGAGATAGAATCTATTGAGATATTGTTTGCCATATTTGCACCTTGTGAGACATGACAAAGTGGATGTTTTAGACCGCTTTCCTTAAATGCTAAACCAAAGGGATTGTGCATATGGCACAATCAGAAGGCTTTTGAACATGCCAAATATCCAAATAAAGTGTACAAAGCTTGAAAGATTCATCTATAGAATCAAACAAGCACCTTGCAGCTGGAATCTTTGTAGTCATAAAATGCCAAAGAGTTTGGATTTTCATGAAGCATAAATAAGTCATGTGATTATGTCAAAGCTAGTAGGAGTAATATTATAGTCTGCCTGATAATGTGTGTTGATAACATACATCTTATAGGAAACCATTTCTCATTGTTACAAAGTGTAATGATTTGGCTTTAAGAAATGTTTCACTATAATAGGATTAATGAGATACAATGTACAAACGTGGTATAAGAATCTATAGAGATATATGAAAATTTCTGAAGGGACTTAGCCAAAATACATCAAGAATGTGATCATGAAGAAATTCAAGATACATGACTCCAAGAAAGGGGTTTCTAATCACGACACAAAATTAATTGAGAATCAATGTTACGGTACTAGAGAAGCACCGAACAATATGAGTCGAGTCCCATGAGCTTTTGTTGTAGGAACGATCATAAGTGTCATATCATATACTAGTACTGAAAACTTATATGCTTGGAGCATGGTAAGGCAGTTTCAAGACAAACTTGACAAATGTCAATAGACGGTTGTTGAAAGCATTATTAAGCACCCATGAGAAAAACAAAGAATTATATTTAGGATGAATGGGAAATATGATAATTTGGAAAGGTTCCAAAGCTAAAATTGATGGCTAACTCCATATGAAAGTCCAAGTATACCTATCAGCTAGTGATGTTGTATAAGAGACTGCTTGGTAGAAGGATTTCATCAGTATCTTGATGCTTGTTCTCAACATCAATGAACACCTTGAAATCTTCTGGACACCGAGGGTGCAATCATCTTGACTGAGGAACTCGAGGGCCATGAGAAGTCAAAGAAAATACTCAAGGAGTACCACCATACTCCAAAGTTGAATTAGGATAGAAAATAACATCACAGATGAGATATCATTTGAAGGGTATCGATCGAATAATCTGCAATGAGAATGACACAGAACAAAATGAAGGTCATTTTGGGTACATAGACAATTAAGTTTTAGCTAATAGTTAATAGAACATGAAACATATAATAATATTAAATTGTACTCCCTCCATCCCAAAATGATAGTCCACAGACAAAAAACACACAGATTAAGAAAACATTAAATGCATCTTACTTTTTCCCACAAAATGACTGTTTTACCCTTTCTTTACATTTAATGCCGGTACTAGATGTGTTGGCTGTTACAATTACAGTTAGGGGTATTTTGGTAAAGATGTCATTTATACTTAGAAGTGGACTAACATTTTGGGACAAACTAAAAAGGAAACATGGACTATCATTTTGGGACGGAGGGAGTATATGATTTGGTGATTATCATGTGGAGACTTGATAATGAGTTGGGTTGCTACCATTTACATTAATTTAATACCGTGTTTTGCTTTAGCATGTTTAGAACTCACTTCTCGAGTATTAATTTACTTAAAATTCCACAGTCGGTCGTACTCTTAGAAGCAAGTAATGATTTAAGACTATCATGTAGTATTAGTAGATTGTCTATAGTTACTAGACATAGCATGGAGATTGCGACTAACACTCATGAGTACTTGATAGAGATTCAAGTATCGGAACAACCCACACCTAGAAATTACTTAATGGATTAAGTCATAAGTAATCTAGGATGGTAATATCTTTTATTATTCAAATAGAGATGCATGAGGATTTTTACTATGATTCTATTATGCATTGGTCTACTCAAACATTGTCCATAATTGGTAGTCATAAAAAGTATGTCCATGTATGACATGATGAAATAGACAGAGACAATGTAGTCATAGTTTATCTATTCCTTCTGCCCTAACAAGGAGAAGCGATATCTATGGGCCCCTCGATGATTTGATGTTGACATTAAAGTAGTCGGCCGAGTCCGGACTAAATTGATGTGTTCAATTCTGTAGTCTGATGTAGTCATCATAAATCTCTATTGGGACACATAATTTGAACTTTTAGGAATCGACCTTATCCATGTCCCAAGTTCTCAAAGATATATTGTAGAATGGAGGAATAAATGATCTCTTATCTAAGGGTCGTCTCGTGATCGTGATCTTGATCAGAGTTCAGCAGTTGTATTGGATGTTACACTCTTTGCTGATTATCTGAAAGTATCAGACCACACAAAGTTGATGACATGTCCAAGTGGGAGACTGTTGGAAATAGTGTCCAAGGTCATTAATTTGTGCTGATATTTCTAATAATAGCATGGTCTTTTTGGGTTGCCTTTACGACCCAGTAAAAACAAAATTAGACGAAAAGATAGAGCAATGATTAGTTTATTAATTTATTGATAAATAAATTAATCTATAAATGAATCAAAAATTAATCGATAAATTAACTTGGAATTCAGTTATAGAAATTAATTAGAACGATTGGGTTGCACTTAATTAAAGGTTTAATTAATAGAAACAAGTCCAGGGTGCGCGGCCGCTAGAAAGCTCCTTATGTTTAGAACCCTAGGAACCTTCCAGTACAAATAGAGGGCTTGTGGTCAAACCCTTAGGCATCTCAACA
Source organism: Cichorium intybus (assembly GCA_023525715.1). NCBI lineage: Eukaryota > Viridiplantae > Streptophyta > Magnoliopsida > Asterales > Asteraceae > Cichorium > Cichorium intybus. The sequence continues at coordinate 83,080,926 of CM042017.1, forward strand.
CTCCAAAGTGAGTCGCCAACCTCACCTTCTCCCTCCATCTTCCCTTTGTCGAAATCCACAAACCCTTTCCAATGGTTTTTGGATCGATTTCTTCAAGCCAGAAGGGTTTCTGTCTGTTTGTTCTTCTGGTGTTCCTAGGTGTGAATCATTAGAGGGATTTTGGTTTGGATCTTTACATCCAAACAAGGGTATGAATCATAATTCATATTGTTGTTGATGCAATTACTTAGAACATATGATCCTAATTATGAACATGATAATTCTTCTTTGGTTAATCTGCTTAGTTTATGGGATTTAATCTGTTTTCATCTTCCGCTACATGATTAATTTGTTAATCTATAAAAATCTCAACAATAATGATAGACACTAACAGATCTTTACAAACATAATGAGAGAGAAAACTGAATGAGATCACACACTAACAAATATTATAAATGATATACAAACATTTGAAGCAACATTAACAAATCTTTTAACTGATTCACAGACTAACAAGTCTTATTTCATTCACAGAAAAACTGAAGTAACGTTAACTGATCAGTACACCCATAAAATGCAATTCACAGAATTTGAAGCAACATAAGTCCATATTCATACCTGAAGTAGAAAAACAAGAACAAAATCGAAGCTTTGACAAATCCATATAATATTGATCTACATAAAATCAGTAACAGAAAATCGATCAGTCTAGATTACCGACCCAGCAACAAAAAATCAATCCACAGAAGTTGATTCACAAAAAATCGATATTCTCAGAGAAAGAAAAAATAAATGGAACCTTGAGTTGTCCATTGGTATTATACAAAAAGAAAAAATGAAGCTTTGAAGAAGCATATCATACTTGTAGCTTCGGTTCTACCAGAGAAGAAGAAAAAATTTGCCACTTGAAGGAGTGGATGAAACTGTAAAGGAGGCGTGAAAGTTGGATCCGAAAAAAACAATATACACATAAAAGGGTTTGTAAGGGCAAGTTGGTCTTTTTGATCTCCATATTCTATAAGCCAATTTGAAAAGTACAGAGCTCCTTACATATAGATAACAACTTATTTCAACTTATCCAAAATTCATTTTGAAAATTGCTTATCATTTTCCCAACCATCTTTTTGTTGGAAATAGTGTCCAATGTCATTAACTATTGGTGATATTTTTAATAATGGCAGGGTCCTTTTGGGTTGCCCTCACGGACCACTAAAGACAAACAATGACAAAAATAGATTGGGAGAAATTAGTTATTAACTTGTCATGTTGTGATAAATTAATTAGAAACTAGTTGGTAATTAATTAATAAATTAATTTGGAATTAATTTGAAGAAACTAATTATAGGGACTGGATTGTGATTAATTAAAGAGTTTAATTAACTAAAGCAGTCTAGGGGCAATGTGTAAGTAGGCTCATTAAGTTTAAAACCCTAGGAGCCCTCCAGTATTAATATAGGCGTAGGGATAAAACATTAATCATCCCTTTTGCCTCCTTGTGAGATGCCACCTCTCCTGCTCTCCATTCTTCTCCTTTTGGCGATTTTCATAACCCTTTTCAAGGGTTTTGGATCTTGCTCTTTCACCTAAAGGAAGTTCTGTCAGTATGGTTTTCTGGTGTTCTTGGGTGTAAATCATTAGAGAGATTCTGGTTTGGATCCTTACATCTAAACAAATGTATGAATTCATAATTCATTGCTTAGTTTCTTTAATTGTTATGAACATTATGATCCATGCTTGAATTTTGCATGAACTTGTGATTTGTTTCTGTTAAGTCTTCCATTGTGCAAATAGTTTTGTTATTTATTATTGATCAAATCCCTTCAGTGGTATCAGAGTCTATGTTCATAGGTTGTATGCACTTTAGATCAAAATTGAATTGTGAATTATGTTTGCATGCTTGTGTTTTTCGAAAATCATAGGGTTTATGCTAGAATCATTCTTGAAATTGCATGTTATGGATTTCGCTGATTAGGGTTTCTAGATGCCTCTTTCGAAAAATTCTAGGGTTTAGGTAATTCCCTTGGGCCTTTGCTTGTTCACTAAGACATGACGGCTAGGGTTTACAATCCTCAATTTCCTTGCAAGTTTCCTAACTTGCTTAGCCTCCAAGTTAACCCTTATTGCCTTATATGCAAACATGATTAATTAGGGTAATGTTTAAATTAATAATTAACATTGTGTTAATGGAAATAATGGATAAACATAAATTTTAAAATGTTTAAAATTAATTTATTATATATTAGAATTATATATATAAATATATATATATATATATATCTATACTATACTATAAACCATATATAAATTACAACACTTTTAAGCATATAGTCTTAATTTTTAAGACAGTACAACTAACTAATGCACATCTTAATACAACGCGCGTTTGCAGAAAGCATGAGAATGGTTACGGTCTTACGGACCCATCAACTTTAAAGCTGAAACAAAACATGACCTTTGATTTTTTTTGGATCAATCTAAACCCTTCCTTTCGGCAATCCATGAAAACTTGATCTGACCAATCAAAATACTTCATTTTAACAATAAAAGGTCCAGCCCAATATTTGCATTCCCATTCTCTAAAAGCTGATACACATTGGATCGGTTACGGTATCCTCTCTCCCTCTTTCTAAAACCGTAAATACTCTCTAGCTCTCTTTATATCTTCTGGGAACCCAACCCTAAATACTCTCTAGCTCTCTTTATATGCGTTGTGCATTTTGTGGATCTGTATGTTTCCGAATACGTGTTTGAATATACTTTATTTTTATTTTCCTCTTAATCCTACAGATCTGTTTAATCATGTTTGTATTTGCTCTTGATCCTTTAGATATGTTTGATATCTCGATAAATTTGAGTTTTTGATGCATTTAATAGAAGAGTTTCTTAATGCGAGATGTAGAAAGTTTGTAGGGTTACGTTTTTGTTTTTTCTTCACCTCTCTCGACCCATAAGTCAATTTGATGTACGTTTGTGTGTTTGTTATGTGTACAGTGCTTCCCGTCGGAGCTAAGGATGGGCGAATGATACTAAGGATGGAGGATTTGCAACCGTAAAAGGAGTTGTTGGTCGGAGAACTGGTCGGAGGACCAGATCTGTGATTGATGGAGGCGGAAGAAGGAATCAGATCGTGCTTCCCGGAGGAGCCGGTGGTATTAGATCGGAGAAGACGAAGGGGGTGTCGAAAGCTTGAATCGGATTCTGGGATGGTGGTAGCAATGCCATCTAGGGTTTGTCTAAAACATCGCCGGAGGTTAGAGCTTTTGATTTCCAGTTGTGGGGGTGGCTTCAGATGCAGGTAGTGGTGGGTTGGTTGAGATTAACCGGTGATGGTGGTAACCCGTTGACCAGAGCAGAGTGGGTGGAGGTCTGGAGGGTGGTTGTAAACAGACATAAACGTTCATTTTATACCGTGTTAATCGGTCTCCTTTTATGCTGGCCATCTTCATCATACGTCTAATTAGGATTAATCGTATGATTATTTATTGTGAACATTCACTTGGGCTAAGTTAAATCTTCCTGACATCATTTTCTGTTTTGTTGAGTGTTAAACTGCAAAAAGTGAGATGATTCTATCTCTGCAAAAAACAAGATTTGTCTTTTCTTGTAACTCGCACAACTTAAACAATTGCATACACTATGTCTTTCTTGATCATTCTTTCTCTGTTACGTATCTTAATCTCTCTCTCTCTAATTTTCTCCGAAAACCTAGATGTGGTTTTTGACAGCAGACATAAATATATATCGGCTTTGTTGATGAATTTGTTATATTATGTGCAGATCTGGAAAATATTTGTATTGTGAAAAGACGATGTTACTGAAGAACACATTCAATTGAGATGTCATAAAGGTTTATAAAATTTATATCTGTTTTTTTCTTAATATATATTAAGGGGATGTTTTAGATCTAAGTTAATTGTACAGACCTTTAGCAAAGTTGTATTCTTGTTATTTTCTTTATTTATAAACTATGAAAATTGATTTCTCTTCATTCATATTCGGCTACTTTGTAATTTTATGTTTTGATTTAATTCCTAAATATTATATTAGTAATCAATGTCAAGTTATTTGACATTGTTGCGCTTTTGACAAGTGGGAAAAGAAACATCACAGAAAATGTAACAAAATAAGTTTTATGAGTGTTAATTTTGTGAATGGAGTTATAAAATATAATATTATAGGTTTGAAAGTAATATATTGATCAGAGATTTGTCAAGTTTGTAAAGTCATAATCCAAAGCGTCTTCCAAATTCGCGGATATCAGAGTCGGAAATCAAGCTACATACTTAATCCTGGCGAAAGAATGATTCCACGCCATGCTTATATGGGTGGCATAGGACCACCGAGTGTACCATTTTCTTATAACTTGGCTTTTGATTTTTATTTTCCAATAAAAATTTAAGTTAGGAGTGTAGACCTGTACTTAATTATGAATATTAAGTTATCAAGAATAATATTAAAAGTGGACCCCTTTTCCTTATCATTGTTCTTCTCCACAGGAACCAAATCGATGTAAGTTTCCAGTTAAATCCATTTCCTCATCTCTTTTTATATATAATATATAATTAATATCAATATTCCTAACTATTTAAATATACATATAATATTTTACATAATAGTAATAAAAACATATTTTAATATTACAGCAAATTAGACGAGCAGACACCATGGTTTAAGTTAGGCGTGATCTATAATTCATCTTTTGAAATAAAGTTGGAAGGCTAATATTGAAAGGAAATGATTAAAACTGTAGACGTGATCTATAACTCATCTTTTGGAAATAAAGTTGGAAGACTATTATTGAAAGGCTATTATTAAAACTATAGGGGTGATCTATAACTCATCTTTTAGAAATAAAGTTGGAAGGCTATTATTAAAAGGAAATGATATCTGCGAAGACTTTTGGGTTTTCCATTAAGATTTTTAACAATTAATAATGGGTATTTTAAACATAATTTTCCATTTTAAATTTCTATTTAAGCAATGATCTCATGAGAAACACAATCATGGAGTTAATCAAATAGGGTCATTAATTGCCTTATGAACCATCTAAACTTGATTGAAATAACTTAATTGTAAACAAATAGCCTTTTAAAAGAAAAAAAAATATTAAGTAACCTTTGTATTTATACCAAAACAACACAACGTTTTTTTTCATGCAAACATAGTAGGAATACTAAATGAACATAACTATATATTTTTCTCATGACTTTTGAACATGATATATATATTTTCGAAATCACAAATAATCTCCAAACGAACTATCCACCTCCGGAAAACAATACATCGAAACGAATTGTCGTCTCCGCAATATCGTGCATCGTGAGTTTGTGGGTATGCTGAATAAAACTATTCATTTTTTATTTTCGAACATGTTAAACTTATGCTTTTACTAAAATAAATATAAACTAAAAATGAAAATTGTTAACTAAAAATAAAAATCCTTAATAAATATTAATTGAAAATGATAATTTTTAAAACAATACATTCGTAGTTTTACAAAAAAACAAAACAAAACTCATACGCTAAATTTTGAACTGAAAAACAAAATTCATAGAATCGAAACCTAATTGCTTAATCGTTTTCGAGACTGTTCCGGTTTACAACATAACAGATACGTTTTGCCGCTAGAAACAAAAACGTACTTATATTTGCATACCGAAAACTATTTGTCGAAATGAAACTAATGTTCGCCACCGATAGTAATTAATCACCAAAAAGAAACTATTCTCCGCCGCCGCATTGCGCGGGTACGCAGCTAGTATATATATATATATAAATATAAATATAAATTATATATATATATATATATATATATATATATATATATATATATATATATATATATATATATATATATATAACTTAAATATTAAATAAAAATATTGGTCAAACCATGAGTAGGCTTACCCACTTTTAAAAAGGTGTTTAGAAGGTTTGAAGGAGGTTTCTTATGATTCCTAATGAGGTCGGTTCTTAAATAGCATTTATTGCTTACCACCCTCAACGCTTGCCACATTTTCCCTGAGTGGAGTTACTAAAAGGGTTTGATAGGGCAATGTTTAAAGTTAAAAGTATTAACTTAAAGTATTAAAACAAAAGTCTCAAATTTAATTAAAATAAAAACGTGAATCATATGCTACCTATGAAAAACGCACGCTTTCGTTATAATATGTTGACGAAGCTGTGTAGTTAACCGACATGTCAAATTGAGATTATAATTAAAGGTGATGTGGAACTCGCGATACTTAAGTGTATCTTGAGTCGGGAATGACGCGTTTTGCATGGTTGATCCACCATCTTATCCATGATCCACGACATCCCTGTCATGGATTGAGATGAGCATGACTGAGATTAACATGACATTGACCTTAGTCAATGAATCTCAAAGTTATAGGAATTTAATGGTGATTGGAATTGATTAATAGTTTATCTACATTAGTGACCCTTATGGTGTGATTACGACATCCCTCTTCACATCATAAAAGTAGATTGTTGGATCCTAGCATTGTTAAATAATATTTGGGTAATTATTTATAAAGATTAAATCAAACTAACTAAAACTATTTTATAGATGTTTGCTGTAAATCTAGACACAGACCTTCCTCCTATTTCGCTTCCTCCACAACCTAAATCAAGTCTTCCTCCTCCTCCTCCACTATAGTCCCGATCTAATGAGGTTGATAGCCTGACGTTTGCTGACATGTTCTGCGAGCTCAAGAATTGTTTTGAGAGTGTCAGGGCACAAGCATAGCAGGAACATTTCGAGATCGTTAAATCCCTTAGAGCATGTAAACTTGAAGAAGGAACGTATGTGTGTATGCATGTTCAGAAGAAGAAATCATACATAGACAAAATTGGATAGTCTTGGTGTCTATTTTCCAAAGGAGTTAGCCATGGATGTGGTGCTTAACTCACTTCCTGGTTCTTATCAAGAGTTCATTATGAACTATGACAAGAACCATCTGGATATGACCTTGATGGAGCTGAACTGTATGTTAAAACCTGTCGAGGTTAGTATAAAGCAGTCCCGTGGTTCAAGTTCCATCGCTCCTGTTTTAGCCATTCATCATGGTGATGCTAACAAGATGAAAGTTTCTCATCCCAAAAGAAAGGGAATGGCTAATGTTGGAAAGTCTAACCAAGGCTTTAAGAGAAAGGCTGATTCTGACATAGCACCCACCAGTGACCCAAGTGAGGCCATATGCTTTTACTGCCACCAAAAAGGACATTGGAAACGTAGTTGCTCAATATACCTGGAGGATCTAAAAAAGAACAGGGTCAATGAGTTTGACACCTCAGGTATATTTATAAATGAAATCCATAGTACTAAAAATTCCAATTCTTGGGTCCTTGATATAGGGTGTAGTACTCAGGATGCAAGGACTAAGTGAAAGTGGGAAGCTAGAGCATAGAAGCATAACCTGATCGTGAGATACATAAGCGTTGTTGCTGTTACAAGGATCGAGGATTACAAGCTCATGCTGACTAGTGGTGTTTAGTTAGATTATTAGATTTTTGCTACTTGCCAGAATTGGCACAAGACCATTGTTTCATATTATGCATTGTTTAAGGATATTTATTTTTCCTTTTAATGAAACAGAGATGTTTTTCTTTGTAGAAGCATGGTTGTTTTATTTCAAAATTTATCCTGACAATGGCATATATGAATGTGTTGTTTTCGTAAATAGGATTAATAATATAATCTTAAATGTTGATTTATCCGAAAGTATGTTGGATAAATTGTGTTTGTGGCATTGTCACCTTGGCCATTAAACAATAATTGCATCACCAAGCTCCAAGCGGACATGATATTGGAATCATTTGACTTAGAGTCAGATGATATATGCAAATCTTGATTAATTGAAAAGATGATAAAATCACCATTCACATGGAAATGTGAAGAAGCAAGGATTTGTTGGACCATATCCACACAGATGTTTATGGAGCATTCAGATCCGCCACAGGACATGATAAACGATACTTTGTTACATTTGCTGATTATTTAGTATATACAACTTTGTTTATTTGAATAAACGTTAGTCAGAATCTTTGAAATATTCAAAGAATTTCAAAACGAAGTAGAGAATCAAATGGGCTAGAATATCTGAATATTGAATTCTGCAAACATCTTAGGAACTGCAGAATAGTTTCATAGATCATCCCAGAACACCGCGACATAACGGTGTGTCTAAAAGGAGAAATAGAACATTTTTTGAAATGGTTCGGTCCATGATGATTCGAGCTACACTTCCAGCAAGTTTCTGGGATTATACCCTAGAAACAGAAACCCGCATCTTAAACCTCGTACCAACTAAGAAGGTTGCAAAGAAACCCTCTGAAATGTGGATTGGGGTTAGTCCCTCACATGCACATGAGAAAATCTAGGGTTGTGAAGTTTTCGTTCATCACGAAGCTAATGAAAAGCTTGAACCCATATCAAAGAAATGCCATTTCATTGGTTATCCCTAAAAGTTCTTTGAGCACTTGTTTTACAAGCCTTTTGAAAACAAAGTGTTTGTGACTCGAAGGAGAATCTTTCCTAAGAGAAAACTCATATCCAAAGAGGCCAGTGGGGGCAAGATTGATCTTGAAGAGATCCAAGAGTCAACCGTTGAAGAACCTTTAGTTAACACTAGCACTCAACCAGATGATGAGACTATTGTTGAGAAAACTGTCATATCTCCACCTCTTCTTAGCAAGTTCAGTAGAATTAGTCACCCTCCTGAGTTTTATGGTTTACATATTACTGAAAGTGACGCACCGATCAGTAATAGTGCTCTGGTTAGTGAGGATGGGTCATTCAACTACATGGAAGCAATAGTGAGCCCAGTGGTTGCCAAATGGAAATAGGCCATGGAGAGCGAGATTCAGTCAATGTTTGATAACCATGTTTAGAATTTGGTTGATCTTACACCTAACCTTAAAACCAATGGGAGTAAGTGGATCTTCAAGAAGAAGACCAACATGGATGAGAATATACACACATTCAAAGCAAGACTGGTTGCAAAGGGTTATACTTAGACTCAAGAGATTAATTATGACGAAACCCTCTCACTAGTAGCTGAAATTGAGTCTGTTAAGATATTGTTTGCTATAGTGCATTTTTATGAGATATGGCAAATGGCTGTTAAAATCGCTTTACTTAAAGGAAAATAAAGGGGTTATGAATATGGCACAACCAGAGGGTTTTAAACATGCCACATACCAGACAGAGTGTGTAAGCTTGAGAGGTCCATTTATGGACTTAAACAAGCATCTCGCACCTAGAATCTTTGCGTTCATAAAAATGCAAAAGAGTTTGGATTTTCAAGAAGCCAAAATGAGTCTTGTGTTTATGTCAAAGCTAGTAGGAGTATTGTATTCTTCCTAGTATTGTATGTAGATGAAATACTACTTGTAGGAAACTAATAGGTTTTTTACACCCTAGAACAAGCTAGCATGGTAGCGGACACATACAAAAATTCTAAGATAGCGGCACATCCTCTGTGTCTTTGTCTTCTCCACCGGCGTCTTCGGCATCTCCGAAGATCTTGAAGTCTCATGTAGGTTTGTGGGATAAGAAAGAAAAAGCAAGAGTGCAGATCGGTGATTGCTATGGTGAAGGATACGAGAGAGAGAGAGAGAGAGAGAGAGAGAGAGAGAGAGAGAGAGATTATGTTGATTATTAGGGATTGTCATTTTTCAAAGGATCTGATAATTTTTACACCGTGACTGCCCTTGTATTTGTTTATAAAAAGCCTAACATGCCATTAACTTTGATTATAATTACAATTATGCCACCTTCCATATCAGTCATCCATTTTTTATATCTAGTGGTCAAGAATTGGTTTCTAGGTTCTAATGAAAATAATGGTTATCATTAGATCATTATTCTATATATATATATATATATATATATATATATATATATATATATATATATATATATATATATATATATATATATATATATATATATATATATATATATATATATATATATATATATATATATATATATATATATATATATATATATATATATATATATATATATATATATATATATATATATATATATATATATATATATATATATATGACTCTTCTTAAAGTGAGGACTTGCGAGAACACCTTAAAAAATATAAATAATAAAATGGATCATAGTACTATATCGGAGAAAAAAAGATTCAAAGAAAAAACTTTTGGATCATTATTTTTTTTATAATGAAACAATGATCCAAAATAAAAACAGAAAAATTGGATTATTACGTTTTCAATGATCCAATTTTTTTTTTCAAATTTTTTTGGATAATAATATAGTACTATTCTCGATTTTATGATTTGTATTTTTTTTATATTTTTTTCAATTTTTTTAAGGTGTCCTCGCGAGTTTTCACCGAAAAAAGAGTCATCACCGGAACCGGACCCTATATATATATATATATATATATATATATATATATATATATATATATATATATATATATATATATATATATATATATATATATATATATATATATATATATATATATATAGAGGGTCCGGTTCCGGTGATGACTCTTTTTTCGGTGAAGACTCGCGAGGACACCTTAAAAAAATATAAAAAAAATACAAATCATAAAATCGAGAATAGTACTATATTATTATCAAAAAAAAATTTGAAAAAAAAATTTGGATTATTGAAAACGTAATAATCCAATTTTTCTGTTTTTATTTTGGATCATTGTTTCATTATATATATATATATATATATATATATATATATATATGTATATATATATATATATATATATATATATATATATATATATATATATATATATATATATATATATATATATATATATATATATATATATACAAGTTGGGGCTAGCCCACTTGGCTAACAATGTGATTACTAACAAGGAGGTCATGGGTTCAAACCCTCGCACTAACATAACAATGAGTAGTTTAGGAGTAGGAGTAGGATATATTTGCCGTTCAAAAAAAATTATATATATATCTATATCTATACTTCTATACTATACTATAAACCATATATAAATTACAATCCTCTAAAGCACAATTGTCTTAATGTCTTAAAAATGTACAACCATGTTTTGCACCACTAAATTATGCTGAACACGCGAGGGTAAAAATGACATAATGAACATTTATTAGGACCATCTACAAACCCTAAACCACATAACCTAAGGAGAGCCGTCATCGCCTAATTCTGCTTCACCTTTCCTCATAGCCTATTTTACTTCTCCTCCACCATCATCGCCGCTGAGTCTGCTTCACGTAAACCATCATCAATAGCCGCCATCATCACCTCTACACCTGTACACATCCCTCACCTCCACCATCTCTCGAAATCGCAGATAAAAAACGGAGGTTTAAGGGCACTGCTTTAGGTATCTTCGATTTGTTAAAATCGGAGGTTTAAGGGCACTGGTTTAGGTATGTCGATTTGTTCTAACATTTGTTTTCTCTCGGGTCTTTTGCTACTGAGGTTCGTTTTGCCAACGTCGTTGAATATGGTTTGTTCAAAGCTTAAATAACATGTAATTTTTACATTCATTTACAAATTTGCCGGTTTGATTTTCAGGATCTGGATGTATATCCATACTCGATCTCGATTTTACAGATTTGCCGGGTACCACGGTGGAAGTCGACAGCTAACGGATCGAGTCATACTCATCGGCCGTCGACCATGGAAGCCAGGTAAGTTTTTTTTTCATATTACTTCTAATCGTAACCTGCATATATTATTTTCTGTTTGATTTTGCAATCTGAATCGCCAATCGAGTTGACCTCCAATCGATATGGAGAATTGATAATTATCAAGTCGATTTGGATACTGGAATCTGAGTAAATGTTTAGCAGTTTAATTATAATCAGAACTCGTCACCTGGAATACGTTTTAGCAATTCGATTTGGATTCTCATCAGGGATTCCGTTGGGGGATTCATCAGGGATTCTCATGGGTTTAGGAAGAAAGGAAGAAGCATGGCCTGAAACCAATTGGTAGTTCATCAGGGATTGTGTTTGGGGCGGTTACCCTTCCTGATGTTGCAGTTTCAAAGCTGATACAGTTATCAAGAGTTTTATCAGTACATGAAGTACGTCTTGAAGGTGCATAATTTCTTAATCAAGTCCTTAAATGAACTCATAGTACTATAAAAACCATATCTAACAACAGTCCTCCAAAATTTTCATTCTTCCTCTTACCTTCTGTTCTTTCACATCTGTCCTTTTGCAGAGGTTGAATTCATACGGTTCCAATATTAGGCCACTTCTACAAGTTGCCTTTGTGTCCTCATTTTCCTTTCCTTCATGTGTCACCATGAATCCAAGAAGACCACTTCAGTATCTTTACACAATGATTGCTATATGAAGTTCAGCATTAGTTCCATAGCCTTGTTTACAGCAGTATGCTACTTATCATTTGCTGCAACATCATCCACTGGTAAGTTCGTGGACTAATTTACCCCTGAAAACTTCATATTTATTTTTAACTTTTACACATATTGAAGGATGGTACATGATATTGAATCTGTATAATTACAAGTTAAAATTGATTCTGAATACAATTTTAGACCCTGCAATCTACTTTCAATTATGTATCGGATATATAATCCTACTTGTTAAGACTTTCAAATTTTCAAAATTTGAAAACTTTTAAATTTTCAAATTTTCAAATTTTGAAAAATTAAAAGTCAAAATTTGAAAACTTTCAAATATTCAAATTTGAAAATTTTCAAATTTTAAAATTTCAAAATTTGAAAACTTTTAAATTTTCAAATTTTGAAAACTTGAAAGTTATCAAAGTTTGAAAATTTGAAAGTTTTCAAATTTTGAAATTTTGAAAATTTTCAAATTTTGAGAATTTGAATATTTGAAAGTTTTCAAAATTTTACTTTTAAATTTTCAAATTTTAGTTCTTTCAGATGTAACCGCTAGAGGCGTACTACCGGACCAGCATCGCTACCACCCACAATTCGAAATGCACATCAGGTGATCTACTTCTTATGTTGTATATTTTGTAACTTTCTGCTTTTGATACTACGATTTCTAACTCTGAAAACTTTGATTTCAGGTTAGCTTTTCATCCACCCACAGGTGCTTGTCGATTTAGAACACTTGCTAAAACTTCTCATGTCTTTTTTTAATATATTGCTGGAAACCAAAACTCCATTCCAGCATCTTGAGCCTTTTGAAAGAATAATTCGTGCTCCAAAGCGGCTTTCACTACATTTGCAGCGTACTTTTTGAGATATGTTTTTAACGGTTTTGGATTTTTTATGCAGAACATGAGAGTTGGTGTGAAGCTGTGAAAATTGGGATTTGTTGAAGATGAGGCGTTCAAGACTGGATTTGGATCAGCAGGTTAATTCTTTTTCATGGTCATTTTACTAATGTGTGTTGTTGCTGTTAAGCTTAATTAAAAATTAAGCTAAAATCATGTAGATCTTGGGTTTTGGACAATGTGCTTGATAATCACAGCAGGGAACATACAAGTTGAAAATGGTTGTTTTTCCTAAGTTCTTGATATTGGACTTGATTTGTAGGTTCATGTAACATGTTTATTGAAGTTGGTCATTTTTCTGATTTGTTGATGATTGGACTTGATTTGCTGGTTCACAGAACAGGTTTGAATTTGGTTAATTATTTCTTATTTCTTGATGACTGGAATTGATTTGCAGGTTCACAGAAGAGGTCCTACAGTTATGCAAAGGAACTAGAGCAGGAAAGTAGTCCTTCAGCAGGTACATGGATGTGTGTGTGTGTGAATGGGTGTATGAAAGGTTGAAAGAATGTGTATGTATGTATGTGCGTTAATGTTTAAACACATGAAATAATTTAAATAATTGAAATCACAAAAAACGCCTCTCATTTTGAATAATTGTATCAGCAGACATTTGCATTGTACATTGTCATTTTCTCGTTTTGACTAATCCTCATCTATCTTTTACGATGTCTCTTTCTTCATAGGTCTCCAAAATGCCTTCTGTTTTGGGTTAAGTTCCTCAAGGTTTTAATTCCTTTGCTATTTTATGATTTTGCTACCTTTTTATTATTTGTGTTGAAAACTCTTTTTTCAGACTAATTCTTAACTTCTTCTTTCTGTTACATAATAATGGCTTGCTTGTAGGGTGAAGGTAGTCTTTTTTAGGATTTTATGAAGATCCCAAGTTTGTGTGTGATTTGAAGACATGTTCATCTTTAATAAATTTATATTGGATTTTCTAGATTTCTGAACTAGATCTTGTAATGGGCAACACCTTTTCCATTTGGCTACAACTCAAGGAAGTCTGCAATGTATTCAGGTAACTCCACAAAGATTTTGGGCAAAAAATTTTGTTATTTGAAATCCTTACTTTAACAAATGTTTTGTGGGTCTTGACTGTTCAAGTAACCTCCAGAAAGAACTAAGATAGAACAGAGGATCTTGGGATTGGTTCTCTAATGTTTAGATCATCCACAAAGTAAATCCACAACCATTTGTCAAATTTCAGGTATTATAACATAGGTTTTGTGGGCCATTATTGTTCCGGTTAAGGGCTAAATGCAACAACTACAATGTACTTTTATTGTTTTGACAACTGGTTGGGAACGATTCACTAAATCCCGAAATAAAGAATCACAGAAGCACTAAAAGAAGAATATTCTTGAGCAAGCTTTAAGGTACTTTTGTTAATTCAGAGATTATTTAAAAGAAAGACTTATATAATTCTGTAGAAGGCTTTAAGTGTTGATGATAAAATCCGAAGCCACTTAATTTGATCTATATTCGAATTCCAGATTTTGGATTATGCTAAAATGGAACTTGGAAACAAGAAAAAAGGACTGACCCTAGGCTTGGCTTTCGGCGGTTGAATTTTTTTGTTACAGCTCCAAAACCATCTCCGACTTTTGATGTGTATTTCTTCAACCTCAATTTTAAGACTGTCTGTCAATTTAGCCTCTTGTGTATGATGTCCTTTTACTTAAATTTCAATATAATTTGTTTAAAATTTTTTTGATGACATGTTTGCTTAATTGATTTACAGCTCATATAAATCTTTTGAAGACATTATATATTGAGGGGATTTTGATTCTATTTCTATTACCAAGAGACACTTTCAGCTACTGGATCCAGGGAAATTTATCAATGATCCAGTTGTTGACTTCTATATTGAGTTCAATTTTTTGACTTCAACTATATATGTGACTTTTACTTTTCTATTTTTATTTATACAAAGTTTATTTTTATAGCAGAAACCTGAAGATCAAACCCGGTGATGAAAGAATCCTTTTCTTCAACAGCTTTTCCTTCAGACAGCTGGTAGATTTAGATGAAAATCAATTACAAATGTTTGATGTCAAGTCAGCCTTTCATCGCAAAGAAAGTGAATGTTTTTCAAAAAGATTACATTATTATTCCTGTAAACTTCAACTTCAGGTGAATTTTTTTTAACAACAGTCGACTGTTCACATCATTCATCAAGTTTAATAAGGCTTTTTATGCTAAAAATAAATAATTAATAATATTGAAAGGTAAATTGTAATTTTACTAAACTCATTTAATAAAAACAAATTTCATTGTGTTGTTTAGGCTATGAGTATAATGGAGTCATCTCCTTCCCTTTACCATCTAAACAAAGTTGTTGCTTCCCTGAAGTTTGTAGTACTTCTATGAATTCGATTACCAATAGGATTACTAGAATTCTATCTCATGAATACTTAGAAAGTAATTTTTTCAGGCTTGCGGGATAGAGTCCAAGTTGAACAATTAATTGGATACATCACAAAGGAGCCTCAAGCAGATGCTGATAGAAAACATATTTTCAAGCAAGTCATGTGACAGAGGGTCATACAAGCTTAAATGATCCAATGTGGGACACGTTAAAAATCATTAGCAACAACACACTATGTCTATTAAAACAGTTTTAGCTTTAAAAGTATGTAGCAACGACTCATTGGGATTTTTTATTCCATCGGATGAACTAAAAAAGATATCTATTATTATTTCCAGTAAACAAGATACAAAGCAGATCCTTGAGAGTGTGTGTGTGCATGTTGTGTGTGTGTATCTTTTTTCGTGTTTATTAATCATTTTAATCTACTGGTGTTTACAATTTTGAATAGGTACTACATGAAAGAATTGACACTAGACTTCTTATGAACAAGGATAGTACGTTGCTATTTTATGAATGGTCTGGTTAGATGGTTGCCATAATGGGTGAGAGTTTGAAAGGTAATCAATCGTCCGAAAAGAAATTAATCACTCTTATATTCACCAACTCCCACTCCCATCTGCAACCTACAACCTAAAAAGTAATTGCCAAAACGAAACTATTTGCCGCCGCCGCATTGCGCGGGTACGCAGCTAGGATAGTTTTAGATTTATTTACTTGGATCAATTTTTGTTGCCAATAAATTTTAAGCCGCCTATAGTTAACAAAAACAAGTCGGGCCACTTCCATTTACGACTTTTTTAGTGGTCGGTTAGCAAAAAAATAAAAAAAATGAAAATGTCGCAACCAGTTTAAGTCAAGCACCACAAGTCGTTCACTTTTCAAAACTCATTGCCGCCGCCGCATTGCGTATGTTTATATATATATATATATATATATATATATATATATATATATATATATATATATATATATATATATATATATATATATATATATATATATATATATATACTATAAACCATATATAAATTACAACCCCTAATGCACAATTGTCTTAATGTCTTAAAAATGTACAACTTATTTAACCCAATGTATATATAATTTTCATTCAAGACAACATATATGTTTCTGAAAGGAACCTAATATCTTATTGGAAACTATTTGTCAAATGAAAATTATTAGTCCCCCCCCCCCCCCCCCCAAACCCATATTGCGGGTAGACCACTAAGTTGTATTCCTATAATCATTCATTCATAATCATTAATGTACATTTCCTTTCTAGGTAATATTGTGGGTATGAATTTAAGAGGATCGAGAATAAATTAATACCATATCCTCTTTATTTTGGCTTAGAATTTAAGAGGATGTAGAAGAAATAACATAAGCTACACCATTGTATCATTATGTATCCTAATTTTTCAAGTTAAATGTATGTAATTTAAGTCAAAATATAACATAGAGAAACCAAAATTATTCGAAAGGAAAGCAATCATCACAAACTATTTTTAAAAACGAAGAATTATCCGCTAAGTATGCCACATGCAAGCACAAACCAAGACTTACAAAGCGGACATCACGATGTTCAAGCAACGACGCCAAGATATCGGATTAGAGTTTTTACGTCAACTGTCGTTCTTGATCAAATTAATTGAAACAATCCTAATAGCGTTAAACGAACTCATTCCAAAAAGAAACAATTTGTTGAAAAGAAACTAGATACCGACAGAAAACTATTGATTGAAACTCACTATTCGGCGTCTGATGAATAGTAACTAATCGCTGGCCGAAAACTATTCACGTAAATGAAATTAATCGCCGTCCGCCGCATTGCGCGGGTACGCAGCTAGTATATATATATATATATATATATATATATATATATATATATATATATATATATATATATATATATATATATATATATATATATATATATATATATATATATATATATATATATATATATATATATATATATATATATATATATATATATATATATATATATATATATATATATATAGAATCAGGATCGGGTGAGGACTCCAATTTTGGTGAGGACTGTGAGGACAAATCTGGACCTCTAATCTTGAAAAATGGGTGGCTAAGATTTATTGTGAAAAAATTGACACATGTTAAAAGCTTGGGGGGCTAGTTGTCTAAAAATTAAAACTAGTGGGTGGGTAATACAAATTAAGAAGGGTAATATAGTAATTTGATCGAGAAACCCACCCCCGATTGCGATACTTCTCACAATCTCGTTTGCTGGGTTTTTTTATTCCACCAACTTAGTTTTTGGGCCATAACTTTTTTTTCTTGGTAAAACAAAATTCTGAAAAAACCAAAGTTCTTAAAATTTAATTCTCTACAAAACAAGCACCATCATGAAAATTTGAAAAAAAAATATTTTTTATTTTTTATTTTTATAAAAAATCAAAAAATAAAAAAATTCTCCAAAAATTATGAAAATTTAACGGGACATTGTAGACATTATATTAGTAAGTTTGCGAAAAGAATTTTTTGAAAAAAATGGTTTTAAGTGTTCGTTTTTATATTTTTAAGTAAAAAACTTATCAAAATAGCAAAAAAAAAAAAAACATACATGATCCAAAAATATTAAGAACCAAAATATGTTTAATGATTCAAACTGTTATAAACTAATTATTTTATGAATCAAAACTTATCAAAATAGAAAAAAAATACATGATCCAAAAATATTAAAACCAAAATATGTTTTATGATCCAAAACTTATGATCCAAGATTCAAAATTAGTTATTATCCAAGATCCAAAACGAGTTATGATGCAAAACGAGATATGATGCAAAACGATTTTTAAACGACAAACGTAAAAAAAAAAACTGGAAAAAAAAACGAAAAAAGTAAAAAAAAAAAAAAAAAAACAGGAAAAAAACGAAAAAAACTGAAAAAAAAAACGAAAAATAATATTTAAAACAATAAAAAACGAAATAAAAATAAAAAACCCGGCTAAATTATGTTGTACGGACGTGAGTAACATGTGATTATATCCTCAAGTCCGTATTACGTTCCATGGACGAGCGCCGAATGGGATTACGTCAAATCCAATAATTACGTTTGACGTTATTGCCCTTAAGGAAATGAGTGGACGAGAATTGTCCTTGCAGTCCTCACCCAAATTGAAGTCCTCACCGGATCCGGACCATATATATATATATATATATATATATATATATATATATATATATATATATATATATATATATATATATATATATATATATATATATATATATATATATATATATATATATATATATATATATATATATATATATATATATATATATATAGGGTTGAGATCATGAGAGAACCTAAAAAACCCTAGGAACCTAGGAACTTTTTTTATACACAATATTTTTCAAAAAAAATTGCATCCAATTTTTTTATTTAAAGTGTCTAAGAGATTTCTAAACCTTAAACCCTAAACCCTAAACCCTAAACCCTAAACAAAACCCTAAACCCTAAACCCTAAACCTAAACCCTAAACCCTAAACCCATATGAAAAAATAATAATAATAAATGATTTTTTTTTGCATCCAATTTTTTTATTTAAAGCGTCTAAGAGATTTCTAAACCCTAAACCCTAAACCCTAAACCCTAAACTCTAAACCCTAAACTCATATGAAAAAAAATTTTAAAAATGATTTTTTTTTGAATTTTTTTTTTGAAATCTTCTAGACGCATCATAACAAAAATTTTGGTATATTTTTTTTTTGAAAAATATTGTGTAGAAAAAAAGTTCATAAAATGGGTTCTTAGGTTCCTAGGCTTTTTTAGGTTCTCAATTGAACTTTACCCTATATATATATATATATATATATATATATATATATATATATATATATATATATATATATATATATATATATATATATATATATATATATATATATATATATATATATATAATGATTTAGAACGGTTGTTTGTTAAGGCCAAACAATACACCAAAATATTTAATATAATACTTTGTGATACACACGATAGTTGCTGTGAATCTTTAGAACGGTTGTTTGTTAAGGCCAAACAATACACGTAAATATTTAATATAATACGTGATACACACGGTAGTTGCTCTGAATCTGGGTTGTTTATTCGGTTTATTCCATGAAGATGATGGTAAAAAGACGTTCTGAAATCATAGTTGCTCTCAATTTATAGGGTTCCACATATCCTCATCAAGCGAGAAATCAAAGAAACTATTGTCGTCATCTTCTTGCTCGTCAACATTTAAGGCCTCTACCTGCGCCGAAGATTCACCAATTGACCATCCAACGTCTCCTCCCATTAGCTCCATTTCACGATCATCAAATAATTCCACAAGATATTGGTTAATCTCATCATTTAGTACATTTGGTGATAGAGAAGAGACATTAAAGTTCTTGTTGGCACTTTCATTTGACAATCTTATTAGGTTACCATCACCACCAGGGACAGTTTGTGGGTTATCGTTCATGTACAAATTACTGGTTTTGGTGATGGTATGCGGTTGCGGCTTGATAATTGTGACGGTGGTATGTTGTAACGATTCATCGGCATTAGGTTCTTTCTTCTGTTGTTTGGAACGAGGCTGAATGTGAGTGTTCCAATAATTCTTCACGTCATTAGCAGTTCTTCCGGGTATTCTTCCCGCAATCAATGACCATCTAACATCAAAATCTAAATTAAACGCCACTTCTCAATTTTTTTTTTTTTTTTCTTTTTAGTAAACCATAAGCTAATAGAAACAACTAAATCGTTACATATCTAAATATACTTCATATTTTGTTTCGATTTATTTTCAAATTGTGCTTACCTGTTTCCTAGAAGCTTATGAAGCCTAAGCATGAGATCAACTTCATCTTCAGCAAAATCTCCTCGTTTTATATTTGGCCTCAGATAATTCACCCATCGTAACCTACAACTCTTTCTACATCTATTTAAACCTGTGATTATCATGTGGAAAATATTAACACGAAACCAAAATAACAGAAAAGGTCTATGTTATTTATTTTTCGAACAGACAAAGAAAAGATGCGAGGTACATTTTGCCACACAATAAGGCTATCATGGTATTCGTTACCTGTTCTGAGAGGAATAAGGTGCCATTTCCCTTCGCCGTATTTCTCAATACAATTCTTGAGAAGCATATCTTCATGTATAGTCCATGCACCTTTCTTCAACCCTAATTCGGTACTGCTACCAGTTGTCATTACTTATGTCTTCTATCCAGATGCTGCTATATAATAACGTTAAGTCCAAGTTCTAGTGAATCTTTTCCATGCATAAAACATAATGCATGCCTTTTTATAGACGGAAATCTAATGATTATGTTTTTAACAACCCCCTTTCTCCATATATATCACTACGTGCACCCTCATATTTCCACAAAAAATAAAGACTTTGCAACAATTGGGAACTTGCCAGAAATAAAAGTTTTATATTATCAAAAGAGAAACTAATAATTTTCCTATTAATTGTATTTTACGGGCTTTGGATACAAACTTTAACAAATGATGATCATGTTCTTAATTATTTGGACTATTTTTGAAGGTATAATTGGTTTTCGGGTAAAAATTCAGAAATCCGATTTCTGTAATATCGAATAAGTCTCTTAAACATATAGATGAACTCTATGAAATGCATAACTTCAAAAATACCAAAGTCCTTACAAAAATTTTTGTAATGTCCCAAATTTTACAACCAAAAATTTCATTTTTAAAATAAATTTTAAACGTCAGACCATAATAAAAACTTGTTCGTTCAATATCAAGTAAAAATCAGAGTAATAAATAAACATCAGCGGAAGTCAAAGTATAATTGAGCCTGATGCATATACAGTCAAGCCGCGCCCTCCTATTTGACTACGTAAGTACCTGAATAATATCTAACTTGAAAGAGTAAGCACAACACATAGTGACTTCCCCAAAATACCACATATTTCATTACATAACGAGCATACTACATAGTGACTCTTGTACTGATTCTGATCCATCCACATACCATCTAGTCGTAAGAATGAATCATACAATCAACCAATACCTTTGGATTTTTGGGCCAATCCCCGACTCCGTCCAACTCACAGACCGACTTTGATCCGCCACAAATACCTTTGGACTCCCGGATTGACTCCGGTTCCGTCCCCATACCAAATAGCCATAAGAACGATTTTCATACAAGAAACCATTCAATAAGCAAGACTATACTACTCTAGGCACAAGGTCCTACCCTAACGTGTAACACCCTAACTCCTATACACCTTAATTGATGTAATGTTTTATAAAACACAATATGTTGTAAAACCCGCATTTTAAAAACATCGTTTACGATGTATCATCTTATTTTTTAAAAATTCAGTCCCAACAAAAACAAATGAGTGTTAAGTATAATTAAACAATATTGGGGGTTACAAATTCATATCAACTAGACCATAGTAAAGCAATAAAATATTTAAGGGATAATGTCCCAAAAACAATCTAACATCTATATTGATATTTTGGCATGACCTCTGGACTATTTGGATAAAATTCATATTGAACCAACTCATGTAAACTAGCCTAATAAAACTAGGGACATAGCTAAAACATCACAAGACATCTACAAGTGTACTACTATGCCTTAAACAAAGTCTCTCAGTATATAAATCACTACTACACCGTCTATACAATAAAACTATCTTCCGGTCATCGCTTCTAACTAAAAATCCCCAATTAGCTTCTAACTTCTTTATTACTTGATCCAACGCTAATCAACATGTTCCTAAGATACATAGCATTTAAAACAATAATAAGTAAGAAAAATTGTCTCGTGAGATAGCCAAAACATCACAATACATTTAAAAGGGTATCACTATACCATAAACAAAGTCTCTCAAGTAAAATATCCCAACTCGAAAAGTATAATTCTTAACTAAGGTTTATGTAATCAAATACTTGGATAAAATTCATATTGAACCAACTCAAGTAAAATATCCCAATAAAACTCGGGATATAGCCAAAACATCACAATACATCTACAAGGGTATCACTATACCATGGACAAAGTCTCTCAGTATATATATCAGTACTATACCCTCTATAGAATATAAGTATCTTCCAGTCATCGCTTCTAACTACAAATCCCCAATTAGCTTCTAACTTCTTCATTTCTTAATCTGATGCTAATCAACTTGTTCCTGAGATACATATCATTTAAAACAATAATATGTAAGACAAATTGTCACGTGAGATACATGGGTTTAAGACCCAACAAGATTTTAAAGTAAAGTACCAACTTGAAAAATATAATTCTTAACTAAGGTTTATGTAACCCGGTACTTGGAAAAGTCATGTGGAAAATTCATACCTGTAGTCCTTTTGAAATCAGCTTAATATGTATATCACTATTAAACGAGTTTTAGTCCCAACAAGGATAAACATAATATTTAATTAAAAATATTCATTAGCATTAAGACGACCTCAAAAGGTGAACCATAAATCAAAATCCATAAACTAAAAACCAAACTTTAAACTCCAATGAACATCCCAGAACTGAGAAATACCCCTTCATAGGACAGGAAATACCTATTATATAGGGTCCTGCTTGCGTGTTGATCTCTTATTCATAGAATAGAAGTCACCCATCCTATAAGGTTATGCTAAAGACTACTACTTCACGTTGGGAGGTAGCATCCCAGTAGTGTCAGTGTGACCCCCTTCCAGCAGGTAAGGTCCTAGTCCAGAAAAAAAAACAAATGAATTCATTCACTACTAACAATAAATCAACATTCCCTAACCAAACAATCCAATAAGAATCAATAGTTCAAACTTTAGCTCAAAATCCTCAAAAAGCATTCTTAAACCAAGTCTCAAATAACTCAAAGAGTAAGAATCATATACCAAAAGGCTTAAAATAAACATAAACAATGCTCAAAAGACTTGGATGAGAAAAACATGAAAACCCAATAACTTCATAAAAAATGAAGCAAACTCAAATGAATCTTTCAGCAAACTTTGGTAGGATTCAATTTATACAACTAGTAAACCATTTACTTGAAAAAAACCATAAACTTATAAGAATACTTCAGAACTCGTGTAAAACAAAGCATTTCATAATGAAAATCATCTAGTAATGAAAACTTGGTACTTAAAATAATCATGTATGTTATGTACCCTATATATAAAAAGTACACTTGTACTCACCTTAGTAGCTAGGTATGTCTAGCTACAATAACCCACTAGCTCTAGACTTTACTGGCTTGCAAACATCCTTCAGTCTATATTAATATAATAAAAAATTAGAACTACTACACATATAATATTTTTCTAATCATTATTAAATTCTTTGTAATCATCATCTAATTCTATTAAAGTAGTTAAAACATGGTTTACAAAACCTTAATACCAAATTTTGCCAAATTTACCCTTTTTGTCCCCGTTTGACAAAAAGGGTAAATTTGTCTAATCATTATTAAATTCTTTGTAATCATCATCTAATTCTATTAAAGTAGTTAAAACATGGTTTACAAAACCTTAATACCCAATTTTGCCAAATTTACCCTTTTTGTCCCCTTTTAACAACTTATTCCAAAAATACATACACACTTGTGTTTAACTCAAATTTATATATCCTAATGAGGTATCAAGAGTGTTTAAAACATGTATAAAGCCTTATGGAACTTTTAAGCTACTTCTCGTTTCGACACTTTTTGACCGTTTAGTCATTTAGGAATCCTACTTTACCTAATTGTCTTTTATCATGTTTTTACATGTTATTTTAGTAACTCTCGTATCCTAACATCTTTATAAGGTAATTCCAATGCTTAGATGTTAAAGCATCTCTCATTTAAATCTTTTATGCTATTTTGGCAATTTTGTCGCTAAAGATTATAAAAATAAAAACTATTTTCACACATCATAATTTTTTCATATTTTGTTGCCAAAACAACCGAACAACACATAAATGTTGTCATAAATTCATTTTATGCTCATGTGAGCTCATATTTGCTTAAACGATAACTTTTAGTTCAACCGTATCAGATTAAGTCATTTTTAGACTTTCATATTTCTTTTAATCTAGTGTAATTACATGACAAGGAATCATAGTATTAAAGTTCTTGAGGTCATTTCTCAAACTTTTATTTCTTAGGCTTAAAACGCCTATTTTACTAAAAATAGTAAAATTATTGTCTTTGTCTAACTAGATGATGTATTACATGGTGTTTAACCAATACTTGTATTTCCAATTCAATGCTACCATCTACTAGTTTCAAAATGTTAGACTTTGGTAAACTTTTATTCCTTTTACTTAGACATAAACCAATAAACTTACTTAATTCATTCTTATGTTTTTAGTGATGGAATCCTCAATTCCAATCCATTCTTTGGCAGTTAACTTGCACATGTTTTAAACATAACATTATCATGTAGGAATGTGTTTTTTTCCCATTATCCAACCTTAATTACTCTCTTAATCATAAAACCTCAAATTCTCATCCTTATCCCATTTTAGACTTTTACCAAAAAATCAAATTTTCCCATTTTTACCAACTTAGGTTCACTAAGCCAATTAATTTTATTTACTTTGTTCTTCGATGTTTATAACTCAATATCAATAGTACTTCTTGTATCCAAGTCCAATTTCTACATAACTCGAGCATAAATCAACAAATTTTTATTTTTACACTCACGGTTTGAGTTTGACTGAAAAGTCAAAGCTGTCAAGATTGTTGGATTAGGTGTCTAAGCCATGACTTATAATTTTATTTATCTTGTTGATAGAAGCTAAGTCCATTTGGGTTGCCCTCATAGCTGGAGGATAGATGTATAGTTCAGTAGAGAGAATGGTTGATTTATTAATTGTTTAATAAATCAATAGAAAATAGATATATGGTTTATTAATATATTTAAGTGCTAATATATTAATTAGAAACTATATTAATTAATTGAGATTTAATCTAGAATTAATTGGATTTAATTTAGTGAGTAAATAAATTAATAAAAGGTGAGGGACTGGTTTGCATTTATTTAATAGTTGAATAACTGGCCAGGTAAAAACCAGGGACCAAAATGGCGCCACCCTGGAGGCTCCTCCAGGGTTTGGCAAAACCCTAATTAGGGTTTTGGGAAGCCTGGTCCAAGTGGTCAAAAGGCTTGTCTATTTGGATGCTCCTTAGGGTTTCAGGTGTAACCCTAGGAGGCTATAAAAGGAACCCCCTGGTGCCCCAAATCCCACGCCATCTCTCTCTCTTTGTTACTCTGCTAGACTGATTTCTCCATTGCTTGGGTGTGACTTGCATTGGAGGCAGGATTGTTTTGCTGCTAGCTTCAAGGATCATAATATCAAAGGTTGGTTTTCTCAATTTGATCTTTAGAAATTAATTGTATCCTTTAGGTTTATTTTATTATCTTCATAGAAATAAACATAGATCATCTAGGGTTGCATGTGAACCATAAGAATTATTTGTTCATTGATTGCATAGAAACCCTTCAGTGGTATTGACAACGCCTAGTAATATCACATATTTTAGTCGTTGTTGAGCCCTATTCTTAGTGAAATTTTATCATATACATCGTGGTATTCTCACTTTTCGTGCCAGCACTTGTTTGGAAAAAAAATAATGAAAACAGGGACTAAAAGCATGCAATTTGGAAGAAGTTTGAAGGTCAAGGCAAAATCAGGAAAAGACGTACGCGCGCCGCGGAAAACATCAAGGCGCGACGTGGATACGAGGCGGTGGAAAGAATTCAAATTCCGATAAAACGGGGATAAACCCCTACGCGCGACGCAGGATCCATAAAAGCGCGGCGCGGCCTCGAGATTTTTGCAACTATAAATAGAGGTTTTTAGGTCGAAAAAACGAGCGAAGACCTGGTGTAAAATCGACCCCCAAGGCTCTTTGACTCCGAGATTCAGCTTCAAGAACCATTAATTGGTATTTTTATGTTTTATCTTTAATTTTTATTTAGTTTAATAGTTAGAAATCATAGGCTAGTATCTTTGGGAGTGACAACCATTGATATTTAGTTCTAGTTTCTGTTTTTTTGGATGTTTGGTTACTGTTCTTGAACCTTGGAATCTGTTTTGGTTAATAATAATCATTCAGTTTATGTTAAGTGTTGATTTTTTAGTATTTATGCTTAGTATTGGATTGTGAATGTTTGTTTTGTGTTTGGATGCTTGAATGACCTTGATTGGACTGACTTCCCTTGCTGATTTCAGTGACCAACTAGGGTTAGCTTTTGGTTTGAACTTAGCCAGTGACTGTTCATTTGGACTTTAGTTATTGGTTTAGTTTATGCTTTGTTTATGTTTTGAATTGCCTTTGTTGCTTCTGAGTTGGAGATGTACTTCTGATTTCAGTAAGTGACTAGGTTTGGTTGATAGTTTTAGTCTAGTTTATGCTCTTTTGGAATTAGAAGTCAAAAGTTAGGAACTAGGTCCTCTGACTGTAGCATGACACTGCAGTTGGTAATCTATCACCTGTCTCGACCACGTAACTCCTGTGCGTCGACCCTGACTTCCACTGTGCTAAGTGTGAGTGAGGTTTATTTTCTTATTTTTGACCGCATGACGACCGCTGCGATGTCAAATTTTGGCGCCGTTGCTGGGGAGTTGTGAGCTTGAGATTAGGTGATTTGTAGGACTTTTTGATTTTTTATTTTTAGTTAGTAATATTTGGTTTTTGATTTTTCGGGCGTGTTGCTTTAGTGCATGCGTACCCGTAGGGGTGAGCAATTATCCCCTTTGCGTTTTGACTCAGAGATTGGGCGAACTGCGCGTAAGATCCGTGCACGTAGGCGTTTAAATACAATGAGTTTTAGTAATATCAGTAGTAGTATGGTGATTGTT
The DNA here is from genome assembly GCA_023525715.1 of Cichorium intybus. Taxonomy (NCBI): domain Eukaryota; kingdom Viridiplantae; phylum Streptophyta; class Magnoliopsida; order Asterales; family Asteraceae; genus Cichorium; species Cichorium intybus. Next base: position 83,108,404 of record CM042017.1, read on the forward strand.
GCCCAGGAACCCTCGGGTGAGGCAACGGGGATGTCATTTATTCCCCCGGTTTCTGAATTTCACATTGGGAGCACGAGTGCTATTGGTGGTGCAGCTTCAGCTCCTGCACCTATACCTTCATGCACTCCGCCGTCGATTCCACCATTTCAACCTTTATCCCAACCTCAATCCATAAACCCATTTACATCTGCCATGTCGTGGGGAGCGCCGACCCGCGATGGCACCCCAGTATCTAGACAGCAGACACCCATTTCCCAACCCATTTCTCAACCAGCACCAGTACTTTTCAAACCACAAACCACATTCCAACCTATACCACCGCAACAACAATACCAGCAACCACCTCAGCAGCAGTACCAGTATCAAGAGAGGCTGAGGAGAGGTATGATGAAGAAGAAGACGAAGGATTGGTTCCACCACAGCCACCAACGAACCGAGGTCGGGGACCTCCGAGAAGAGCACAGCAGTATCAACCACTACAAGGTCAGCAGAGATATAATAATCATCACTTTTACGGTAATCCTACTCAACCCTTGTATTTTGCACAACCGAGAGGGCAATCGGTTGCATCGTAGTTCCAGCCACCGGAGTACGATGACTCGTCGCCCATTTACATTCCTGAGGATATAGAATCTCAAGTAGATATTAGGCCTCGGTTGTTAGGGATATTACCGGAATTTAGGGGGTACAAACAGGATGACCCATACAATCACTTGTATGAGTTTATCGCCATAGCCAATGCTAACACCCTTAGGAATACTAATAAGAACATTTTTAGACTAAGATTGTTCCCATTCACTCTTAAGGACAAAGCCAAATATTGGTTTACTTCCTTACCCTCGAATAGCATCACTACATGGGACCAGGAGGGCTAAGTTCTTACAAGAGTTCTATCCGGCAAGTAAGACGACGGAGATCAGGAGGGCTATTCAGGATTTCCAGCAGAAGCCTGGAGAAGCTTTTCATGAAGCATGGGATCGTCTAAAGGAGTTGATGAGGTCATGTCCTCATCACGATATTCCAAAGTGGCAACTGGTCAAGGTATTCTTTGAAGGAGCAAGCGAGACGAACCAAGCTATGATTAACGCATCATCTAGTGGCACTATTATGATGCAAGACCCGGAGGAGGCTGGGCGGTTTTTGGAACAATTAAGTAATGGCTCCAAGGCGAATTTTTCTACAAGGAAGACAGTAGGCACTGCTACAGCAATAGGAGCCGATGCCACAAGGAGGTCAAGGAGGACCAAAGACTCAAGAAGCGAATCAAGTCTATGGTCAGGGTCAAGGACAGTATGGCAATGGACGACCCTACAGACCATATAACCAAGGTCAACATAATTTCAATAACCAGAGGCAGAACAACTACCAAGGGCAGTCATCCAACCCGCCCAGGCAGCATCAACCGATAAACAACAATAGCAATAGTAATGGAAATGGTAGCAGCAACAATAGGGGGCCCAATAACTCCATAAACAATGCCCCAGGGACACAGGAGGATCTGGTCGCGAAAATGTATGAAATGTTCAATACAACACAGTAGCAATCGCAGGCCAACGCGAAAGCCATCGTCAATATGGAGAGGCAAATCGCCCAAATGGCTGAAGACCAACGAAAAAGAGATAATGGGAAGCTGCCAAGTACCACAGAAGTCAATCCGACCCATGGTCAGCTGGCCAGAAAGGAACATGTCAACATTGTCGAGGCTGAATGGAGGAAAGTCACGTTGGAAGATCTGTTAGAATCTGGAAGTGAGACAGAGAGTAAAAAAGAAGAAGTTAGGGAAGAGGTGGAAATTAAAAAGGAAAATAGGAAAGATGAGGAATTAAAGGAAATTCCTGTTGAGAAGGAAACTCAACCAAAGGAGAACAAGGATAACTAGGAAGAAAAGCAGCCAATCATAGCTGGGATCAAACAAAGGAAGAAGGACAAGAAGGGAAAGACAAAGCAAGAAGAATCTAAATCGACAGGGCCGTCGATGAACCAACCTTTTGTTGGATTAGGTGTCTAAGCCATGACTTTATATTTATATTTATCTTGTTAATTGAAGCAAAGTCCATTTGGGTTGCCCTCATAGCTGGAGGTTAGGATAGAGTTCAGTAGAGTAAAAGGTTGATTTATTAATTGTTTAATAAATCAATAGAATTAATTAAATGGTTTATTAATATATTTAAGTGTTAATATAATAATTAGAAACTATATAATTAAGATTTAATCTAGCCTTCTCCCTTGCCTTTTTCAATTTTTGCTATGCTTGGTAAGTAGGTTGCTATTTTTGGTAATTGTTATCTAATGAATAAATGAAACCTTTATCCCTTGCATGCTGATCAATTAAATCAGCTTAAAGATTTAATTAAAATTTTCGAAAATTCCTTTTAAATTAGCGAAAATTCTAGAAAAATTAAATATAAAATATTTTAGTAAGATTAAAATATATCTTATATATTTATGATTAAAAGTTAATATTTATATATAAGATTAAACTGGTTAGTCTTACCATTAGTAGGCCTCATTCACAAAACTGTCCTATAAAGAGGGTATAAGGCGACTGCCTATAAAATGGCAGTCTAATGGGTATCCACTCTTACCCACCGCTCTCCTGGTCAGTCGAGTGTCGTTAGCCGAACGAGTTTGATAGAACCGCTAAGCCTCTTAAAAGTATAATGCTATAATTGAAAGTACTAGAACCTTGAACAAAACCAATCTAATTACTTTAGGTTAAAAATGTGAATTGGTGCTAATCCATGAAATTGCACATTGCAATTTGTGAAACATTGGTGGAGCGTGTGTGGTTAACCGGCACACCAATAGGGGTTTCACAAAGACTTGTAATGAGTTTCTCGATTTTGTCATTATTAACGGAGCGTGTGTGGTTAACTGGCACGTTAATTAGAGATGGCAATTGACTTCGAGAGTACCGAGCGAATTTGCATGGTTATTCACACCCGGTTTGTGATCCTCTGCATCCCAGTCACAAACAGTGGGGCACATCCGAGACTAAACATGCCATTGAATAGTTCAATGTGTCTCAACAGATCTAGGAATTTCATAAGATGAAATTGATAAGTGTATTATCTACCTTAATGACCATTATGTTGTGATTACGGCATCCCTCTTCACACCATAGTTGGGGCACTTTGGGTCCTAGCCTTAATAAATAATATATTGGGTAATTATTTAAAAGGATTAATTAAACTAATAAAATTATGTTTATTTTAGATGTCTGAATCAAGTGTCTATTCTCCTCCCTCTCCTCCTTCACCCATTTCTGAGAGCATCAGAAAGCACCTGCAAAATATGGAAAGGCTGACAGGCCTTAACTGTATGGAATGGCTTTGCAATTGGAGACGGGTTCTCGTCATTGCTGGCAAGCCTCATCTCACCAAGTATCCGATCCCGGTTCCACTAGAACAAGTCATCATAAAGAGTAGTTATGATGAGCGTAACTTCTTAGTTGATGAATCCGAAAAGATTCGTGATCTTATGCTATTGACCATTGACCCCGAGTTCCGCAACGATTTTGAATCCTTGGGGCCATATGAGTTAATGCAATCGGTTGAGGAAAAGTTCCAAAAACCGGTTGAAGAGGAACGAGCTAGGATCTTCAAAAGACTTGCAGAGTGTAAGTTAAAAGAAGGAAGTAGCATCGATTCACATGTTCTTTAGATTGAAGCATACATAGGAGAATTGTACAAACTTGGTTATTCCATGAGTCAGGAGTCGAGTGTTAACACTCTACTCGCTTCACTGACCAGTAAGTACGATCTGTTCATTCAGACGTATAGAAAGGAAGACCAGAAAAAGACCTTAATGGAAATGCGTCCACTGTTGACTTTATACGAGTCACTCTTGGACAGGCATAGCTCCAATGGTTCAGCTACTTCTGGATTAAGTCCAGTGAAAAGACGCAGCAAGAAACGATCCAGATCGTCTGGACAAGTCCTAAACTGGGAATCCACAGAATCGGATACAGTCGCGGAAAGAGTGGAAGACGCTCCAAGGTCAAAATATTTTGAAAGCTCAGGTATATCTAAAAAAAACCTCAAAACTCCTGTTCCATAATTCCTTGATGCATAATGTGATAGTCACATTTTGGTTTGTATGCAGGGAATGAGTAGGGTACGGGACATTGGCGCATAGGAGCACATATGGATTGGATTTCCGGCTCATGCAGTTTTGAAGTTTATCCTTGAAATGTTGTATGATTCTGTTGAATGCATGATTGATGATAACTTGAATATTGAATGCATCCAAAGTGTTTGGATTTTAGGAATTGTGTCCCTTTATGATTTTTAAGATAAATGTCATAAGAATCAATTCAACCAAAGGTCTAGTTGGACAGGTGACATGCGCAGAGGTCGTCGTGCGGTCAAAAATAAGAGAAACCTAACACACACACTAGTATAGCGGTAGTCAGGGTCGATCCACAGGAGCTTCGTGGTTAGACTAGATGAGAGATTACCAACTAATAGTGTCACAGCTATAGTCGGAGGATCTGGTTTCTATTTTCCTAATCACTAGCAAATGAGACAATGATCAAATACTCAAGCCAAGCTAAGCTATGTCCAAATGACCTAGTCACTTTCTGAAATCAGAAGTACATCTCTGACTCAGAAGCAATCAAAGGCATCCAAACTAACCAAACCAAGCAAAGCATAAACTAACCACTAGTTAAAGTACTACCGAACAGTTACTAGCCAAGGTTTAATGCTTACCAAATAACCTAATTAGCTACTAATTTCAGCTAAGAAAAGCAGTCCTAACAAGGTCCAAAACAATATCCAAAACACAAACAATCAATCAAACCAAACACAAACATCCAAAACACCGAAAAGCTAAGATTAAATGTAACAAAATGCTTTTCATTCACCAAATCTGAATTCTAATCACAAAAACAGTAACCAAATGTTTCTAAAACAGAAACCTAAGTGCTCAAAGTCAGTGGTTGTCACTCCCAAAGACTTAAGCTACAAAACTACTTACTACTAAAAGGAAATTAAATCCAAAAACATAAAATACCAATTGTGAGCTTGCTGAAATGAAATCCTGGAGTCAAAGAGCTTCAAGGTCGATTTTACACCCGGTCTTTGCTCGGGTTTTCGGCTGGAAATGCATCTATTTATACTTGCAAATTCCCCGAAACCGTGCCACGCAGAAGTGAAATCCGCGGCGCGCGTACTTATCTTTTCCCGTTCTTCGGCATTTGAATGTGTTCCACCGCCTTAAGCCCGCGTCGCGCATGGTTGATTCCCGCGGCGTGCGTACGAGTTCTCTTGATTTTTCATTCCTTCCCAACTTCTTCCTTTTGCACGCTTTTAGTCCCTGTTTCTATTCTTTTTCTCCAAACAAGTCCTGGCACGAAAAGTGAGAATACCCAGACATATTTGATATAATTTTATCAAGAACAGGGCTCAACAACGCCTAAAATACTTGATATCACTAGGCGTTGTCAAACACCCCACACTTGTGCCTTGCTTGTCCCAAGCAAGAGAGTTTTTAACAAATTATAATAAAGAATCAAACAATTTTTGACTGTGTTCAGTTTCAAAGTTTATTGCTCTTTTGAGTTAGAGTGGAATAGTTCGCGAAAACATAATTGAGTTGTTCTTTGGAATTCATGGCTTTCTAAAGAACCCTTGATCCCAAACTTTCTGTCCACAATGAAGTGTACTTACTCATTCAGATTCTAAAGGCCATTAAGGAATTGTCCATGACTTTCGATGTTGTTCGTGTAGCGAGCTTTCAGAAATACCATCCCAGACCAGACGATCTTAGGTGGTAAGGTGCATAAGGCCCACCCATTTTAGACCTACCGGCTCGAACAACAAAGGCCACAGATTGACTTTTCCTTCCTAAATTCCAATCCTAAAATAGCTCAATCTTCTAAACTCGTAAAACTCAACTTATTTGACTAACTAATAGCATGATCACCAATAAATAGTATTTCTTGAAAAATACTAATGCTATCACAATCATAAATCATTCATTTCAAAATTGCAATTTATTAAAATTTTTGAAAAATATTGCTAAAAATTGAAAAATTGATCATTTCTGCAAAAATTTCAAAAAACTTCTCTTTCGACCGTCCACACCCCACACTTAAACCGTACAACGTCTCCGTTGTACCAAATTTATTTCAAAACAAGGGAGAAAGAGTTACCACTTTTTGGACGATAGACTGCTTGGTGCTCAATATCACAGGTATAATTGCGTACAAACGGATCCTTGATTTCGTATTCTGGAGTTGTAGCGCTACAGTGAACACGCCGGTGGTCGAGACAAGTGGAGGGGGCACGGTGACCCCACACTTGTCTGAGACAACTCCTTCTCAAATTGGTATATCATGCATCACTTAACAAACAAATTAAACACACATGACATAAGTTTGTACATATATCCCAAAAAATAAAAATAAAGAAAGAAAAAGAAAAAGTACATCAATCACTGCCAGGCGGCGTGGAGGGTCCGGCCTCATGATCGTGGGCCCTGGCTGGGAATGGTCGGGGGTGTCGGCCCTGCTGTGTGGCCAAATCCAAAAGTACCTCCCCGATCCATGCCAACTGATCCTCAATCCTGGCTACCCTGGCTGCCAGGTCCTCCTGGTATGGCTCTGTCGGGGCTGCGGGCTCTGGCTCCGGCTCTGGCCTCCTACGTCTCCTGCCAGGCTGAGCATACGCAGGCTGGGGTGCTTGAAGAGGCTCGGTAGGTGCCCGGAAGGAGAAAAATTGGATTAGGATATCAATCTATCCATGCTTGTATTAATGATTATGCTCTGTATTGGAAGGAGAATGCCTCATTGCAGAATTGTCTTGTCTGTAAAGAGAGTAGATGGGTTGAAAAAAACACAAAAGGGAAGAGAGTGCCATAAAATGTGTTACGTTACTTTCCTTTGACTTCCAGGCTTCGTCGAAGGTATTGTTCCAGATTCACTGCAAAAGATATGACTTGGCGTAACACTGGGCGTTCAATGATGGTATGATGCGCACCCGGTTGATGGGACGGCATGGCAAGAATTTGACAAGAGATATCTTGAGTTTGCCAAAGAACCTAGGAATGTCCGCTAGGGTTTGGCTGTCAATGGCTTTAATCCATTTAGTAACATGACTCAGCCTTACAGTATGTGGCTGGTAGTATTGACAACGTATAACACATAACCATGGTTATGTATGAAAGAGTCTTCTTTCATGCTGACACTATTAATCACTGGCCCTAAATCACCAACGAAAGACATTGATGTGTTTTTGAGGCCTCTAGTGGACAATTTGAAAACTTTGTTGACCGAAGGAGTCTAGATGAGAGATGCATCAACCAACACTCTATTTAAGATGCGTGCAACATTGCTGTGGACGATCAACAATTATCCAGCTCGAAGCAGTTTGTTTGGATGGAGTGGTCAGGGTTATAAGGCATGTCCTACTTGCAACAAGGACACACCATCGAAGCAGTTTATCTGGATGGAGTGGTCAAGGTTATAAGGCATGTCCAACTTGCAACAAGGACACACCATCGATCCGTATAACCAATAAGATAGCTTATGTTGGTCACAGACGATTCTTACATAGCAACCATAAATGGATGGACAGTCTGTTGTTTAATGGACAAAAAGAGTCATGAAGGCCTCCCAGAAGATTTAGTAACACAACAACATTAAAGCAATTGAAGTGCGTTTCAGTCCGTTATCCAAGGAAACATCCTAAGTTTGGGGGTAAGTAACTGATAAGAAAGCATACTAAATTACTGTACAATTGGAGCAAACAGAGTATCTTCTACGAGCTTGAGTATTGGTCTTCTCTTGAACTAAAACACAATATGGATGTCATGCACATAGATAAGAATGTATCTGAGAGCTTATTAGGTTTTTTGGTGATGAACGACACATCAAAAGACACTCACAATGCAAGAAAAGATTTGGAAAATTTGGGTATTCACGAAGATCTATGGATGCAACAGAAAAACAACAAGACTCATCAACCACATCCTCTTTACTGTTTCAAACCAACCAATCATGCACGTTTTTGTCAGTTCATTAAAGAAGTGAGACTACCCGATGACTTTAGATCGAACTTTAAGAATAAGGTGCCTTCTAATTATTCAAATGTCATGGGTTTAAAGTCTCATGATCATCACGTACTCATGCAATGATTTCTACCAATAGGGGTCCGAGCTAATTTTCCTGCAAATGTTTCAACAGCTGACATTGACCTTTGTACATTTTTTAAAAAAATTTGTGCACGGTCAGTGGATGTAAAAGACATGTACGATACACATAGTGAGGTCATAAATATACTATGTAATTTGGAGTTGATATATCCACCTGCATTTTTTGACATAATGTTCCATCTAATTATACAATTACCTGAAGAAGTTATTCTTGGAAGGCCTGTGTATATGAGGTGGATGTACCCTTTTGAGAGATACATGAAAAAACTGAAAGCCTATGTTAGAAACAAAGCCAAACCTGAAGATTCGATAGCAGAGGGTTATGTTGCAGAGGAAGCATTGACATTTTGCTCCATGTATCTTGATGGTAGGAAAACCAAATTCATCGTCCTGATAGAAATACGGATGATGGCATTCCATAGAGGCAGTTTTCTGTGTTTTCATCACAATGTCGACCAATGTCCAAAAAGAAAATTATTCCTCTTTCTGGAGAGGCCAGCAAAGCATTACATTGGTTTGCACTATACAACTGCGATTAACTAAAGGCTATTTATCGTATGTATTTTATTTCTTTATAGTTTCGTTGTTGGTATTTTCATAAACTAATTAGTATATTTTTCCGGTGTACAACCAATATAAAGCTAAACATCTTGACACTGATGAAAAAGCTAAATTCCCGTCATGGTTCAGTGAAAAGGTGATACATTATACAGTATTATATATGAATCTAAATTGAAATATTAAATATATTATCAAATTAAAAATTTTCTCCAGGTCTATCGTCTACAAAAACAAATGTCCCCGGACTATACCAACGAATTAAAGGCATTGGCACATGGCCCGTTGAATGCATTTTCTTACACTGCTTGCATCGTCAACGGTGTTATATTTGTCATGCACAGCCGCGATCTCCAACGCACTACTCAAAACAAAACACTGGTGTCATTACAAAAGGAGAAGATAGTACACCATTTTATGGTCAACTGGAGGATATCATACAGTTGAACTATCTAAGTCGTTAGTCGGTTGTACTATTTCGTTGCAAATGGCTCAACACATCGGGGAAGAGGTGATTAGTTGATAAAAACGGTATCGTTGCTATCGACATCAGTCGTGAATGGTATGTCGGTAATGCATGGTACGATACTCAACAATACATTTCAGCCACACAAGCAAAGCAAGTGTTTTATCTCCAAGATCCTTCTCGAAACCCAAATAATTGGAGGGTCGTCAAAGAAGTTCACCACCGGACACTTTGGGATCATCCGAGTATCCCTGTTGTTAATGATGCAGATGTCTTGCACGACACTCAATCGTCTGATTATGACTTGATTGTCAACATAGGCGATGCTGGTGAATCAAGTACGGTTGTTGAGAGATTTTTCGCCCCTGTTGTGGAAGATCAATTATTTCATTGTAACTTGGTTGTCGACTTAGGCTATTTGCCTATGCAAGAAAGTTTAGATGTAGTTGATAAATCAAATGATTCCCCTATTCCAGAGGATGAAAATTTCATTGACGATGATGAAGAGGACGGTGATATGTACCCTTCAGAAGACGAGCTCATTATTTCTTTACGGATGATAGCGATGATGATGATGTAGATGCATATTATTCTAGTGATGGCTCTGATTGAATGTAATTTAATGTTTTTCTGTATGTTTAATGGATGATTTTTGTTAAATTGCTACGGTGTTGGTTATATTAAATTGTTGCTTATAATATTTGTTAATAATATGTTTGTTATTTATTTCAATTGAAGGCATGACAACACCTGTTGCTAGAGGTCATGGTGGAGACGGTGGGGCTGATCCTCCACGAGGCCACATAGGATCCCTTCAACTTGCGAGTCATGCAAGTAACTTGTTCCAATTTAATGTATGCTTTTATATTGGATATATATTTTACTTATCAATTACATGTATTAATGCAGCCAAACCTAAAAAGAAGACTCGTGGAATAGGAAACGACTTAAATCTTTATGAGGAGTTCCAAAAAAAAAACGAGAAGTCATTTCCTCTCTTGTTAGATGACCAGGGAAAAAAGTTTAATGTTATCGGAAATAATTACTAGATGTTTATATGCTTGATATCGAATGAGGTTGGTAAAAGAGTTCTAATGCACTATCGATGTTGGAACAATGTTCCTGACAGATAGAAGAGAGACGTTTATCCGACACTTCATGTAAGTATACGATATAATGTTTTATTTTTTTTCAATTTTATAATTTGTAAATGTCTTCTAATCCTTTGTTTTGCAGAATTATTTTGATCTTGATAGTTGGAGGAACACACCACATTGTAATGGACTTGTACTTAGAATAGAGACCGACCGTGCCAGAAGTTACAAGCGACAAAAACACAACTTGAAAAGGCATTTTATTGACCATGGAGGTTATGAGGATATTGAGAGGGCAAGGGCGCATCCCCCGCCTACGCAGACTCCCCAAACGTGGGGGAATTTCATTGATATATTGTTTACCACAGAGAAGTACAAGATCCACTCAAAAAAAAATTAAAAGGGAACACAAAACTACAACCGTATACAAGTTATCATGGGACTGAATCATATGCACAAAAGCGACATAAAGAAGTAAGAAATTTTTTAAGTATTTGAGGATTTATTAATAATATCTATGAAATTTTATTAAATATTGTTGTTAATTTATAGGTCTAAACAACCGGCAAGAGTAGCCATGTAGAAGTATGGAGAAAAAGCCACTTCAAGGAAGATCGTGGTTGGATGAATAAACGTGCAGAAGCTGATTGGGTAAGTAAACTTTCTAGAAATATGTTTTAGTATGTTTTTATATTGTGTAACATATTGATATGCAATTTAGTGTAGAATGTCTATTTTGCTATTGAAAATCATTGCATATATTGAAATATGAGAATTGTTATTGTTATTATTTACAGGTAAACAAGTTGGTTATCCATTTTATAGCAGTTATGATATCGAATTTTAGATATAAAAACTAATGTAAGTTTGTTGTTTTGTTTAATGTGGGAAAAAATCCAAGTTGAGTACAAAACCATGCTAGACAAAGCTGATGGGGATGAGTCAAAGGTTGATGAGGTTAAATGCCTTAAACGTACGCCTGGAGAAAGGCGTGGGCATACATGGGGAGTTGGTAGAAAAGTCAAGAATATCACAGCTTACCACGCACCGGGCGCTTCAACATCAACTCAAAACTTCAACCAAATGACTCAACAATTTACCCAACACTTTACCCAACAATTGACTCAATGGTTGACTCAACAATTAAGTCAACAATTTAATCAGCACATGCAAACAATTTTTACCCAAAATATAACATTCCACAACCATTTCAACCCTTCCAATTCCAAGTTGATGCAACATAACTACAATCTATACATATTCAATCTCCAAACAACCAAGGTAGTAGTGATGATGAAATGATAGAAACAGAAAATGACGATGAAGGAGGCGACGCCGGAAATGCAAATGAAAATGAAACCAAAAGTGAAAGTGATTAAAACAATTTGAACAACTTTTGTGTAATATTAGGATGATATTTTATGTATTAACGTTATGTGTTTTGGTAAATTATATAACTATGCGTTATTGGTATGCTGTTTTAAATGCTTTAGTATTCATATTTCATATCTTGCTGAATTGTATTATTAATATCATAATATTTGACCTGTTTTGGAAATGGAAAAAAAAACATGTACATGGTCTATAGGGACGACATTTAGTATCTATAGATTGATCTATAGAGAAGACATGTCGTCCTATAGATAATGCTAGTATTTTCCAACAGATATATGGAAATGACAAGTCGTCGCAATAGCTCGGGCTATAGGGATGACATGTCGTCCCTATAGAGCTACCTATAGAGACGATGTCTATGGTCTATAGTGACGAAACTGTAGCGACGAAGGCTATAGGGACGACATGTCGTGTCCAGGGTCTATAGGGACGATTTTAAGGTCTATAGAGACGACATTTGTCGTCCCTATAGTCTTCGATTCTTATAGTGTCTATAAATTGTTGTTGCCAACCTCCTACGGAAAGTACTTTGAAATAGTCTAGTATTTATATTCAATTTTCATATTATAAAATATGATATAAGTTTACATAAATGTTCTTAGATTTTCCAGATGAAAATGTGTGTGTAAATATGTGGGTATTTTTAGGAGAATGAATTGTACGTGAGATATAAATGAGTATGTAGTGTATAGGTATTTTAAATGTATAATAGTTATATACCGGTTGAGAGACAGAGAAAATACCATAAGTCGTGTTCTTGTTCTCAATGGCAAAATTTGATATTTGGGTGATGTATGAGAGAGATTTTAAATGGGGAAACTTAGGTCAAAGTTTTGGTACCGAGGGAAAACTATATCAAAGAGGATGAATGAAAAGTAAAATTTTAGTTTCTAGTTTTCTTTTAAGATGATTGGCAAAAAAGACAAAGTGTTGTGTATTTTTTATTATCGAACTACGACCTACATTTTATATGGTAAATATTTTCAAAAGATGATATTGTTTTACAAGAGACAATAATGCCTATTATAAATCATTAAAATTCCACCAAAGACGATATTATTTTTGACAGACTTGTTTGACTAGCATAAAATCATTATATGTTGTAATCCATACGTTATTAAAAACTTTTTTTTTAACAGTAAAAAACTCCCTAAAAAGAACAAATTCAAATAAAAAAATACAATGAAATCTATGAAAATGAATAACGTCTAACTACCTTACTAATAATTTTGCTGTCTGCATTAATGTTTATAATATTGTTTTGCTATTAAATTTTATAAGTCAATTATATAATATTGTTTTTTTATTAATTTGTATATACAATATCGGTTTTCTATTAATTTGATTTATAATGTAGAAATCATTTTAACAACATTAATAAAATATAAATTAAATGTTATTTCATATATACATATATTTATGTAATAAATAAAATGATAACAAAATTTCAGACGATAATGTTTAATAATTATATATATCTGAAATTATTGTTTCTGTCCTTTTAAAATTCAGTCAAAGAAACATTTGAATTCAACATTTGAAGAAACGGGAAAGCTGCCTCAGCAGCCATTGTTTGAGCAACTGGGTAAGGGATGAAGTAGACCGTCAGATGCGATGCCATCGTCTTGCCTGGCCTATATAGATATCCCAGTCCAGCCTTCCTATCATTCATATTTTGTGCAATCACTTGCTTCGGCTTTAAGTTGTTATTACTTTATCAGCTTAGATCGATCAACAATGTCTTCTCCGGTTCTCTGTTCTTACTCTTCAGCCGCCGATCTTAATATCAGCAAAGAAGCCGTTATACGCAGCACAGTGAACTTCCATCGTAGTATTTGGGGAGATCGGTTTCTCACTTACAATGAGGTCTGTATTACTGTATATTACTAGACTTCTCGTATCCCCAGAAGAAATCCTTTTTAATAAACTTTTCATTTTTGCATGCAGAGAGAGGATCAAGCTTGGGAGGAGCAACAAGCTAAAGAACTCACAGAGGAAGTGAGAAAAGAACTAGTACTCACTGGTTCAAACGGACAAATGCAGCATGTCAAGATGATACAACTTATTGACGCGATACAACGACTCGGTGTCGCATATCATTTTGAGGAGGAAATCGAGGATACCCTGAAGCATATTTATGTTACATATGGCGATCACTGGATTGATGACAGCAACCTCGAAAGCACTTCCGTTTGGTTCAGACTCCTACGTCAACAAGGCTTCAACGTTTCAAGTGGTAATTAATCAAGTTCACTCACTCTCTCAGTTAATAAAATCTCTGTATGAACAAAAAAGTTTGTGTACAAAAATGCCGTGGAAAATTGCAAAACCTAATAATCTAGAAAAGGCCAAGAACCTGAATTCTGTAACATAACCATCCAAAACTTTGAAGAACAAGGAATATATCACTTTTATAGAAAGCTACTACTATCTGGAATCAATCCTTCTGCAAGAAAACGTACAATACTTAATCACGTACGTACCCTTGTATATATAATATGCAGGAATATTCAAGAAGTATATGGACAGCAAGGGAAATTTCATGGAGTCTGTGAGAAAAGATGTTCAAGGCATGCTTTCTTTGTATGAAGCTGCATACATGAGGGTGGAAGGAGAATAAGTTTTAGATGCAGCCCTCGCATTTACAACTTTTCAACTTGAAAATATAGCTAATGATCATATGTGTAAGGACGCGTCTCTTAAGATTCAGATAGAACAAGCACTTGAACAGCCTCTCCGTAAAAGGTTGCCAAGGCTTGAGGCATTGCGTTACATACCCATCTACCAGAAAGAAGATTCACATAATGAGGCCTTACTAAAGTTTTCCATCTTGGATTTCAATTTACTTCAATCCTTGCACAAAAAGGAGCTTAGCCAAATCAGCAAGTACGAATGCTAACCACTTCTATGATTTTCAAATGTTAATGGACACAAAAAGAGTGAAACCTTGATAATAATGACTACCTAAATCATATTGAGATCGAAGGGTCATTAATCAATCAGCCTTACTAATTTGATGAATATGTTAATCTATTCTTTTAATTCTTCTCATGGGCTCACCTTCATGTGTCTAAATAGGTGGTGGAAGAATTTGGATTTACAAAACAAGCTACCTTATGTTCGGGACAGATTGGTAGAGGGTTACTTTTGGATACTGGCAGTCTATTTTGAGCCTCAATATTCTGATGCTAGGATCTTTCTGATGAAAACATGCAATCTTGTTATCATATTGGATGACACGTATGATAACTATGGCACATACGAAGAGCTTGAGATCTTTACCGAAGCTGTTCAAAGGTATGTGATATGGGAGCCTTTTTTATAGTTTGTTGGAACTCAAATGTTCTTTTATTCAAAACTCAAACTGAAATACAAGAAAAGAACAACTCTCGCTAACTATCTAAACACTCTATTCTATGTTTTTGTGGTACTTAACAAATGAAGCTAAAACCTCTATTTATAGCCAAGTAAATACTAATGACAACTACTACATTCAATGAATTTAAACAAGAGAAAACAAAGTTTGCCACCTTCTTCAACAATGGTGGGTTGGTTCTTCAACAATGGTGGGTAAGTGGGTTGGTGGCTGCAATGGTTGGTGAGACCAAGTTTGTTTTTACACTCACATTCTCCCCCTTAAACCAAACTTGGCTGCAATGGTTGGTGAGACCAAGTTTGTACATTTCATGCCATCCCCGGCTACAGAATAATCGACAAGTGCTTTGTCTTTATCTTTCTTGAGTTTCAATTTTGCATCCTTGGAACAAGTTGTTGGAATGCAATCTCTCACACTAAACTCCCCCGAAATCCTTTTAGCATAAGCCGTTTTCTTTAGAGACACGTCTTCCGTCTTTTGCATAACCTTACGAAAATCAATACCTCGATTTTTGGGACTATGTCGGAGAAAACTGGCAGCTGCTTTTTCGGTCCAAGTCCATCTTTTCCGTTTACCAAAGAACCCTTCTCGTCTTATCCGTGGCTTCCTTTTCCGTGCGTCGAAAAACTGGTGTCCTTTTTCACATTTTTCAACTTCAAGATAAAATTCTTCCTCACTCGGATCATCTAATTTCTTTAGATGTGAACCTAGAATTTTATCATGCTCCAAATATCCATTACCTTTCATGGTATAATAATTGGCATACGGACGTAGTTGATGCCACAACCAACCTGGATCATCTTGGGATGATAAAAGACACATTTTTCGTCTCGTCTTTAAAAATGTCTTATAGAGTCGGTTACGGGTTCTTTTTACTTTAAAAAGTAAAGTATTACTATTGTCAAATACCCGTAAAATATCACCATCCATGTCGACTAGATTCCCGTCTTCGGTTAGTTGTCCAAGACTTATAATATTCTTTTTAAGTCTAGGAATGTAATATACCTCGTTAAGTAGTCTTTGATCTCCGTTTCCGTAATCAAACAAGATCGTACCTTTTCCTTTGATGTCGATCTTTGACCCGTCTCCGAACCGTGTATAACCCATCACGTTCTCGTCTAACTCATGGAACTTTGAACGATCTCCGGTCATATGATTGCTAGCACCGTTGTCAAGGTACCATTCCTCGGAATCAACTTGACTTTCTTCTGATGCAGGGATATCAACGCCGTTCTTCTCTTTTAGCGGCACCATACCTGGTGTATCTTCTTGCGAGATCGCCATCATTAAAATGGGCTCTTCATCTTTAGTGGTTTTCACCTCGTTTCTTGTTTGGACACTCTGATGCATAATGACCATATTCCTCGCAAGTAAAACATTTTATTTTACTTTTGTCCTTTCGAGGACGATTGTAGTCATTCCGGTTTGCATCATACTCATGACCATCTCCTCGGCCATGCCCACGACCTCGACCGCGTCCTTGGCCTTGGTTTCCACTTTCCCTTGAAGTGTTTGACGAGTCTCCCTCGTCGGTTTGCTTAGATTGAGATACCCACTTGGCATGTGTAAGCAATAGAGAATGTCCTTCTTCCCATTCTTGATACCCTCGAGGTCGCTCTTCGTGGGTCTTGAGACGGCCTACAACCTCTTCGACCGTCATGTTTTTCATGTCTCCAAATTGCTCGATAGATGTTACGATTTGTATAAATCGCATTGGGATGGCTCGAAGAAACTTCTTCACCACCGTATTCTCCTCGATTTTTTCACCGAGAGATCGAATACCGGTCACAATAGTGTTCAATCTCATGGCGAAATCATCTATCGACTCACCATTGTTCATTCGGATCACCTCGAATTCACTTCTCAACGTTTGTACTTTAGCCTCCTTTAACCGATCAGCTCCCATATGCATCATCTTAAGCGTTTCCCATGCTTCTTTAGCCGTGTCCTTCTCGGCCAACATAAGAAGTACGTCCTCTGGAATCGCTTGGTAAATGGCTGCAAGCGCCATCCTATCTATTCGTTCATCTACTCTTGCATTTTGAATTGCATCCCACACTCCTTGTGCTTGCAAATTCACTCGCATTTTTATAACCCACACCGAGTAGTTTGTTTTCGTAAGCAACGGATAGTGTAACGTAACACTACTATCCCTCCCGGTCCTTTGAACACTTTCAATTTCGGGTTGAGAAAACGACGAGCTTGGTGTAGTCATTCTTGGCATATATTATCTTGAAATTTTTCAAAAATAATGGGGAGCTACGAGTAATTTATGAAAATTACAAGGGCCAAAATGTAATTTTCAGAATTTTAGGGGCTGGTTCGAAACTTTTAGAAGTATAGGGGCTGGTTTGAAGTTTTTCAGAAAAATTTGGACCAACCTGCAATTTTTCGGAAATACAGGGACCAAAACGTAACTTTACGAAACTTCAGGGACCAAATTGCAATTTTCTGAAACCTGCTACAGTGTCGCTTCAGTGAACCGCTACAGTGACGCTACAGTGTCGTCTTCTCCGGTCGTGATCTCCGGCGAACTAGTTTTTTCGGCAACTATTCCGGCGCTACAGTCTAGTAATATACATTAATACAGTGTCGTCTTCTACAGTGACGCTACAGTGTCGTCTTCTCAGGTCGTCTTCTCCGGCGAGATCTCCGGCGAACTGATTTTTCCGGCAACTATTCCGGCGAACCTTTGACCGGACTTTTGGAGTTCTTCCGGTGGTCGAAAAATTCCGAAAAATATATATTCGGAATCGTGAGAACGAGACATTTCCAATGGTGCTCTCGAAAAACGATTTCGAGACAGAAAATTTTTGACCAAAAAACCGGAGGGTGTTTAGAAAGTTGCCCAGGGAGCTTAACCACGCTCTGATACCACTTGTTGGAACTCAAATGTTCTTTTATTCAAAACTCAAACTGAAATACAATAAAAGAACAACTCTCGCTAACTATCTAAACACTCTATTCTATGTTTTTGTGGTGCTTAACAAATGAAGCTAAAACCTCTATTTATAGCCAAGCAAATACTAATGACAACTACTACATTCAATGAATTTAAACAAGAGAAAACAAAGTTTGCCACCTTCTTCAACAATGGTGGGTTGGTTCTTCAACAATGGTGGGTAAGTGGGTTGGTGGCTGCAATGGTTGGTGAGACCAAGTTTGTGTTTACACTCACATAGTTAACGATACATGCAGGATTTCCCATAGTTTTTTAAAACAACACATTGATCATTTTGATGTCTATAGATGGTCGGCAAGCTGCATCGATACACTTCCCGAGTACATGAAATCCATATATCAAGAACTTTTGGACGTTCACAAAGAAGCCGAGGAAGTACTAGAACGGAAAGGAAAAGCATATCACAGCTACTATACTAAAGAGATGGTATGTAATGTTCATATATATCAACTCATTGTTAAATTAATAAATCTAATTAATGATCCATCGTTTCACTCATTTGGCAACCAGGTGAAAGAGTACACTTGAAATCTCCTAATCGAAGCCAAATGGGCAAAAGAGTGCTATATTCCTACTGTAGAAGAACACATGTCGGTTACCATGGTAACATGTGCTTATGGCATGATCATCGCAAAATGTTATGTGTACAACAATGATCTGGTCACCGAGGATACATTCAAGTGGGTGTCTACCTACCCTCCTCTCGTGAAAGCTTCATGTTTGATTTTAAGGCTCATGGATGATATTGCTACCCACGAGGTACGTTGAAATATTTGCATATTTAAAATTAAATCAATGGATATCTATATTTTAAACAACATAAGGTCAATTATGTGATGGAACTATTGCTTCAATACCACAGGAGGAACAAGAAAGGAACCATGTAGCTTCTAGCATCGAATGCTACATGAAGCAATATGGTGTCTCAGAGGAGCAAACACGTGAAATATTCTCAAAACAAGTCGAAGATGCGTGGAAAGTTGTAAACCAAGAGTCCCTCAGGCCTACTGCTATGCCGAGGCCTCTACTTATGCCTCCAATCAACCTTGCACGCGTTTGTGATGTATTATATAAACACGGTGACGATTACAATCATGCCGGGAAAGAGATGATTAATATCATTGAATCACTTCTGGCAAAGCCTATAAATGTGTCGGTTTAAGTTTCTGATGGAGTTTATTAGCTTTGCATTTAAAACAAATATGTTGGCGATATTAGTTTTAGGATGCATCGATCTATATGAATTTTTTAATTGTTCCAATTAGTAACATATATATATATATATATATATATATATATATATATATATATATATATATATATATATATATATATATATATATATATATATATATATATATATATATATATATATATATATATATTCTATGTTATTGGCATCTCAAAAGCTTTGTATGGACGATACGGAAAAAATAAATTCACCTCTTTTGTAAAAGGATAATGTCGAAAGTTCAAAGCATATCTTTAAAATTAATAAGAGGAATTAAGTTGCTATAATATGGTGAAAACCTAGCACGTTGTGACAAAAGAACAAAATTGTCGTTAATATATAATGCAACTACGTACCCTTGGAAAAAATAAATCAATTAACGAACATTCTAGCCAATGATTTGATATGCATATACAAGTGGCTTAGTTTTGTTGACGTAGGACTGTAGGAGTGACCCATTGCAAAGTGTGTAGGAGTGACCCATTTCAAAGTAATATAAGAGCATCTATATAACCACATAAAGAGTAAATTACAGAAACACTCCCTGAACTATCCCAAAACTAACAAAGAGAACCCAAGTATCTGATTTTAACTATATGAGTCACTAAGGTTTGCAAAATACAACAAATCGGTCCCTGATGTATCCAAATAGTTCACAGGTCCATATAAAAAGACTTTTGTGCCCTTTTCATTTTATTTTTTCTTTTTTCTTTTTATCCTTTTGTTTTCTAAAAAATAGAAAATAAAAAACCACCAACGCCCACCCCCACGTCTCTCTCTCTCTCTCTCTCTCTCTCTCTCTCTCTCTCTCTCTCTCTCTCTCTCATAAAGAAATGGATGAAAAGATGCAGACCTCCCCCTTCTAACCCATCACCATCATCATCTTCTCCGACGTCAGCTTTGATCGGAAATCGTCACCAGCATTTGACCAAATATCCAATTGTTTTACCACAGTTTTTTCATCATTGTACAAGTTTAAATGACCCATGTTTGATGCATTTTGAGATGAATCGGATTTCCGATGGACAGTAAAAACCTCCCATCTTTGATGCATCTTGAGATGAATCAGATTTCCGGTGGTATGTGGTAACGAGAATGCTAATAACTGCAAATCGGAATGATTACCAAATGATTTGAACTCAAAAAACGGAATGCTAATAACTGCAAATCGGAATGCTAATAACTGCAAATCGGAATGATTACCGAACAAACAGAAACTGGATTGAAGAATCCGAATGATTTGAACTCAAAAAAGAGAAAAGCTGCAACTTCAACCCCTCGTTGACGTCTCAATCCCTGTACCGATTACCAAATTAAATTTCCCTCCCGCTTCTCCGGCCACCTCCGCCTGTGGCGGCGCCACTCCTCCTCTTTTCTTGAACAAACAACACAGGAGGATACATGGGGTTGAGGAGCTGTAACCAAGCAGATCGAGATTACTGACGATGGCAGCAAAGTGGCCCGTAACCCTAAATGTATTTGAACTTCAGTTTCGTAGTTTATTTGTGTTTACATTTTGCATTTTATGCCTTTCAGTTGTTTATCTCCACCTTTTGTTGAACTAGGGTTTCATATTCACGAAATACCATTGAATCAGATATTTTGAAGAGGCTATGTCGGATCTGTGGATGTTCGCATATGACTAGATGATGTTTGAACTTCAGTTTCTTAGTTTTTCTGTGTCTACACTTTGCAGGTAACTAAGAGATTTGCGTGAAAAGAATTCCAGTAAAAAGAAAAGGTAAATTTTAGGCTACTATTCGTTTAATGAAAAACTTGTTATGTTAATATTAAGAAGGTTTCATGGATAATATTAATCGCAACCCGGCAACAGGATCTGCGTCAATTGCTCCGGCAAGCACCGAGATCCGGCTCCTTAAAATGGAATCAGGCGGCATTGGATAGCTTGGAAAAAACCCAGCGAGGAAAAGTGGGTGATGGTTGTTTCGTCCTCTTTGGGTGACAGTGGGGTTATTTTTGGGTGACAATTGCTATCAGATTGCTGGTTTCCTTCCCCCGATCTCGTGATTATAGACACACGTAAGTGTGTCGACTTTTTACCCCTCGATTTCCCTTTTCACGTTTTGTGAATTCTCCCAACGCACATGAAATCGAGAGAGGGTATGCGTGAGGTCTGCTCTCGATTCCCTTTTTCCCTCATTCATCTTTCTCTTCTGATCGATTGCGATCTCTCTTGCTCTCTCTCCCGTTTTTGCTTCTCCCGATTTTAGCTTTCAAGATCAGTCTTCTGTAACCCTTGAAAGGATTTCTGCAACTATGAACTAACATTCCCAAGTTCACATGCAACCTATATAGATCTAGGTTTTCTTCTAATTAAACATATAACATATCCGAGAAGTCCAGAAAAAGATTAACTAAAAGAACGATCAAGAAAAACCAACCTTAAAGTGAATCTTGGAAGCAAAGCAACAGAAGTCTCTTGCCTCAAATGCAGTCACACCTAGTAGGAGCTCTTGGCCGAAATTTCTAGGGAGAGAGAGAGAGTCAAAAAACGTGGTCTAGGGTTTAGGGAAGCCTCCCTATTTATAGCCTCCATGTGGTGATCAGATAATCGTTACAGATAAACCTTTTTGAATTCGAATTAAGATAAACTATTATTTTAATCATTCAAACCACATTTATTTGTAATATATATATATATATATATATATATATATATATATATATATATATATATATATATATATATATAT